>CANIUD010000101.1:0-101089 GCA_947470075.1 Closterium sp. Yama58-4
CCAACTGGCCTGTTGGTCCACTGGACCGGTTGGACCAACTGGCCTGTTGGTCCACTGGACCGGTTGGACCAACTGGCCTGTTGGTCCAATGGACCGGTTGGACCAACTGGCCTGTTGGTCCAATGGACCGGTTGGACCAACTGCCCTGTTGGTCCACTGGACCGGTTGGACCAACTGGCCTGTTGGTCCACTGGACCGGTTGGACCAACTGGCCTCTTGGTCCAATGGACCGGTTGGACCAAATGGCCTGTTGGTCCAATGGACCGGTTGGACCAACTGCCCTGTTGGTCCAATGGACCGGTCGGACCAACTGGCCTGTTTGTCCAATGGACCGGTCGGACCAACTGGCCTGTTGGTCCATTGGACCGGTTGGACCAACTGGCCTGTTGGTCCATTGGACCGGTCGGACCAACTGGCCTGTTGGTCCAATGGACCGCTTGGACCAACTGGCCTGTTGGTCCAATGGACCGGTCGGACCAACTGGCCTGTTGGTCCACTGGACCGGTCGGACCAACTGGCCTGTTGGTCCAATGGACCGGTCGGACCAACTGGCCTGTTGGTCCAATGGACCGGTCGGACCAACTGGCCTGTTGGTCCAATGGACGGGTTGGACCAACTGGCCTGTTGGTCCAATGGACCGGTCGGACCAACTGGCCTGTTGGTCCAATGGACGGTCGGACCAACTGGCCTGTTGGTCCACTGGACCGGTCGGACCAACTGGCCTGTTGGTCCACTGGACCGGTCGGACCAACTGGCCTGTTGGTCCACTGGACCGGTCGGACCAACTGGCCTGTGGTCCACTGGACCGGTCGGACCAACTGGCCTGTTGGTCCAATGGACCGGTCGGACCAACTGGCCTGTTGGTCCACTGGACCGGTCGGACCAACTGGCCTGTTGGTCCAATGGACCGGTCGGACCAACTGGCCTGTTGGTCCACTGGACCGGTCGGACCAACTGGCCTGTTGGTCCATTGGACCGGTTGGACCAACTGGCCTGTTGGTCCACTGACCGTTCGGACCAACTGGCCTGTTGGTCCACTGGACCGGTCGGACCAACTGGCCTGTTGGTCCAATGGACCGGTCGGACCAACTGGCTTGTTGGTCCAATGGACCGGTCGGACCAACTTGCCTGTGGTCCACTGGACCGGTGGACCAACTCGCCTGTTGGTCCAATGGACCGGTCGGACCAAATGGCCTGTTGGTCCAATGGACCGGTCGAACCAACTGGCCTGTTGGTCCACTGGACCGGTCGGACCAACTGGCCTGTTGGTCAAATGGACCGGTTGGACCAACTGGCCTGTTGGTCCAATGGACCGGTCGGACCAACTGGCCTGTTGGTCCAATGGACACGGCGACCACCTGGCCTGTTGGTCCAATGGACCGGTTGGACCAACTGGCCTGTTGGTCCCATGGACCGGTTGGACCAACTGGCCTGTTGGTCCACTGGACCGGTTGGACCAACTGGCCTGTTGGTCCACTGGACCGGTTGGACCAACTGGCCTGTTGGTCCACTGGACCGGTTGGACCAACTGGCCTGTTGGTCCAATGGACCGGTCGGACCAAATGGCCTGTTGGTCCACTGGACCGGTTGGACCAACTGGCCTGTTGGTCCAATGGACCGGTTGGACCAACTGGCCTGTTGGTCCAAAGGACCGGTCGGACCAACTGGCCTGTTGGTCCAATGGACCGGTCGGACCAACTGGCCTGTTGGTCCACTGGACCGGTCGGACCAACTGGCCTGTTGGTCCAATGGACCGATCGGACCAACTGGCCTGTTGGTCCAATGGACCGGTTGAACCAACTGGCCTGTTGGTCCAATGGACCGCTTGGACCAACTGGCCTGTTGGTCCAATGGACCGGTCGGACCAACTGGCCTGTTGGTCCATTGGACCGGTCGGACCAACTGGCCTGTTGGTCCACTGGACCGGTTGGACCAACTGGCCTGTTGGTCCAATGGACCGGTTGAACCAACTGGCCTGTTGGTCCAATGGACCGGTCGGACCAACTGGCCTGTTGGTCCAATGGACCGGTCGGACCAACTGGCCAGTTGGTCCAATGGACCGGTCGGACCAACTGGCGTGCTGGTCCAATGGACCGGTTGGACCAACTGGCCTGTTGGTCCACTGGACCGGTTGGACCAACTGGCCTGTTTGTCCAATGGACCGGTTGGACCAACTGGCTTGTTGGTCCACTGGACGGTCCGTTGACCAACTGGCGTGTTGGTCCACTGTGGACCGCGTTGGACCAACTGGCCTGTTGGTCCAATGGACCGTTTGGACCAACTGGCCTGTTGGTCCACTGGACTGGTTGGACCAACTGGCCGGTTGGTCCAATGGACCGGTCGGACCAACTGGCCTGTTGGTCCAATGGACCGGTCGAACCAACTGGCCTGTTGGTCCACTGGACCGGTTGGACCAACTGGCCTGTTGGTCCATGGACGGTGGACCAACTGGCCTGTTGCTCCACTGGACCGGTCGGACCAACTGGCCTGTTGGTCCACTGGACCGGTTGGACCAACTGGCCTGTTGGTCCACTGGACCGGTCGGACCAACTGGCCTGTTGGTCCACTGGACCGGTCGGACCAACTGGCCTGTTGGTCCAATGGACCGGTCGGACCAACTGGCCTGTTGGTCCACTGGACCGGTCGGACCAACTGGCCTGTTGTCCACTGGAACGGTCGGACCAACTGGCCTGTTGGTCCAATGGACCGATCGGACCAACTGGCCTGTTGGTCCTATGGACCGGTCGGACCAACTGGCCTGTTGGTCCACTGGACCAGTGGACCAACTGGCCTGTTGGTCCAATGGACCGGTCGGACCAACTGGCCTGTTGGTCCACTGGACCGGTCGGACCAACTGGCCTGTTGGTCCAATGGACCGGTCGGACCAACTGGCCTGTTGGTCCAATGGACCGGTCGGACCAACTGGCCTGTTGGTCCAATGGACCGGTCGAACCAACTGGCCTGTTGGTCCAATGGACCGGTCGGACCAACTGGCCTGTTGGTCCAATGGACCGGTCGGACCAACTGGCCTGTTGGTCCAATGGACCGGTCGGACCAACTGGCCTGTTGGTCCACTGGACCGGTCGGACCAACTGGCCTGTTGGTCCAATGGACCGGTCGGACCAACTGGCCTGTTGGTCCAATGGACCGGTCGGACCAACTGGCCTGTTGGTCCACTGGACCGGTCGGACCAACTGGCCTGTTGGTCCACTGGACCGGTTGGACCAACTGGCCTGTTGGTCCAATGGACCGGTCGGACCAACTGGCCTGTTGGTCCACTGGACCGGTCGGACCAACTGGCCTGTTGCTCCACTGGACCGGTCGGACCAACTGGCCTGTTGGTCCATTGGACCGGTTGGACCAACTGGCCTGTGTTGTCCACTGGACCGGTTGGACCAACTGCCAAACCAACTGGCCTGTTGGTCCAATGGACCGGTCGGACCAACTGGCCTGTTGGTCCAATGGACCGGTCGGACCAACTGGCCTGTTGGTCCAATGGACCGGTCGGACCAACTGGCCTGTTGGTCCAATGGACCGGTCGGACCAACTGGCCTGTTGGTCCAATGGACCGGTTGGACCAACTGGCCTGTTGTCCTAATGGACCGGTCGGACCAACTGGCCTGTTGGTCCAATGGACCGGTCGGACCAACTGGCCTGTTGGTCCAATGGACCGGTCGGACCAAATGGCCTGTTGGTCCAATGGACCGGCTGGACCAACTGGCCTGTTGGTCCAATGGACCGGTTGGACCAACTGGCCTGTTGGTCCACTGGACCGGTCGTTCCCCCGTTGACCAACTGGCCTGGTGTCCCATGGACCGGTTGGACCAACTGGCCTGTTGGTCCAATGGACCGGTCGGACCAACTGGCCTGTTGGTCCACTGGACCGGTCGGACCAACTGGCCTGTTGGTCCACTGGACCGGTCGGACCAACTGGCCTGTTGGTCCAATGGACCGGTCGGACCAACTGGCCTGTTGGTCCACTGGACCGGTCGGACCAACTGGCCTGTTGGTCCAATGGACCGGTCGGACCAACTGGCCTGTTGGTCCAATAGACCGGTCGGACCAACTGGCCTGTTGGTCCACTGAACCGGTTGGACCAACTGGCCTGTTGGTCCAATGGACCGGTTGGACCAACTGGCCTGTTGGTCCACTGGACCGGTTGGACCAACTGGCCTGTTGGTCCATTGGACCGGTTGGACCAACTGGCCTGTTGGTCCACTGGACCGGTTGGACCAACTGGCCTGTTGGTCCACTGGACCGGTCGGACCAACTGGCCTGTTGGTCCAATGGACCGGTCGGACCAACTGGCCTGTTGGTCCATTGGACCGGTCGGACCAACTGGCCTGTTGGTCCAATGGACCGGTTCGGACAAACTGGCCTGTTGGTCCAATGGACCGGTCGGACCAACTGGCCTGTTGGTCCACTGGACCGGTCGGACCAACTGGCCTGTTGGTCCACTGGACCGGTCGGACCAACTGGCCTGTTGGTCCAATGGACCGGTCGGACCAACTGGCCTGTTGGTCCACTGGACCGGTTGGACCAACTGGCCTGTTGGTCCAATGGACCGGTCGGACCAACTGGCCTGTTGGTCCAATGGACCGGTTGGACCAACTGGCCTGTTGGTCCAATGGACCGGTCGGACCAACTGGCCTGTTGGTCCAATGGACCGGTCGGACCAACTGGCCTGTTGGTCCAATGGACCGGTTGGACAAACTGGCCTGCTGGCCTGTTGGTCCAATGGACCGGTCGGACCAACTGGCCTGTTGGTCCACTGGACCGGTCGGACCAACTGGCCTGTTGGTCCAATGGATCGGTTGGACCAACTGGCCTGTTGGTCCAATGGATCGGTCGGACCAACTGGCCTGTTGGTCCAACGGACCGGTCGGACCAACTGGCCTGTTGGTCCACTGGACCGGTCGGACCAACTGGCCTGTTGGTCCACTGGACCGGTTGGACCAACTGGCCTGTTGGTTCAATGGACCGGTCGGACCAACTGGCCTGTTGGTCCACTGGACCGGTCGGACCAACTGGCCTGTTGGTCCAATGGACCGGTTGGACCAACTGGCCTGTTGGTCCACTGGACCGGTCGGACCAACTGGCCTGTTGGTCCACTGGACCGGTCGGACCAACTGGCCTGTTGGTCCAATGGACCGGTTGGACCAACTGGCCTGTTGGTCCATTGGACCGGTCGGACCAACTGGCCTGTTGGTCCATTGGACCGGTCGGACCAACTGGCCTGTTGGTCCAATGGACCGGTCGGACCAACTGGCCTGTTGGTCCAATGGATCGGTTGGACCAACTGGCCTGTTGGTCCAATGGACCGGTCGGACCAACTGGCCTGTTGGTCCAATGGACGGTCGGACCAACTGGCCTGTTGGTCCACTGAACCGGTTGGACCAACTGGCCTGTTGGTCCAATGGACCGGTCGGACCAACTGGCCTGTTGGTCCAATGGACCGGTCGGACCAACTGGCCTGTTGGTCCAATGGACCGGTTGGACCAACTGGCCTGTTGGTCCAATGGACCGGTTGGACCAACTGGCCTGTTGGTCCAATGGACCGGTCGGACCAACTGGCCTGTTGGTCCACTGGACCGGTTGGACCAACTGGCCTGTTGGTCCACTGGACCGGTCGGACCAACTGGCCTGTTGGTCCACTGGACCGGTCGGACCAACTGGCCTGTTGGTCCACTGGACCGGTTGGACCAACTGGCCTGTTGGTCCAATGGACGGGTTGGACCAACTGGCCTGTTGGTTCAATGGACCGGTCGGACCAACTGGCCTGTTGGTCCAATGGACCGGTTGGACCAACTGGCCTGTTGGTCCAATGGACCGGTTGGACCAAATGGCCTGTTGGTCCAATGGACCGGTCGGACCAACTGGCCTGTTGGTCCACTGAACCGGTTGGACCAACTGGCCTGTTGGTCCAATGGACCGGTTGGACCAACTGGCCTGTTGGTTCAATGGACCGGTCGGACCAACTGGCCTGTTGGTCCACTGAACCGGTTGGACCAACTGGCCTTTTGGTCCAATGGACCGGTCGGACCAACTGGCCTGTTGGTCCAATGGACCGGTCGGACCAACTGGCCTGTTGGTCCACTGGACCGGTTGGACCAACTGGCCTGTTGGTCCAATGGACCGGTCGGACCAACTGGCCTGTTGGTTCAATGGACCGGTCGGACCAACTGGCCTGTTGGTCCACTGGACCGGTTGGACCAACTGGCCTGTTGGTCCACTGGACCGGTTGGACCAACTGGCCTGTTGGTCCACTGGACCGGTCGGACCAACTGGCCTGTTGGTCCACTGGACCGGTCGGACCAACTGGCCTGTTGGTCCACTGGACCGGTTGGACCAACTGGCCTGTTGGTCCACTGGACCGGTTGGACCAACTGGCCTGTTGGTCCACTGGACCGGTTGGACCAACTGGCCTGTTGGTCCACTGGACCGGTTGGACCAACTGGCCTGTTGGTCCACTGGACCGGTCGGACCAACTGGCCTGTTGGTCCACTGGACCGGTTGGACCAACTGGCCTGTTGGTCCACTGGACCGGTTGGACCAACTGGCCTGTTGGTCCACTGGACCGGTCGGACCAACTGGCCTGTTGGTCCACTGGACCGGTCGGACCAACTGGCCTGTTGGTCCACTGGACCGGTTGGACCAACTGGCCTGTTGGTCCACTGGACCGGTCGGACCAACTGGCCTGTTGGTCCACTGGACCGGTCGGACCAACTGGCCTGTTGGTCCACTGGACCGGTTGGACCAACTGGCCTGGTGGTCCAATGGACCGGTCGGACCAACAGGCCTGTTGGTCCAATGGACCGGTCGGACCAACTGGCCTGTTGGTCCACTGAACCGGTTGGACCAACTGGCCTGTTGGTCCACTGGACCGGTTGGACCAACTGGCCTGTTGGTCCACTGGACCGGTCGGACCAACTGGCCTGTTGGTCCAATGGACCGGTTGGACCAACTGGCCTGTTGGTCCACTGGACCGGTTGGACCAACTGGCCTGTTGGTCCAATGGACCGGTCGGACCAACTGGCCTGTTGGTCCAATGGACCGGTTGGACCAACTGGCCTGTTGGTCCATTGGACCGGTTGGACCAACTGGCCTGTTGGTCCAATGGACCGGTCGGACCAACTGGCCTATTGGTCCAACTGGCCTGTTGGTCCAATGAACCGGTCGGACCAACTGGCCTGTTGGTCCAATGGACCGGTCGGACCAACTGGCCTGTTGGTTCAATGGACCGGTTGGACCAACTGGCCTGTTGGTCCAATGGACCGGTTGGACCAACTGGCCTGTTGGTCCAATGGACCGGTCGGACCAACTGGCCTGTTGGTCCAATGGACCGGTCGGACCAACTGGCCTGTTGGTCCAATGGACCGGTTGGACCAACTGGCCTGTTGGTCCAATGGACCGGTTGGACCAACTGGCCTGTTGGTCCACTGGACCGGTCGGACCAACTGGCCTGTTGGTCCAATGGACCGGTTGGACCAACTGGCCTGTTGGTCCACTGGACCGGTCGGACCAACTGGCCTGTTGGTCCACTGGACCGGTCGGACCAACTGGCCTGTTGGTCCAATGGACCGGTTGGACCAACTGGCCTGTTGGTCCACTGGACCGGTCGGACCAACTGGCCTGTTGGTCCACTGGACCGGTCGGACCAACTGGCCTGTTGGTCCACTGAACCGGTTGGACCAACTGGCCTGTTGGTCCACTGGACCGGTCGGACCAACTGGCCTGTTGGTCCACTGGACCGGTCGGACCAACTGGCCTGTTGGTCCACTGGACCGGTCGGACCAACTGGCCTGTTGGTCCACTGGACCGGTTGGACCAACTGGCCTGTTGGTCCACTGGACCGGTTGGACCAACTGGCCTGTTGGTCCACTGGACCGGTTGGACCAACTGGCCTGTTGGTCCACTGGACCGGTTGGACCAACTGGCCTGTTGGTCCACTGGACCGGTTGGACCAACTGGCCTGTTGGTCCACTGGACCGGTTGGACCAACTGGCCTGTTGGTCCACTGGACCGGTTGGACCAACTGGCCTGTTGGTCCACTGGACCGGTTGGACCAACTGGCCTGTTGGTCCACTGGACCGGTTGGACCAACTGGCCTGTTGGTTCAATGGACCGGTTGGACCAACTGGCCTGTTGGTCCACAGGACCGGTTGGACCAACTGGCCTGTTGGTCCAATGGACCGGTTGGACCAACTGGCCTGTTGGTCCAATGGACCGGTTGGACCAACTGGCCTGTTGGTTCAATGGACCGGTCGGACCAACTGGCCTGTTGGTCCACTGGACCGGTCGGACCAACTGGCCTGTTGGTCCACTGGACCGGTCGGACCAACTGGCCTGTTGGTCCACTGGACCGGTTGGACCAACTGGCCTGTTGGTCCACTGGACCGGTTGGACCAACTGGCCTGTTGGTCCACTGGACCGGTTGGACCAACTGGCCTGTTGGTTCAATGGACCGGTTGGACCAACTGGCCTGTTGGTCCACAGGACCGGTTGGACCAACTGGCCTGTTGGTCCAATGGACCGGTTGGACCAACTGGCCTGTTGGTCCAATGGACCGGTTGGACCAACTGGCCTGTTGGTTCAATGGACCGGTCGGACCAACTGGCCTGTTGGTCCACTGGACCGGTCGGACCAACTGGCCTGTTGGTCCACTGGACCGGTCGGACCAACTGGCCTGTTGGTCCAATGGACCGGTTGGACCAACTTGCCTGTTGGTCCAATGGACCGGTCGGACCAACTGGCCTGTTGGTCCACTGGACCGGTCGGACCAACTGGCCTGTTGGTCCACTGGACCGGTCGGACCAACTGGCCTGTTGGTCCACTGGACCGGTCGGACCAACTGGCCTGTTGGTCCACTGGACCGGTCGGACCAACTGGCCTGTTGGTCCACTGGACCGGTCGGACCAACTGGCCTGTTGGTCCACTGGACCGGTCGGACCAACTGGCCTGTTGGTCCACTGGACCGGTTGGACCAACTGGCCTGTTGGTCCACTGGACCGGTCGGACCAACTGGCCTGTTGGTCCACTGGACCGGTCGGACCAACTGGCCTGTTGGTCCACTGGACCGGTCGGACCAACTGGCCTGTTGGTCCACTGGACCGGTCGGACCAACTGGCCTGTTGGTCCACTGGACCGGTTGGACCAACTGGCCTGTTGGTCCACTGGACCGGTTGGACCAACTGGCCTGTTGGTTCAATGGACCGGTTGGACCAACTGGCCTGTTGGTCCACAGGACCGGTTGGACCAACTGGCCTGTTGGTCCAATGGACCGGTTGGACCAACTGGCCTGTTGGTCCAATGGACCGGTTGGACCAACTGGCCTGTTGGTTCAATGGACCGGTCGGACCAACTGGCCTGTTGGTCCACTGGACCGGTCGGACCAACTGGCCTGTTGGTCCACTGGACCGGTCGGACCAACTGGCCTGTTGGTCCAATGGACCGGTTGGACCAACTTGCCTGTTGGTCCACTGGACCGGTCGGACCAACTGGCCTGTTGGTCCACTGGACCGGTTGGACCAACTGGCCTGTTGGTCCACTGGACCGGTCGGACCAACTGGCCTGTTGGTCCACTGGACCGGTCGGACCAACTGGCCTGTTGGTCCACTGGACCGGTTGGACCAACTGGCCTGGTGGTCCAATGGACCGGTCGGACCAACAGGCCTGTTGGTCCAATGGACCGGTCGGACCAACTGGCCTGTTGGTTAACTGGACCGGTCGGACCAACTGGCCTGTTGGTTCAATGGACCGGTCGGACCAACTGGCCTGTTGGTTCAATGGACCGGTCGGACCAACTGGCCTGTTGGTCCAATGGACCGGTTGGACCAACTGGCCTTTTGGTCCAATGGACCGGTCGGACCAACTGGCCTGTTGGTCCACTGGACCGGTCGGACCAACTGGCCTGTTGGTCCACTGGACCGGTTGGACCAACTGGCCTGTTGGTCCACTGGACCGGTCGGACCAACTGGCCTGTTGGTCCACTGGACCGGTCGGACCAACTGGCCTGTTGGTCCACTGGACCGGTTGGACCAACTGGCCTGTTGGTCCACTGGACCGGTTGGACCAATTGGCCTGTTGGTCCACTGGACCGGTCGGACCAACTGGCCTGTTGGTCCACTGGACCGGTCGGACCAACTGGCCTGTTGGTCCACTGGACCGGTTGGACCAACTGGCCTGTTGGTCCACTGGACCGGTTGGACCAACTGGCCTGTTGGTCCACTGGACCGGTTGGACCAACTGGCCTGTTGGTCCACTGGACCGGTCGGACCAACTGGCCTGTTGGTCCACTGGACCGGTCGGACCAACTGGCCTGTTGGTCCATTGGACCGGTCGGACCAACTGGCCTGTTGGTCCACTGGACCGGTTGGACCAACTGGCCTGTTGGTCCACTGGACCGGTTGGACCAACTGGCCTGTTGGTCCACTGGACCGGTTGGACCAACTGGCCTGTTGGTCCACTGGACCGGTTGGACCAACTGGCCTGTTGGTCCACTGGACCGGTTGGACCAACTGGCCTGTTGGTCCACTGGACCGGTTGGACCAACTGGCCTGTTGGTCCACTGGACCGGTTGGACCAACTGGCCTGTTGGTCCACTGGACCGGTTGGACCAACTGGCCTGTTGGTCCACTGGACCGGTTGGACCAACTGGCCTGTTGGTTCAATGGACCGGTTGGACCAACTGGCCTGACCGGTTGGACCAACTGGCCTGTTGGTCCAATGGACCGGTTGGACCAACTGGCCTGTTGGTTCAATGGACCGGTCGGACCAACTGGCCTGTTGGTCCAATGGACCGGTTGGACCAACTGGCCTGTTGGTCCAATGGACCGGTCGGACCAACTGGCCTGTTGGTCCAACGGACCGGTCGGACCAACTGGCCTGTTGGTCCACTGGACCGGTTGGACCAACTGGCCTGTTGGTCCAATGGACCGGTTGGACCAACTGGCCTGTTGGTCCACTGGACCGGTTGGACCAACTGGCCTGTTGGTCCAATGGACCGGTTGGACCAACTGGCCTGTTGGTCCACTGGACCGGTTGGACCAACTGGCCTGTTGGTCCAATGGACCGGTCGGACCAACTGGCCTGTTGGTCCACTGGACCGGTTGGACCAACTGGCCTGTTGGTCCAATGGACCGGTCGGACCAACTGGCCTGTTGGTTCAATGGACCGGTCGGACCAACTGGCCTGTTGGTCGAATGGACCGGTTGGACCAACTGGCCTGTTGGTCCAATGGACCGGTTGGACCAACTGGCCTGTTGGTCCACTGGACCGGTTGGACCAACTGGCCTGTTGGTTCAATGGACCGGTCGGACCAACTGGCCTGCTGGTCCAATGGACCGGTTGGACCAACTGGCCTGCTGGTCCAATGGACCGGTCGGACCAACTGGCCTGTTGGTCCACTGAACCGGTTGGACCAACTGGCCTGTTGGTCCAATGGACCGGTTGGACCAACTGGCCTGTTGGTTCAATGGACCGGTCGGACCAACTGGCCTGTTGGTCCACTGGACCGGTCGGACCAATTGGCCTGTTGGTCCACTGGACCGGTCGGACCAACTGGCCTGTTGGTCCAATGGACCGGTTGGACCAACTGGCCTGTTGGTCCAATGGACCGCTTGGACCAACTGGCCTGTTGGTCCAATGGACCGGTTGGACCAACTCGCGAGTTGGTCCATTGGACCGCTTGGACCAACTGGCCTGTTGGTCCACTGGACCGGTTGGACCAACTGGCCTGTTGGTCCAATGGACCGGTTGGACCAACTGGCCTGTTGGTCCAATGGACCGGTTGGACCAACACGCCTATTGGTCCACTAGACTGGTTGGACCAACTGCCCTGTTGGTCCACTGGACCGGTTGGACCAACTGGCCTCTTGGTCCAATGGACCGGTTGGACCAACTGGCCTGTTGGTCGAATGGACCGGTTGGACCAACTGGCCTGTTGGTCCACTGGACCGGTTGGACCAACTGGCCTGTTGGTTCAATGGACCGGTCGGACCAACTGGCCTGTTGGTCCACTGGACCGGTCGGACCAACTGGCCTGTTGGTCCAATGGACCGGTCGGACCAACTGGCCTGTTGGTCCAATGGACCGCTTGGACCAACTGGCCTGTTGGTCCAATGGACCGGTTGGACCAACTCGCGAGTTGGTCCATTGGACCGCTTGGACCAACTGGCCTGTTGGTCCACTGGACCGGTTGGACCAACTGGCCTGTTGGTCCACTGGACCGGTTGGACCAACTGGCCTGTTGGTCCAATGGACCGGTCGGACCAACTGGCCTGTTGGTCCAATGGACCGGTCGGACCACCTGGCCTGTTGGTCCAATGGACCGGTCGGACCAACTGGCCTGTTGGTCCAATGGACCGGTCGGACCAACTGGCCTGTTGGTCCAATGGACCGGTCGGACCAACTGGCCTGTTGGTCCACTGGACCGGTCGGACCAACTGACCTGTTGGTCCAATGGACCGGTTGGACCAACTGGCCTGTTGGTCCATTGGACCGGTCGGACCAACTGGCCTGTTGGTCCAATGGACCGGTCGGACCAACTGGCCTGTTGGTCCACTGGACCGGTCGGACCAACTGGCCTGTTGGTCCACTAGACCGGTTGGACCAACTGGCCTGTTGCTCCACTGGACCGGTCGGACCAACTGGCTTGTTGGTCCAATGGACCGGTTGGACCAACTGGCCTGATGGTCCAATGGACCGGTTGGACCAACTGGCCTGTTGGTCCACTGGACCGGTTGGACCAACTGGCCTGTTGGTCCACTGGACCGGTTGGACCAATTGGCCTGTTGGTCCACTGGACCGGTTGGACCAACTGGCCTGTTGGTCCACTGGACCGGTCGGACCAACTGGCCTGTTGGTCCAATGGACCGGTCGGACCAACTGGCCTGTTGGTCCAATGGACCGGTCGGACCAACTGGCCTGTTGCTCCACTGGACCGGTCGGACCAACTGGCTTGTTGGTCCACTGGACCGGTCGGACCAACTGGCCTGTTGGTCCAATGAACCGGTCGGACCAACTGGCCTGTTGGTCCAATGGACCGGTTGGACCAACTGGCCTGTTGGTCTAATGGACCGGTCGGACCAACTAGCGAGTTGGTCCATTGGACCGCTTGGACCAACACGCGTATTGGTCCATTGGATTGGTTGGACCAACTCGCCTGTTGGTCCACTGGACCAGTTGGACCAACTGGCCTGTTGGTCGAATGGACCGGTTGGACCAACTGGCCTGTTGGTCCAATGGACCGGTTGGACCAACTAGCCTGTTGGTCCAATGGACCGGTTGGACCAACTCGCCTGTTGGTCCAATGGACCGGTTGGACGAACTAGCCTGTTGGTCGACTGGACCGGTCGGACCAACTGGCCTGTTGGTCCAATGGACCGGTCGGACCAACTGGCCTGTTGGTCCAATGGACCGGTCGGACCAACTGGCCTGTTGGTCCAATGGACCGGTCGGACCAACTGGCCTGTTGGTCCACTGGACCGGTCGGACCAACTGGCCTGTTGGTCCAATGGACCGGTCGGACCAACTGGCCTGTTGGTCCAATGGACCGCTTGGACCAACTGGCCTGTTGGTCCAATGGACCGGTTGGACCAACTCGAGAGTTGGTCCATTGGACCGCTTGGACCAACTGGCCTGTTGGTCCACTGGACCGGTTGGACCAACTGGCCTGTTGGTCCACTGGACCGGTTGGACCAACTGGCCTGTTGGTCCAATGGACCGGTTGGACCAACTGGCCTGTTGGTCCAATGGACCGGTCGGACCACCTGGCCTGTTGGTCCAATGGACCGGTCGGACCAACTGGCCTGTTGGTCCAATGGACCGGTCGGACCAACTGGCCTGTTGGTCCAATGGACCTGTCGGACCAACTGGCCTGTTGGTCCACTGGACCGGTTGGACCAACTGACCTGTTGGTCCAATGGACCGGTTGGACCAACTGGCCTGTTGGTCCATTGGACCGGTCGGACCAACTGGCCTGTTGGTCCAATGGACCGGTCGGACCAACTGGCCTGTTGGTCCACTGGACCGGTCGGACCAACTGGCCTGTTGGTCCACTGGACCGGTCGGACCAACTGGCTTGTTGGTCCACTGGACCGGTCGGACCAACTGGCTTGTTGGTCCACTGGACCGGTCGGACCAACTGGCTTGTTGGTCCACTGGACCGGTCGGACCAACTGGCCTGTTGGTCCAATGAACCGGTTGGACCAACTGGCCTGTTGGTCCACTGGACCGGTTGGACCAACTGGCCTGTTGGTCCAATGGACCGGTTGGACCAACTGGCCTGTTGGTCCACTGGACTGGTTGGACCAACTGGCCTGTTGGTCCACTGGACTGGTTGGACCAACTGGCCTGTTGGTCCAATGGACTGGTTGGACCAACTGGCCTGTTGGTCCACTGGACCGGTTGGACCAACTGGCCTGTTGGTCCAATGGACCGGTTGGACCAATTGGCCTGTTGGTCCAATGGACCGGTTGGACCAACTGGCCTGTTGGTCCAATGGACCGGTTGGACCAACACGCCTATTGGTCCACTAGACTGGTTGGACCAACTGCCCTGTTGGTCCAATGGACCGATCGGACCAACTGGCCTGTTGCTCCACTGGACCGGTCGGACCAACTGGCTTGTTGGTCCACTGGACCGGTCGGACCAACTGGCCTGTTGGTCCAATGAACCGGTTGGACCAACTGGCCTGTTGGTCCAATGGACCGGTTGGACCAACTGGCCTGTTGGTCTAATGGACCGGTCGGACCAACTAGCGAGTTGGTCCATTGGACCGCTTGGACCAACACGCCTATTGGTCCATTGGATTGGTTGGACCAACTCGCCTGTTGGTCCACTGGACCAGTTGGACCAACTGGCCTGTTGGTCGAATGGACCGGTTGGACCAACTGGCCTGTTGGTCCAATGGACCGGTTGGACCAATTGGCCTGTTGGTCCAATGGACCGGTTGGACGAACTAGCCTGTTGGTCGACTGGACCGGTCGGACCAACTGGCCTGTTGGTCCAATGGACCGGTCGGACCAACTGGCCTGTTGGTCCAATGGACCGGTCGGACCAACTGGCCTGTTGGTCCAATGGACCGGTCGGACCAACTGGCCTGTTGGTCCACTGGACCGGTCGGACCAACTGGCCTGTTGGTCCACTGGACCGGTCGGACCAACTGGCCTGTTGGTCCAATGGACCGGTCGGACCAACTTGCCTGTTGGTCCACTGGACCGGTCGGACCAACTGGCCTGTTGGTCCACTGGACCGGTCGGACCAACTGGACTGTTGGTCCAATGGACCGGTCGGACCAACTGGCCTGTTGGTCCAATGGACCGGTCGGACCAACTGGCCTGTTGGTCCTATGGACCGGTTGGACCAACTGGCCTGTTGGTCCAATGGACCGGATGGACCAACTGGCCTGTTGGTCCACTGGACCGGTTGGACCAACTGGCCTGTTGGTCCAATGGACCGGTTGGACCAACTGGCCTGTTGGTCCAATGGACCGGTTGGACCAACTGGCCTGTTGGTCCAATGGACCGGTCGGACCAACTGGCCTGTTGGTCCAATGGACCGGTCGGACCAACTCGCGAGTTGGTCCATTGGACCGCTTGGACCAACTGGCGAGTTGGTCCACTGGACCGGTTGGACCAACTCACGAGTTGGTCCACTGGACAAGTTGGACCAACTGGCCTGTTGGTCCACTGGACCGGTTGGACCAACTGGCCTGATGGTCCAATGGACTGGTTGGACCAACTGGCCTGTTGGTCCACTGGACCGGTTGGACCAACTGGCCTGTTGGTCCAATGGACCGGTTGGACCAATTGGCCTGTTGGTCCAATGGACCGGTTGGACCAACTGGCCTGTTGGTCCAATGGACCGGTTGGACCAACACGCCTATTGGTCCACTAGACTGGTTGGACCAACTGCCCTGTTGGTCCAATGGACCGATCGGACCAACTGGCCTGTTGCTCCACTGGACCGGTCGGACCAACTGGCTTGTTGGTCCACTGGACCGGTCGGACCAACTGGCCTGTTGGTCCAATGAACCGGTTGGACCAACTGGCCTGTTGGTCCAATGGACCGGTTGGACCAACTGGCCTGTTGGTCTAATGGACCGGTCGGACCAACTAGCGAGTTGGTCCATTGGACCGCTTGGACCAACACGCCTATTGGTCCATTGGATTGGTTGGACCAACTCGCCTGTTGGTCCACTGGACCAGTTGGACCAACTGGCCTGTTGGTCGAATGGACCGGTTGGACCAACTGGCCTGTTGGTCCAATGGACCGGTTGGACCAATTGGCCTGTTGGTCCAATGGACCGGTTGGACGAACTAGCCTGTTGGTCGACTGGACCGGTCGGACCAACTGGCCTGTTGGTCCAATGGACCGGTCGGACCAACTGGCCTGTTGGTCCAATGGACCGGTCGGACCAACTGGCCTGTTGGTCCAATGGACCGGTCGGACCAACTGGCCTGTTGGTCCACTGGACCGGTCGGACCAACTGGCCTGTTGGTCCACTGGACCGGTCGGACCAACTGGCCTGTTGGTCCAATGGACCGGTCGGACCAACTTGCCTGTTGGTCCACTGGACCGGTCGGACCAACTGGCCTGTTGGTCCACTGGACCGGTCGGACCAACTGGACTGTTGGTCCAATGGACCGGTCGGACCAACTGGCCTGTTGGTCCAATGGACCGGTCGGACCAACTGGCCTGTTGGTCCTATGGACCGGTTGGACCAACTGGCCTGTTGGTCCAATGGACCGGATGGACCAACTGGCCTGTTGGTCCACTGGACCGGTTGGACCAACTGGCCTGTTGGTCCAATGGACCGGTTGGACCAACTGGCCTGTTGGTCCAATGGACCGGTTGGACCAACTGGCCTGTTGGTCCAATGGACCGGTCGGACCAACTGGCCTGTTGGTCCAATGGACCGGTCGGACCAACTCGCGAGTTGGTCCATTGGACCGCTTGGACCAACTGGCGAGTTGGTCCACTGGACCGGTTGGACCAACTCACGAGTTGGTCCACTGGACAAGTTGGACCAACTGGCCTGTTGGTCCACTGGACCGGTTGGACCAACTGGCCTGTTGGTCCAATGGACCGGTCGGACCAACTGGCCTGTTGGTCCAATGGACCGGTCGGACCAACTGGCCTGTTGGTCCAATGGACCGGTCGGACCAACTCGCCTGTTGGTCCACTGGACCGGTCGGACCAACTGACCTGTTGGTCCAATGGACCGGTCGGACCAACTGGCCTGTAGGTCCAATGGACCGGTCGGACCAACTGGCCTGTTGGTCCACTGGACCGGTCGGACCAACTGGCCTGTTGGTCCAATGGACCGGTCGGACCAACTGGCCTGTTGGTCCACTGGACCGGTCGGACCAACTGGCCTGTTGGTCCAATGGACCGGTCGGACCAACTAGCCTGTTGGTCCAATGGACCGGTCGGACCAACTAGCGAGTTGGTCCAATGGACCGCTTGGACCAACTAGCGAGTTGGTCCATTGGACCGCTTGGACCAACACGCCTGTTGGTCCATTGTACCGGTTGGACCAACTGGCCTGTTGGTCCAATGGACCGGTTGGACCAACTGGCCTGTTGGTCCAATGTACCGGTTGGACCAACTGGACTGTTGGTCCAATGGACCGGTTGGACCAACTGGCCTGTTGGTCCAATGGACCGGTTGAACCAACTGGCCTGTTGGTCCAATGGACCGGTTGGACCAACAGGCCTGTTGGTCCAATGAACCGGTTGGACCAACTGGCTTGTTGGTCCAATGGACCGGTTGGACCAACTGGCTTGTTGGTCCAATGGACCGGTTGGACCAACTGGCTTGTTGATTCATTAAACCGGTTGGACCAACTTGCCAGTTGGTCCAATGGACCGCTAGGACCAACATGCCTGTTGGTCCACTGAACTGGTTGAACCAACTGGCCTGTTTGTCCAATGGACCGGTTGGACCAACTGACCAGTTGATCCATTGAACCGGTTTTACCAACTGTCCTGTTGGTCCACTAAACTGGTTGGAGCAACAGGCCTGTTGGTCCAATTGACCGGTTGGACCAACTGGCCAGTTGGTCCTGGACCGGTTGGACCAACTGGCCTGTTGGTCCAATGGACCGGTTGGACCAACTGGCCAGTTGGTCCAATGGACCGGTTGGACCAACAGGCCTGTTGGTCCACTAAACCGGTTGGACCAACTGGCTTGTTGGTCCAATGGACCGGTTGGACCAACTGGCCTGTTGGTCCAATGGACCGGTTGGACCAACTAGCCTGTTCATTCATTGGACCAGTTGGACCAACTTGCCAGTTGGTCCAATGGACCGCTAGGACCAACACGCCTGTTGGTCCACTGAACCGGTTGGACCAACTGGCCTGTTTGTCCAATGGACCGGTTGGACCAACTGGCCAGTTGGTTCACTGAACCGGTTTTACCAACTGTCTTGTTGGTCCACTGAACTGGTTGGAGCAACTGGCCAGTTCGTCCAATTGACCGGTTGGAACAACTGGCCAGTTGGTGCTGGACCGGTTCGACCAACTGGCCTGTTGGTCCAATGGACCGGTTGGACCAATTGGCCTGTTGGTCCAATGGACCGGTTGGACCAACTTGCCTGTTGGTCCAATGGACCGCTAGGACAAACACGCCTGTTGGTCCATTGAACTGGTTGGACAAACTGGCCTGTTGGTCCAATGGACCGGCTGGACCAACTGGCCTGTTGGTCCAATGGACCGATTGGACCAACTAGCCACTTGGTCCACTGAACCGGTTTTACCAACTATCCAGTTGGTCCACTGAACTGGTTGGAGCAACAGGCCTGTTGGTCCAATTGACCGGTTGGACCAACTGGCCAGTTGGTCCTGGACCGGTTGGACCAACTGGCCTGTTGGTCCAATAGACCGGTTGGACCAACTGGCCAGTTGGTCCAATGGACCGGTTGGACCAACTGGCCAGTTGGTCCAATGGACCGGTTGTACAACAGGCCTATTGGTCCACTGAACCGGTTGGACCAACTGGCCTGTTGGTCCAATCGACCGGTTGGACCAACTGGCCTGTTGGTCCAATCGACCGGTTGGACCAACTGGCCTGTTGGTCCAATGGACCGGTTGGACCAACTGGCCTGTTGGTCCAATGGATCGGTTGGACCAACTGGCCTGTTGGTCCAATGGACCGGTTGGACCAACTGGTCTGTTGGTCCAATGGACCGGATGGACCAACTGGCCTGTTGGTCCAATGGACCGGTTGGACCAACTGGCCTGTTGGTCCAATGGACCGGTTGGACCAACTGGCCTGTTGGTGCACTAAACCGGTTGGACCAGCTGGCCTGTTGGTCCAATGGACTGGTTGGACCAACTGGCCTGTTGGTCCACTGGACTGGTTGGACCAACTGGCTAGTTGGTCCACTAGACCGGTTGGACCAACTGGCCTGTTGGTCCAATGGACCGGTTGAACCAACTGGCCTGTTGGTCCAATGGACCGGTTGGACCAACAGGCCTGTTGGTCCAATGAACCGGTTGGACCAACTAGCTTGTTGGTCCAATGGACCGGTTGGACCAACTGGCTTGTTGGTCCAATGGACCGGTTGGACCAACTGGCTTGTTGATTCATTAAACCGGTTGGACCAACTTGCCAGTTGGTCCAAAGGACCGCTAGGACCAACACGCCTGTTGGTCCACTGAACTGGTTGAACCAACTGGCCTGTTTGTCCAATGGACCGGTTGGACCAACTGGCCAGTTGATCCATTGAACCGGTTTTACCAACTGTCCTGTTGGTCCACTAAACTGGTTGGAGCAACAGGCCTGTTGGTCCAATTGACCGGTTGGACCAACTGGCCAGTTGGTCCTGGACCGGTTGGACCAACTGGCCTGTTGGTCCAATGGACCGGTTGGACCAACTGGCCAGTTGGTCTAATGGACCAGTTGGAGCAACAGGCCTATTGGTCCACTGAACCGGTTGGACCAACTGGCTTGTTGGTCCAATGGACCGGTTGGACCAACTGGCCTGTTGGTCCAATGGACCGGTTGGACCAACTAGCCTGTTCATTCATTGGACCAGTTGGTCCAATGGACCGCTAGGACCAACACGCCTGTTGGTCCACTGAACCGGTTGGACCAACTGGCCTGTTTGTCCAATGGACCGGTTGGACCAACTGGCCAGTTGGTTCACTGAACCGGTTTTACCAACTGTCTTGTTGGTCCACTGAACTGGTTGGAGCAACTGGCCAGTTGGTCCAATTGACCGGTTGGAACAACTGGCCAGTTGGTGCTGGACCGGTTGGACCAACTGGCCTGTTGGTCCAATGGACCGGTTGGACCAACTGGCCAGTTGGTCCAATGGACCGGTTGGACCAACTTGCCTGTTGGTCCAATGGACCGGTTGGACCAACTTGCCTGTTGGTCCAATGGACCGCTAGGACAAACACGCCTGTTGGTCCATTGAACTGGTTGGACAAACTGGCCTGTTGGTCCAATGGACCGGCTGGACCAACTGGCTTGTTTCTCCAATGGACCGATTGGACCAACTAGCCACTTGGTCCACTGAACCGGTTTTACCAACTATCCTGTTGGTCCACTGAACTGGTTGGAGCAACAGGCCTGTTGGTCCAATTGACCGGTTGGACCAACTGGCCAGTTGGTCCTGGACCGGTTGGACCAACTGGCCTGTTGGTCCAATGGACCGGTTGGACCAACTGGCCAGTTGGTCCAATGGACCGGTTGGACCAACTGGCCAGTTGGTCCAATGGACCGGTTGTAGCAACAGGCCTATTGGTCCACTGAACCGGTTGGACCAACTGGCCTGTTGGTCCAATGGACCGGTTGGACCAACTGGCCTGTAGGTCCAATGGACCGGTTGGCCTGTTGGTCCAATGGACCGGTTGGACAAACTGGCCTGTTGGTCCAATGGACCGGATGGACCAACTGGCCTGTTGGTCCAAAGGACCGGTTGGACCAACTGGCCTGTCGGTCCAATGGACCAGTTGGACCAACTGGCCTGTTGGTCCAATGGATCAGTAGGACCAACTGGCCTGTTGGTCCAATGGACCGGTTGGACCAACTGGCCTGTTGGTCGATGAACCGGATGGACCAACTGGCCTGTTGGTCCAATGGACCGGTTGGACCAACTGGCCAGTTGGTCCAATGGACCGGTTGGACCAACTGGCCAGTTGGTCCAATGGACCGGTTGGACCAACAGGCCTGTTGGTCCAATGAACCGGTTGGACCAACTGGCCTGTTGGTCCAAAGGACCGGTCGGACCAACTGGCCTGTTGGTCCAATGGACCGGTTGGACCAACTAGCCTGTTGATTCATTGGACCGGTTGGACCAACTTGCCAGTTGGTCCAGTGGACCGCTAGGACCAACACGCCTGTTGGTCCACTGAACCGGTTGGACCAACTGGCCTGTTTGTCCAATGGACCGGTTGGACCAACTGGCCAGTTGGTCCATTGAACCGGTTTTACCAACTGTCCGGTAGAAGCAACTGGCCAGTTGGTCCTGGACCGGTTGGACCAACTGGCCTGTTCGTCCAATGGACTGGTTGGACCAACTGGCTTGTTGGTCCAATGGATCGGTTGGACCAACTGGCCTGTTGGTCCAATGGACCGATCGGACCAACACGGCTGTTGGTCCACTGAACTGGTTGGACCAACTGGCCTGTTGGTCCAATGGACCGGTTGGACCAACTGGCCTGTAGGTCCAATGGACCTGTTGGACCAACTGGCCTGTTGGTCCAATCGACCGGTTGGACCAACTGGCCTGTTGGTCCAATGGATCGGTTGGACCAACTGGCCTGTTGGTCCGATGGACCGGTTGGACCAACAGGCCTGTTGGTCCAATGGACCGGTTGTACCAACTGGCCTGTTGGTCCAATCGACCGGTTGGACCAACTGGCCTGTTGGTCCAATGGACCGGTTGGATCAACTGGCCTGTTGGTCCAATGGACCGGTTGGACCAACTGGCCAGTTGGTCCTGGACCGGTTGGACCAACTGGCCTGTTCGTCCAATGGACTGGTTGGACCAACTGGCTTGTTGGTCCAATGGATCGGTTGGACCAACTGGCCTGTTGGTCCAATGGACCGATCGGACCAACACGGCTGTTGGTCCACTGAACTGGTTGGACCAACTGGCCTGTTGGTCCAATGGACCGGTTGGACCAACTGGCCTGTAGGTCCAATGGACCTGTTGGACCAACTGGCCTGTTGGTCCAATCGACCGGTTGGACCAACTGGCCTGTTGGTCCAATGGACCGGTTGGACCAACTGGCCTGTTGGTCCAATGGATCGGTTGGACCAACTGGCCTGTTGGTCCGATGGACCGGTTGGACCAACTGGCCTGTTGGTCCAATGGACCGGATGGACCAACTGGCCTGTTGGTCCAATGGACCGGTTGGACCAACTGGCCTGTTGGTCCAATGGACCGGTTGGATCAACTGGCCTGTTGGTCCAATCGACCGGTTGGACCAACTGGCCTGTTGGTCCAATGGACCGGTTTGACCAACTGGCCTGTTGGTCCAATGGACCGGTTGGACCAACTGGCCTGTTGGTCCAATGGACCGGTTGGACCAACTGGCCTGTTGGTCCAATGGACCGGATGGACCAACTGGCCTGTTGGTCCAATTGACCGGTTGGACCAACTGGCCAGTTGGTCCTGGACCGGTTGGACCAACTGGCTTGTTGGTCCATTGGACCGGTTGGACCAACTGGCCTGTTGGTCCAATGTACCGGTTGGACCAATTAGCCTGTTGATCCAATGGACCGGTCGGACCAACTGGCCAGTTGGTCCAATGGACCGGTCGGACCAACACGCCTGTTTTTCGGTTGGACCAACTGGCCAGTTGGTCCTGGACCGGTTGGACCAACTGGCCTGTTGGTCCGATGGACCGGTTGGACCAACTGGCCTGGTGGGCCAATGGACCGGTTGGACCAACTGGCCTGTTGATTCATTGGACCGGTTGGACCAACTGGCCAGTTGGTCCAATGGACCGGTCGGACCAACACCCTGTTGGTCTTAACCGTTTGGACCAACAGGCCTATTTGTCCAATGGACCGATTGGACCAATTGTCCAGTTGGTCCACTGAACCGGTTTTACCAACTGTCCTGTTGGTCCACTGAACTGGTTGGAGCAAATGGCCTGTTGGTCCAATGGACCGGTTGGACCAACTGGCCAGTTGGTCCTGGACCGGTTGGACCAACTGGCCTGTTGGTCCAATGGACCGGTTGGACCAACTGGCCTGTTGGTCCAATGGACCGGTTGGACCAACTAGCCTGTTGGACCAATAGACCAGTCGGACCAACTTGAAAGTTGGTCCAATGGACCGCTAGGACGGACACGCCTGTTGGTCCACAGAACCGGTTGGACCAACTGGCCTGTTGGTCAAATGGACCGGTTGGACCAACTAGCCTGTTGGTCCACTGGACCGGTTGGACCAGCTGGCCTGTTGGTCCAGTGGACCAGTTGGACCAACTGGCCTGTTGGTCCACTGGACCGGTTGGACCAACTGGCCTGTTGATCCAATGGACCGGTTGGACCAACTTGCCTGTTGGTCCAATGGACCGGTTGGACCAACACGCCTGGTCCAGTGTAGCGTGCTCGACCTTCGCCCCTGCACCAGAGGAACCAGCTAGCATGGAGGAGGCATTAGCTGGACCAGATAGGGACAAGTGGCTGGCTTCTAGGGATGCTGAGTACCAGAGTCTGCTGGAGAATAGGACATGGGATCTGGTGGTGCTGCCTGATGGGAAGAAAGCGATACAATGCAAGTGGGTGCTGAGGATCAAGACCGATGACAAGGGGCAGGTCACCATCTACAAGAGTAGGCTGGTGGCGAAGGGGTTTATGCAGAAGGAGAAGCAGGACTTCAACGAGATCTTTGCTCCCACTGCCAAACCCCCTACCCTCCGTGTCTTGTTGGCAGATGCAGCTGTTAGTGGGAAATTCATCATTCATATGGATATTTCAACGGCATTCCTGAATGGGATTTTAGAGGAGGATGTGTACATGACGCAGCCGCCTGGGTATGAGGATGGTACGGGCAGGGTGTGCAAGCTGCACCAGGAGAAGTTCATCAAGGAGCTGGGGGAGAAGTATGGGATTGAGAATGAGCGCAAGGTTGCAACTCCCCTGCCAGCAGAATTCAAGCTTGTGAAGGCTGCAGAGGATGAAGGGGTTGAAGCTGAAGAGCAGCAGCAATTTCAGTCCTTGGTGGGCAGCCTCTTGTACGCAGCAGTTCACACGAGGCCCGACATCTCTTTCTCGGTTGGGCAGCTGGCTAGGGTGGTGCAGAATCCATCAGAGGAGCAGGTGGATGCAGCTGAGCGTGTGGTGAAGTATCTGAACTCTCACCCAAGCATTGGAGTTCAATACTCCGCATCTGCACAGGTGAAGCAGAAAGGGGTGGAGGTGCTGAAAGAGAAGGGGGAGAGGCTTGGAGAAGGCAAGCTATTTCTCACTTGCTTTACCGATGCTACGTGGGCTTCTGAGAAGGAGGATTCCTCATCTGTGGGAGGATACATCTGCGTAGTTGGGGGAGGACCTGTTAGTTGGAGGTCCAAGAAGCAGACGGAGACGGCACTCTCTTCCGTAGAATCAGAGTACATGGCGATGTTCCATGGGGTGAAGGAGGTGATTTGGCTGAGGAGGCTGTTAGAGGAGATTGGCCAGGAGCAGAAAGTTGCTACGCCGCTGTTTTGTGATAGCAAGGGGGCTCTTGGGATAGCCAAAAACGCTGTGCTTCATGGGCTGAACAAGCACATGCGTATCAAGTGGCACTGGCTGCGTAAGGAGGTGAAGAGGGGGACGGTGCATCCGATCTACATCAAGACTCACCAGCAGCCAGCAGACTTTCTCACCAAGAGGCTTGCGGATGAGCCTCATTGGCGTTGTGTGCGCATGAGTGGAATGAGCATGAACTAGCATGGAATGACGGGGATGCAGCCGGCAGGCTGAGGGGGAGTGCGTTGGGTGCAAATGCACATTGCACGACATCCTGCCGTCTGTTTGTACGAGTATGCGTGTGCGAATGCATTTGGGTGTGAATGGAATGTTCGTGTGTTTGTTTGTTTTCGCAATTTTCGCTTGATGCATTTGCAGGTACTCGCGCAATGTGCGCTTCGGCACAACATTGTACGCGCTATGAACAGTGCAAGCAGAAAGGACGAGCTCACAAAGGAACCCAAGATGGAAGCTTTGCAGTTCGGTTGAGTTGATTGCGCAGATTCAGTTCTATCCAACTCGGAATTGTACTGTTTTGTTTGGTTAACTATAGTGTAGCAGGGAAGGCACTATAGGGGTACAATTTAGGTGAAGGTTGGATGTTGTTTGTCTGTATCTGCATGCTACAAGGCCAGGGGAAACCAGCGGAACCAGCATTTGGCTGGTTGGGCAAAGACAAAACAGGTTCTGTTTTTAGAACCTGAACCTGGTTGTTGTTTTCCCAGGTTGGAAAAACAGAACCAGAGGTTGTTTACCAACCTACCACCTGCTATTTTGTCCAGCCAGGTTGGTTCTGTTGCTTGGAATTATTTGGGATCATCCCTGGTTGTTCCCAGGTTGATTCCCAAGGTCCTTGCTAGCTAGAACTATTTAATCCTTCTCTGTTTATACCTGAATATAGTCAAATTGATTCAAGTGAATTCCTTCCTCGCTGGAATTTCGTTTCTACGCGGTTCGTTGGCGGAATGCTACCCGAGTCAACGCTAGTACGCTAGCGCTCCAACGCTAGGCAAACGCTGTCCGAGCCATAACTTCGTAATGGCAGAACTTTTCGCGAGGCAACTTGGCTCATTTTAAAGCTCTTGGAGCGAGCTTCGATATAGCGAATTCTCAGCTTAATCTGACCGACGGTCTGCACGGCACGCTGCGCGACGTTCAAGGTACTCTTGCTGTTTTGACTAAGTCCTTCTTGATCCCTCTCTCTACAAACTCGGACCCGAGGATAGGGGCTGGTCTTGTACCAGGCACCCAGGGACCCTTGAAGGTGACCCCGAGGAGAGGTTTTAAGTTTGATTAAGTCCTAATAGCTTGAGTTTATTAGGCCCTTACACCAACATGCTGGTATCAGAGCCGCGTTATAGTGATCCTCGTTATAGGTAGCTATGGCGGGCAACACCTCGGCGGGAGCTGGTGAATCTTCAGCCCAAGATCGTAGCGGCAGCCAAGATTCTGGTCTTTCAGCGCCAAGGGGAGCGCGAACAAACCAGGGCTCGCTTGTCAAGGAGGTGCTGAAGAATTTCACCGTCGAGAAGTTCAATGGTGAGGGCTATGATGATTGGGCCTGGAAAATGCAATTATATTTCCGTCAGATCGGTTTGCTGAAACTAATGATTGGGGAGGAGCTGACGAAGCTGACGATTGCGGGAATCACTTACCCGGAGCAGACCAAGTGCCTGAAGATGCTCTCGCTGCTGCCGGAATCGTGGCTTCAATTTACGAGCGGATTGAGCCTGCCGCAGAACCAGAGCTTGTGGACGCTCGAGTGGGTGTGGACGAAGATTCTGGAGGAGGACTTCCGTCGCCGCCAACTGAGGGGTGGGGACGACGGCAGCAGAAGCTACGAAACGCAATGGAGCCGACGTGGTAGAGGACGTGGCTTCGGTGGTGCTGGACGCGGTGCAAACCAGGACGACGACTCTAACGACCAACAAGGAGGTACCGGTTGGGGTCGCGGTGCGAAATCTGGACGTGGGGGCAAGTCGGGTGCTGGTAACAAAATGAAAGGGAGTTGCTGGTATTGTGAGAAGGAAGGGCATCCCTGGTTTTTGTGCTATAAGAAACCCGATGGATGGACCCCCCAGAATCGTCACCAGGATGGCGGCGCGCGGAGGAACCAGAAAAACGGCACGAACATGGTCGCTGATTCGTCCGACAACAACCCGAAGGGCAACGGCGGTGCGGAGAAGAAGGAGCGCTCCGCGGGCCAATTCTTCCATGTGGGAGACAAGGGGGAGCAAGGAGACGCATCTGCCAAGGTTGAACCATAGCTGCACCCCCTGGACTTTTGGGTGTTGGACACGGGTGCTGCTTGGACGATGATGCCGCGCAAGGACCTGCTGGACAACGTACGCGCTGCACCAATCAATGAGGTGTGCTCCGCCTCTGGACACATGTTGAAGGTGGCTGGTGCGGGACGAGCTGCGTTTAAGGGAGCGGATGGCAAGCCGGTGGTGCTGCACAACGTTCTCCTCGTCCCCAATCTGAAGGCCAACCTTATCTCCCTCCGTAAGCTTGGCAAGGCCGGTGTGAACACCAAAAAGGATAGAGCTCGCACTTATTAGGGGCAGCTGGGCAATCGGGTGCTTTGGGATCTGCACGAGAGCAAGGACGTGTACAGATCTATGTGGCAGCTGCTGGCGTTGGCGTGGCATGGTGGGGGGCAGGCTGGAGAAGGGGTTTGCATCCCAGGGGGAGTGCAACGCTGTTGGAGGTGTTGGTGTGAAAGTGTCGGCCAGATCTGGGGAGACAGATTGGGCAACGGCACACCAGCGCTTAGGGCATGTGGCAATGCCTTTGCTGAAGCAGCTAGAGAAGGATGGAGCCGTTAAGGGTCTGAAGCTGAATGGACAGCCACTCGAGGATAACTGTGAAATTTGTTTGCTCTCGAAGTTTACCCGTTTCCCCTTCCATAGTGTGGCTGGCAGGAGCAAGAAGCCGTTGGAGCTGGTCCACATGGACTTGGTGGGGCCGCTGCCGGTGCAAGGGCACAAGGGGGAGCACTACTTCCTTACGATTGTGGATGATTGGAGCAGACTCATGTGGGCGTATCCGCTGAAGCAGAAGAACCACGCCGCCTCCACGATACGGGATGATTGGCTGCCATTTGTG
Organism: Closterium sp. Yama58-4; assembly: GCA_947470075.1. Taxonomy (NCBI): domain Eukaryota; kingdom Viridiplantae; phylum Streptophyta; class Zygnematophyceae; order Desmidiales; family Closteriaceae; genus Closterium; species Closterium sp. Yama58-4. The sequence continues at coordinate 27,804 of CANIUD010000101.1, forward strand.
GAGAAGCAGGCGGAGTGTGTAGTGAAGCGGATTAGGACGGACCGGGGTGGTGAGTTCCTTGGATCTGAGACAACGGCTTGGCTCAAGAAGCAGGGCATCCAGAGGGAGCTGACCACGGCTTACACCCCACAGTCCAATGGTGTAGCAGAACGGGCGAACCGAACCATTCTCAAGACAGCCAGGGCGCTGCTCATAGAATCTGGGCTTGGCAACTCCATGTGGCCCCACGCTGTTCGGCACGCTACCGTCGCTAGGAAAAAGGGGCTCACCAAGGTTGGGGATGACTCGTGGGTGCCGTTGGAGAGGTGGCTTGGGAGGAAGCCGCCGGTGGACATGCTGAGGGTTTTTGGCTGCATGGCAGTCGCCCACGTCCCCAAGACCTACCGCAGTAAGTTGGGAGCGAGTGCAATCTGTGGTGTGCATTTGGGGATGGCTGTTGAGAGCAAGGGATGGCTGTTGTGGGACCAAGGGTGTATTGTTTGACAGCAGGGATGTGAAATTTATTGAGGGCATGATGTATGGGAGCTGGGAGAAACAACCAGAGGCAAGGGTGTCCCAGCAAATGGAGCAGATCACCATGCAGCTGGACCTGAAACCTTGTGTATAGGAGGAGGGAGAGGAGGCAGCTGCGGGGAATGGTGATGGAGAGAAGGTACAGGAGGCACCTGCTGGTGGAGGAGAGGCTAGTGATAGCACTGGTGAAGCTGCTGGATCTGAAAGAGGAGAGCAGCAGCAGAGCAAATTAAGGTGCAAAAGACAAGCCGAAGTTGCGGTGTTGTTATGAAGGCTTGGGAAACACCTGTCTAGGCTAGGACGCACTCGCATGGCAACAATGAAGCTGACTGCAGGAGCTGGTGAAGCAGAGCAGCAGCTTGGGAATGAGGAGGCAATGCTGATTTTACCTCATGGCAATGACCCGGATGAGGAGGACGAACCTGCGTACTGTTTTCTTGCCCTTGCACCAGAGGAACCAGCTAGCATGGAGGAGGCATTAGCTGGGCCAGATAAGAACAAGTGGCTAGTTTCTAGGGATGCTGAGTACCAGAGCCTGCTAGAGAATGGGACATGGGATCTGGTGGGGCTTCCTGAGGAGAAAAAAGCCATACAGTGCAAGTGGGTGCTGAGGATCAAGACCGATGACAAGGGGCAGGTCACCATCTACAAGAGTAGGCTGGTGGCTAAGGGGTTTATGCAAAAGGAGAAGCAGGACTTCAACGAGATCTTTGCTCCCACTGCCAAACCCCTTACGTTCTGTGTCTTGTTGGCAGATGCAGCTGTCAATGGGAAATTTGTCATTTAGACGGATATATCAACGGCTTTTCTCAATAGAATTTTAGAGGAGGATGTGTACAAGACACAACCGCCTGGGAACGAGGATGGTACGGGCAGGGTGTGCAAGCTGAAAAAGTCCATCTACGGCTTGAAAGAGGCGCCAAGCTGCTGGTACCAGAGATTGGCAGCTGTTCTAGAGGAGAAAAATTTCAGGACCAGCAGCTGTGATGAGAGCCTCTTTCTCAAGGGGGAGGGGGAGGAGCTGGTGATGTTTCTGGTCTACGTGGACACTATTCGTCTCTTCAGCAGCAGCAGCAGCTGATGGAGAACTTCAAGTGCAAGAACCTTGGAGAGGGAAAATACTACCTCGGGATGCACATGGAGAGGGATCTGGATCACAGGTGGTTGAAGCTGCACCAGGAGAAGTTCATCATGTTGGGTGCGAATTCACTTTGAACGACATCCTGCCGTCTGTTTGTACGAGTATGCGCGTGCGAATGCATTTGCGTATGAATGGTGTGTTCGTGTGTTTGTTTGCTTTCACAATTTTTGCTTGATGCATTTGCAGGTACTCGCGCAATGTGCGCTTCTGCACAACATTGTACGCGCTATGAACAGTGCAAGCAGAAAGGACGAGCTCGCAAAGGAATCCAAGATGGAAGCTTTGCAGTTCGGTTGAGTTGATTTCGCAGATTCAGTTCTATCCAACTCGAAATTGTACTGTTATGTTTGGTTGACTATAGTGTAGCAAGGCAGGCACTATAGGGGTACAATTTAGGTGAAGGTTGGATGTTGTTTGTCTGTATCTGCATGCTAGGTATCGGTTGGGGTCGCGGTGCGAAATCTGGACGTGGGGGCAAGTCAGGTGCTGGTGGCAAAATGAAAGGGAGTTGCTGGTATTGTGAGAAGGAAGGGCACCCTTGGTTTTTGTGCTATAAGAAACCCGATGGATGGACCCCCCAGAATCGTCACCAGGATGGCGGCGTGCGGAGGAACCAGAAAAACGGCGCGAACATGGTCGCTGATTCGTCCGACAACAACCCGAAGGGCAACGGCAGTGCGGAGAAGAAGAAGGAGCGTACCGCGGGCCAATTCTTCCATGTGGGAGACAAGGGGGAGCAAGGAGACGCATCTGCTAAGGTTGGAGCAGAGCTGCACCCCCTGGACTATTGGGTGTTGGACACAGGCGCTGCTTGGACGATGACGCCGCGGAAGGACCTGCTGGACGAAGTACGCGCTGCACCGATCAATGAAGTGTGCTCCGCCTCTGGACACATGTTGAAGGTGGCTGGTGCGGGACGAGCTGCGTTTAAGGGAGCGGATGGCAAGCCGGTGGTGCTGCACGACGTTCTCCTCGTCCCCGACCTGAAGGCCAACCTTATCTCCCTCCGTAAGCTTGGCAAGGCTGGGGTGAACACTAACACGGATGGGGAAGCTGGGCAATCGGGTGCTTTGGGATCTGCACGAGAGCAAGGATGTGTACAGATCTATGTGGCAGCTGCCGGCCCTGGCGTGGCACGGTGGGGGGCAGGCTGGAGAGGGGTCTGCATCCCAGGGGGAGTGCAACGCCGTTGGAGGGGTTGGTGTGAAAGTGTCGGCCAGATCTGGGGAGACAGATTGGGCAACGGCACACCAGCGCTTAGGGCATGTGGCAATGCCTTTGCTGAAGCAGCTGGAGAAGGATGGAGCCGTTAAGGGCTTGAAGCTGAACGGACAGCCACCCGATGAAAACTGTGAAATCTGTTTGCTCTCAAAGTTCACCCGTTTCCCCTTCCATAGTGTGGCTGGCAGGAGCAAGAAGCCGTTGGAGCTGGTCCACATGGACTTGGTGGGGCCGCTGCCGGTGCAAGGGCACAAGGGGGAGCGGTATTTCCTAACCATAGTGGATGACTGGAGCAGGCTAATGTGGGCGTATCCGCTGAAGCAGAAAGATCACATTGCCTCAATGATTCGGGACGATTGGCTGCCGTTCGTGGAGAAGCAAGCGGAGTGTGTGGTGAAGCGGATCAGGACAGACCGGGGTGGTGAGTTCCTTGGAGCTGAGATGACGGCTTGGCTTAGGAAGCAGGGCATCCAGAGGGAGCTGACCACGGCTTACACCCCACAGTCCAACGGTGTAGCAGAACGGGCGAACCGGACCATTCTAGAGACAGCTAGGGCGCTGCTCATAGAATCTGGGCTGGGCAACTCGATGTGGCCCCATGCTGTTCGGCACGCTACCGTGGCTAGGAACAGGGTGCTCACTAAGGTTGGTGATGACTCGTGGGTGCCGTTGGAGAGGTGGCTTGGGAGGAAGCCTCCGGAAGACATGCTGAGGGTGTTCGGTTGCATGGCAGTCGCCCACATCCCCAAGACCTACCGCAGTAAGTTGGGGGCGAGTGCAATCTGGTGTGTGCATTTGGGGCTGGCTGCCGAGATCAAGAGATGGCTGCTGTGGGAACCACGCAAGGGTGTGCTGTTTGACAGCAGGGATGTGAAGTTTGTTGAGGGCCTGATGTATGGGGGCTGGAAGCAACAGCCAGAGGCCAAGATATCACAGGAGATGGAGCAGATCACCATGCAGCTGGACCTGACTCCTAGTGTGCAGGAGGAGGGAGAGGAGGTAGCTGCAGAGGGTGGTGATGGAGAGAAAGTACAGAAGGCACCTGCTGGTGGAGGAGAGGCTGGCGATAGCACTAGTGAAGCTGCTGGATCCGAGGGAGGAAAGCAGCAGCAGGGGAAAGCTAAGAAGCCGAAGGGTGTCGTTATGAAGGGATGGGAGACACCCGTCTCCAGGCCAGGACGTACCCGCATGGCAACGATGAAGCTGACTGCAGGAGCTGATGCAGCAGAGCAGCAGCTAGGGACCGAGGAGGCGTCCCCCTCCCCCACAACATCCCCTTCTCTCCCGTCATGTGCGTGGGCATCAGAGGGGAGGGGGAGTGTTCGATTTAAGCATCAAGGCACTTCAGCCCATGTTTTCCCCTTTCCCCCCCCCCCTTTTTCTTTTTTCCCCAACTCCCCAACATCCCCATGCCCTCAACATCAGAGGGGAGGGGGGGTGTTCGACCTCAGCATCAAGGCGCTTCAGCTGCTCAACAGCCTGTGGTAGGTGCAATGGAATGCAGTGCGGTGCAGTAAGGTACACACTGCAGTCTCTGTGGGCATCAGAGGGGAGGGGGAGTGTTTGATCTCAGCATCAAGGCGCTTCAGCTGCTTAACAGCCTGGGGTAGGTGCAATGGAATGCAGTGCGGTGCAGTAAGGTACACTGCAGTCTGCGTGGGCATCAGAGTGGAGGGGGAGTGTTCGATCTCAGCATCAAGGCGCTTCAGCTGCTCTACAGCTTGGGGTGCGTGTGGTGGAATGCTGTGGAGTGCGGTGCAGTGGGTTGCGGTGGGGTGTGTCTCTTTGGAATCAGGTTATGAGTGTGTGCTGACTATTAAGCTCCATGTGTGTGTCCATGGGCTCCAAGTACTCTGGGATGGAGTGTGGTGCAGTGTAAAGCTGATGCTGGCTAGCTGAAAGTATCTTGAGCTGATTTCTTGACACGTCACTTGTTCAGAAGCTAGTGTGAGTGCGCTTCGGTGAGATGCAGTGCGGTTGGATGCGATGGGCAGCAAGGACAATGTGTGCTTGTGCTCGAAAGCACAGGGCGAATGCGGTGGAATGTGGTGAAATGCAGTGGAATGTGATGGAATGCAATACTTTTGGTTGCAACCCAGTGCAAATGGGTTGTGCAGGGTTTGTGAAATGCACGAAGGTGTTCACGCCTCCTCCTATATGAGTTCAGTCTAGAACATTTTTCTTCCCAATCCTCATTTATCCCCGACCCTCGTCCGTTTCCCAAACCTGCCTTCCAGTTACGGCAAGGAAGGCTCGGGACTGGTGTTAGACCTGGTTTACAACCCAGTTGCCAGCTGCCCAACCAGCCAGGTTGCGCCAACGATATCATGTGGATCAAACTATAATAACTTAAGAGCTACACCACTCTTGGGTTTTGATTACGGTTAAAGAAAAGCACGCCAAGGTAGAACATGGTTACACATACTAGAGAGGTTTGCAAAACGAGTACGGTATTACGGTACTCTTTTTGGTTTTGGGTCGGGTGCAGATAGGCTGGCTGGGATTATGAGACTGGGGAATGCCCATGGCAGGTGTTTCAGTCAACTGCGCGCAGGAATAGTCGTTTCAGATTCCAAAGCGCCCTCTTTCTGGACTGGTAGGAGGCTGAGGCAGGATTGGTGTGCTGGTTGTTTGGTTCTGGCACACACAACAAGTACGTTAGTATGCCGTTTGCGATTGAGAATGCCCATGGCACTTGTTTCAGTTACGGTAGCTTAGCTGCGTGCTGGAATAATCGCTTCAGATTCCGCAGCGCCCTGTTTTTGGAGCGGTAGGAGGCTGGATTGGCAGTGGATTCTTGTTCTCGGGGCACACATGACCAGTGGTAGAGCTGTTTTGGGTTCTTGGTGTGCCAGCTCAATCTATGGGGTTGAATGCAAAACCTGGAAGTGCATTGAATGAATCTTCTTGTGATTGTTTGTTGCCTTCCCCATGGTGACACTGCGTTTGGTTTGCGTGAGATAACTTATTTACAAATCAGCTCACAAACATGCATGATTACCTATTGTGCCATGATGTGCTGGTTCGCGTGAACCTGCCTCTAGAATGGAATCTATACGGTACTGCATGTGGAACTTCCATACAGCAGTGCTAGAACCCTTAATCACTGGTAGTTGTAGCGCAGCCGCCATGGCTATGTAATGGCGGGGCTGTCGTGGGTCACCCCAGTGGGCGGCAGAGGCGGCTGGCAGCTCCACCCAGTGCAGATTGTCGCCGCCTGCCTCGCTCTCCATGCCAAACGTGCCGCCCTGCACAGCGCACAGGGTACGGTGGGTGGGAAGACAAGAACAGAGGGACCCAACGAGGGGCGTCAACAACGATAAACGGTCATTCCAAACACAAGCATCTCCCCTGCAGGTCCACGAGCAATTGGATTAGATTTAATTCCACAAGCACCTCACCAGCACCTCACCTGCAGGTCCACCAGAAGCTTGACCACGTAGAGCGCGAGGCCTGTCTGCTCGCCCTCGGTGACGCCGCTGGAGTCCATGACTGGCTCCAGCATGCGCGCGCGCTCCTCCTCGCTCAGCCCCTCGCCCGAGTCCTGCACCTCCACCCGCAGCAGGTGCGCCGCTGCGCCCTCCTTCACGTGCACCACCACCACGCCCTCGCTCGTGCGCCGAAAGGCGTTGTCCACCAGGTTCAGCAGCACCTGTGGTTGGCACAATGGGGAATAGGGGGAGGAGGGAGGTTGTGTGAGGGGCTGCTGAGGGTGTGCAAGGGCAGGGAGAGTGGCAGGCACAGGAGGGAGCGTGGCAAGCCACAGGACTCCAGCAGCTGCAGCAGAACCAACAGCAACACCAGTACGGAAACCAACAGCAGCAACCTCAGATTTTGCCTGAGATTCCTCCTGGAGTAACACCTGCAGCTGCTGTTCCGCATCCACTAGTCGCATCATCCTCGTCCTCCACCATCCCCTGTGCGAACGACCCGCTCCAGAAATCCCCTGTTTGCAACACCAGCCTTGTCTCAGGGCGCATTGGTTGTGCATCAGGGCGCAATGCAAATCCTTCCCCGGCGTCAGCAGCAAGGCTACCCGCGCAGCAGAAGCTGTGGCAGCGGCGACAGCAGCAGGGAGTAGGAAGGGCAGGTGGTGGAGGGATGAGGCATATGGGCGGAGGAGAGAGAGAGCAGCTGGAGCAGCAGCATCAGCAGCAAATGATCCCACATCTGCAACAGCAGCAGCAGCAGCAGCAGCATCAGATGAGCCCTCAGCAGCAGCAACAACATCAGATGAGCCCACATCAGCAACATCAGATTAGTCCGCAGCAGCAGTGGAATGGGGAGTAGGCACCAGCACCACCTCAGAACGGCTGGGCGCGCCAGCAACCCGCAGCCAGGCAGCATGCATTTCAGGTGAGCCATACTGCCTTTAACCTCGCTGGTTTGAAATGACCGGGTTTGAGACTTCAGCCGTCTCAAAACGAGTTGCAAAACGTGAGCCTTCTCAAAACAAGTTACAACCGTGGTCTCCAGGTAAGCCGCACTTCAGCCACGCCTACATACTATTTTCCAGGTGAGCTACTCTGTCAGTTCTCTAGTTGTTTCTCTGCACTTCGACTGATTCTGTCCCTTGGGTTCGCATGCACACTATTTTATTTTTTTCCATCCCCTTCCCAACCCCCCACACCTGTCCCGGACCCCCATTATCTTCTTCTTCCATCTCTCTCATCCCTCTTGCCCCTCCCCATGTCTTCTCCATCCCCCAATATGGCGTTTTTCAGCAACAACTGGCACAGGCACAGCAGCCTTTATCAGCAGCAAACCCTCACCACCAAGCTGTCTACACAAGCCCCGGAGGCAACCAACAAAAGACAGTGGATGCCGCCCAGGTGAGCTTAGACCTCAGTGCTGCTGGTGCTGAAGACATGGCAGTCCCCGGTGCTAGTGATGTGGTCGTTTTGAGCGACACGGACGAAGAAATGGACGCTGTGCTTCGCTCTATTATCAAGCCAAACGACAGTCGAGGCATTGCTGCTGGTGCTGGTGGCAACGGCAGCAGCAGTGGGAGCAGGAGGAGGAGCTTGTCAGCCTCGAGGGTAATCAGCATCAGCAGTGCAGCACTGCAGGAGCAGCAGCAGCTGCTGCAGCAACAGATGGAAGCGGCTTCGGTGGCACCGTTTCCTCATTCCCAATCCACGTCCTCCCTGCCACGTCAGCCACCAGTCAGCCCGGTCAACCAGGTCAATCAGGTCAACCAAGTCAACCCGGTCAACCAGGTCAACCAGGTCAACCCAGTCAACTCGGTCAATGTGAATCAGCAGCTACATCAGTAGACACAGCAAATCTATCAGCAGCAACAGCAGCAGCAGCACGGTCTAAGCATTATCCCAGGAGTGGTAAATGTTGACACGGCAGCAGCCACAGTAGAGGGCCTAGCATAGCCATTCTCTCCCCCTTCGGATGTCCCTCCATTGAGTGCATTTGATGGTGCTCTTTCAGACCCAACAACAGCAGAGAGAGCAGACAGATCTGGGCCAACAGCGTTAGCAGCAGCTGCAGCTCCAGCCGCTACTGCTAGTGGCAGTGTGGGTGGTAGGAGGATGGGTGGTGGCGTTGGTAGTGGCATTGGAAGGTCTGGTTTGGTGGGAGGGGGTGGTGTGGATGCACGTGGGGGCAGTATTTTGCTTCAGCATCAGCAGCAGCAGCAGCAGCCATACCGGCAGCAGCAGCAGCAGCTGGGTCAGCAGGGTGAGCAGAAGGGGCATGTGATGGGCATGTGGAAGGTGTATGACAACCAGCTTGTCTCTGATCACCATCTTTTTTTGGACAACCATATGCACACACCTCCCTCGATTTCGTCTCCTGGTTTTGGCATGGCAGCAGGAGCACCTGCAGGGAGCCCTTTGCATCGAGCGAGGGGTGTTGGGCGGAGGACAATCGGAGGGGGCGTGGGTGTTGGTAGGGATATAGGAGGAGTAATGGGTGGGTCGATGGGAGGAGGAATAGGAGGGTCGATGGGACGAGGAATGGGAGAAGCGTTGGGAGGAGTAAGGGTCAGTGGGATCGAAAGCGGTGTTGCTGGCACTACCGCTGTAGGCGTGGCTAACGCTGCAGCACCCATGGCTGGAATGCAGTATGCTTGAAGGGCCTGATGTGGGAGGGTGGAGAGGAGTGGCAGTCTGGTTATGTGTGCATCTCGCGTTTTGCTCATCTGAAGTCCAGACGAGCTTCACTTTTATGGGAAGTAGGACTTTGCTGTAGACGTTCCACAAGCAGGCAAACTTCTGCTTTAGAAGTTCCGTATGCAGCGCTGTAGTGGTTCCATAGGCAGGTTCACGTGAACCAGCAGACTAAAGCACAATAACAATAGGAGTGGCAGTGGGGCAAACAATGCTGCTGGGATGCACTGTACTTGGTTATAGGATAATTTCCTTTTTGTTTAGGAGTTATTTTGAAGTTTTGTTTTTGAATAAGGGTACATTCCTGTATCGACACAAATGTCTCAATCCCACCATACCGGTCTGCACCGCATTACACCTAAGAAAAAAAATTTTCCACCGCACTGCATCTCTTCGTTTGAGACGCGAGGCCTTTGTGACGCGCTTCAGGAACTTACCCTAAATCTGCTAACGCAAATATATCCCACCCATAGGTAAAGCCCAATATCACAGCAGCCAATTACGGTACCAGAAGGCAACAATAGTACTGGTGAATACATCCTAATCCTTCAACCCAGCTGACATCAATCAACTCACGTGCCCCAAGAACCAAGCAACTACCTTAACAACCAACAACCTAACCTCCTACAATACCACATTTAGGGTACTCTGGAAATGATTATTTTGGCAACCAGCTACGTGGAAATGGTTGCACTGGCCAATCCCAATCTGTCTCTAAAACCCAGACAACCCCAATGCTTTTGCACTTCACAAACCGCTTAAAAAAATCATACCCATTTGATGTCTTACTTTGTCCCGTCTTGGTGCCAGGTCAAGGTTGGGCGAATCTCCTTCACACTTCGCCAGCTACATTTGAGGGCGTCGAATCTGCTTATTACGGGTACCACTGCCTCCCGCCTCCATACAAGCGGCGGTACATGGGGCGCCCGCTTCCCCACAAGCGGCGGCTATACATCTTCGGGGGAGACCAGGGGCGGCCGCTTCCCCATAAGCGGCGGCTCATCTTGGTCTTTCCGCCGGCCCGTGCGCCGTCGCCGAGGGGAGCGATCGGGTGCGGCGGTTCTGCACGGATCTCCGCCGCGGGACGCTCCATCTCGCGCAGCTGCACTCCGCCGCTGCTGTGCGCGCGGGGCTCCATCGCGCGCAACATCGCTTCACTGGATTCCGGGCAGTATTCATAACCAGTGTCGTAATTGTCTTGGTAAATCCAGTACGGGTTAATCCCGTCAAATCCACCCCCGTTACACTGCGGGTAACCAAAATCGTGACAGTCGGAATTTCCGGGGCACTGCAAAATGGTGATTCCCCACTCGGTGTCATGCCCCGTGTTGGCCCGTATGCCGGCGCTTAACTCGTAACCGGAGAGGTCTATATCGCAGCAACGCGGGAGCTCGTGCGCGTTCCCCTCGCAGTCCTCGCAGTGAATCGCGCCGGCCTGAACGCTCGTGCACTCTCCCGAGCCGTCCTTGTTGACGCGAAAGGCCCTGCACGAGCCTGTTTTTCGTGTGTGAGGGCATTGAGCAAAAAGTTTCCGCGCAGCAGAGCGCGTTCCTTCAGCCGCGAAAATGTTCACAACTGCACACCTGCTGGTTCGGGTCTGCGTGGGATCGAGATTTTCGCGTCTGTGCTGGGGCGATTTTCGCGCCCTTGGGAGGTTTCGCGTTGGATCACCGTTACAGGGTTTCCCGCGGTTACGAAACGGCAGGAGGCGCGGGAAGTTGTACATGGAGAAATTTGGCTAAGTCCTGACTTCGAGAGGGAAAATTCGCGCAGTACACTCCTTCGTCGACATTGACACGCGAAACAGAAATGGACCAAATCGAAGGAAGTGACTATATTGCACAAGCGAAGCATGTGTAACTGCACATGTTGCAGAAACATGAACAACTATTCTAGTTAGGTATAAAATTTACCTGGCATGTTATTTTCACCTGCCGTTGCTGAGTTGGCAACGCACATGCTAGAGTAGTTGTCGGAACATTTTGCGTGAACGTTCGCGACTATCGTCGTTTCGTTCCTACATGGTTCTGGTCCTTCCCATTGTATTCTATTGTTCTATTTTTCATAGTAAAGCTATGTTCAAGCATTTTCTCAACACTTGAAATTTTCTCAAGGCATTACAACAAGATTTCGTGCCCTAACTTAGAGTGCACATTTCGTGACGGATTCCCGTGCCCACAATTTCGTGCCCAAGCCTTCCCGAAATTTAGAAATCTCCGCATGGTGCGGTGAGCGTGGAGCGACGCACGAAACCTTCAGATAGCCGAGTAGATCACGAAATTTTCAGACTAGGGCTAGCAGCCACGAAAGGCTCCGTATGTCTGACGACGGCGTCGCTTCGGAAGCCATGGATAGCGTGGAGGCCCAGGAGGCTGCTATGCGGGAGCGTTTCAGCGATACTGGAATCAGCGCGGAGGACTTGGAGCTCCTGATTCTTGGACTCCATGAACGGTGGGCGCGTGATCATCCACCTCCTCGTGCTGAAGCGGACAACGGGTCTGCCGCTCCTCGTGCTGAAAACAATGACGTGAATCTTGGCAATGGAGGCGAAAGGGCAGTACGTGGACTTATTCGGGGGCTCGTGCCGGCCAATGTCACGAGCGGCGGAAGAACGCAAGCGCAGGTGCTGCGAGCGGCCGCTGCTGGGAGTGCACGCGGTGGTGCGGATGGGTCACGAATCTCTGCTCGTCTAAGTATGGATGGTCGAGCGAGGACGTCTCAGCCTTCGAACTCTCGGGACACGGGCATCGCCCCCGTATATGGCTACTTCAAGTTTTCACTTGACAAAATCACGGTTCCGAAACCGCTTCAAGGACGCCACGACCTGACAACGTGGGTGGAATCGATTGAGCCGCAGCTCGAAATCGCGCAGCTGAAGAAATTCGTGGATGGCTCCGTGGTGCCTCCACCAGACGACGACTTCGAGCGCTTCTCTCAGTTCCACTCCGCACAACTGCTGACGTTCATGGTGATTTTGCGATGCTGCTCTCCAGTCATTCAAGTCGCCCTAAAGCCGTGTCGTATGCGCGAGGACGCGGGGTTCCAAGCATGGCAGTTCATCATGAAGATGTACAAGGCCACGGACGACTTGTACCTCGGGCAACTGGAGCAGCGCTTGACGAACCTCGAAATGGGGGAGCACGAAAGTGCCACAAGCTACTGCAACCGTGCTCAGCAAATTCTTGCGGACCTGCGAATGGCTGGCGTGGAGTACGCGATGTCGTCGTACATCACGCACGTGATCAAGGGCCTCCCCGAACGCTACAATCTGCTGAGGCGAATGGTGAAGCTCCCGGGCGTGCGTGAAGAACTTGATGAGGATTCGCTCTCCAGCTACATCATCGAGGAGGAGTTTACGCTCGAGTCCGAGAAACGTAAGGAGCAGTTGCTTCTGCACGCGAATTTTGTGGCACCATCGCAAAAGGGGGGTCAGCAGCAGCAGGGGAAGCAGCAGCACAGACAACAGAAGCACCAGCAGCCGAGAAGGGAAACAAAAACGAGGACAACCGCGGGAAGTCGAGCAAGAAGGACGATCGCGGCCGTGGCCAACGCAAGCGCTACTGCTTCGTCTGCGGTGACCAGCAGCATCTCTCCTACCAGTGCCCAGATCGTGTCGGCGGTGATTCGGCGATGAGCACGATGGGCCACGCGAACGGTCGAATGCAGGACAATCTCGGCGCAAAAACCAGCACAAAGACTCCCCGACTCATCCCGCGAATCATGCCCGTGGACGACAGCCCGCGAATGCTGCTGGTGGTGGCAACGCGAATACGGGTGCAAATACGACGACGACCACGAACACGAACACGAATGGCACGGGCCAAGCTTCGTGTGCGATGGTGGGAACGATCACGTGCGCTTCACCATCCACGGAGACCCCAATTTCACTGGCGCCTGAAGCGGGTGAAGATTTTCAAATGGTTGCTGCAGCTGTGCAGGCAAATCCATCAGTCGTGCTGGTGGATGCGCATCACTTGATGGGGGACCGAAATGCGTTCGTGGGCATGCAGGACGGAGGCGACGTGAGCCACGTACACGGATTCAACGGAGCTGTTCAACCTGTTCGTGGCCGCGGAACCGTCGCTCTCGAAGGAGAGGGAGGAAAGCGGATCCTGGTTTCGGATGTGCTTTACGTCCCCGGAGTGCAGGCGAATCTCCTCTCGACTGGACAGCTGAAGGACAGCGGAGTGAAATTGGAGGAAGCGGATGATGAGACTGTGCTCCTCTCCACGAACAGCAACGTTTTCGCGCGGGCGCGCTACACGGGACGGGTACTCTGCACCGACCTTCGTCCGTTCGTGCCACGAAATTCGGACCTAGTGGAAACCGTGGCGCCACGAGCGATGGTTTCGTCTATCCGCGTTTTCGTGGATAAATGGCACGCTCGTTTGGATCACGTGGGGATCGACACGATCAAGAAAACGGCCGCGCACGGAGCAGCAACGGGCTTGGAAATCATTCCATCAAGCGGAGCAGACATACCGTGTGTCTGCTGCGTTGGAGGCAAACTCGTTCGCCACACGTTCCCCGAAGAAGGCAAGGAGGCAGCGAACGTCTTGGACGTTGTTCACGTGGACGTTTGCGGGCCGTTTCGTGTCGCGGCGAATGACGGAAGCAGATACTTCCTTCTTTTCAAGGATTGGAAGACACGTTTCGTGTGGACGTACCCGCTCGTGCAGAAGAGCGACGCCCTGAAGTGGTTCCGAAAATGGCTGCCGATGGTGGAACGCCAGTGCTACGCGAAGGTGAAAACGCTCCGTTCGGATCGTGGAGGGGAGTTTCTGGGCACCGAATTCACCGAGTTCCTCGACGGCTGCGGTATCGTTCACGATCTGACATGCCCCTATACCCCACAGCAGAATGGGATGGCGGAGCGAGAGATGCGCACGGTTGTGGAATCGGTGCGCACGATGCTTCTGCACATGGGCGTGAAGCATCACTGGTGGCACTGCGGCAAGCTGTTTGGATTCGCAACTGCCTCGAACGCCCTTCCCTCCCTCCGGAAACCACACCGCACGAACTCATTTTCGGGGACAAGCCCGATCTGACGCTTGCTCGTGTTTGGGGCTGCATGGTGCAGTTTATGGTGCCGGAGCACCAGCGCGGGGGTAAGCTGGAGCCGAAGGCTCGGTGGGGAGTCCATCTTGGAGTTTCGCCAGCGAGCAAAGGTTGAGAGGTGTTGGATCTCGTGGCAAATCGCGTCGTCACGACCGTGGAAGCAGTCTTCCACGAAAGTCTCTCCCTGGAAGGATGGAAGGCCACGAAAACGGTGGCACCTCGTCTCGGTGGACATGCGCCCGTGTTTCCGCCTGTCCCCACGCCGGATCTGTTGGCTTCGGAGATTGACGCTGACCTCCATCCCCCCCCCCCAACGGCTCTGCCTCATGTCCCAACATCCGTCCCGAACACCGCGGTCCCATTGGTTTATCCGCGGGTGGTACCCGCGGTTCCTCCCTCCTCACCTCCACCACAGTTTCTCGTCACCTCCTCTCTTTTGGAGGCGGGGCAGCCATCGTCCCCGATCCCGTTTTCTCAGTCCTCCACCTCGACCGCTGGTGACGAGGGGAGAATCGAGGCACCCCGCGAAGTGCCGTCTGTTCGCGCCACCAACGGTCGATCGGACGATTCGTTAACCGCGCACGAAACGGGCTCCACGAAAACGGGTGGCACGGAGACAGGGGAGCTGCTAAGAGGCACGAAAATGGGTGGCACGGAGACAGGGGAGCTGCTCGGAGGCACGAAAACGAGTGACACGGTGACAGGGGAGCTGCTCGAAGGCACGAAAACGAGTGATGCTGAGGCTGTCCCGAAAATTGCTTCGGACGAAAATCCTCCTCTCCGTCGCTTCGGGCGCACTACGCAGGGTGTGCTACCACTTCGCTACTGCAACGTCTGCCCCGCATTTGCCAACACCCTCCTTGACGACGCTCACGCGGATCCGAAACTCCCCGAACTGGATCTGGACATGGTGACGGATCCCGAACGTCGGTGGGACATTTCAACAATGACCGTCAAGGAAGCCTTGGGGAGCTGGAAGGGTGCAGCAGTGAAAGCGGCGATGGACGAAGAAATTTGTACCCTCCTCAAAAACGGAACGTGAGAGCTGGTGCCGAGGCCACGCGGAGTCAACATCCTGAAAAACCGTTGGGTTCTCACAACCAAATACAAAGCGGACGACACGGTGGCTCGCGAGAAAACGCGACTGGTGGTGAAGGGGTTCACGCAGGTCTATGGAGCCAACTACGACGAAACCTACTCACCTGTCAGCAGCTATATCACATTGCGGATTTTTCTGTCCGTTGCAGCTGCACTCGACTTGAACATCATGCAGCTGGACATGAAAAATGCTTTCGTGCAGAGCAAATTGGACCGTGTGTTGTTCATGAATCAACCGGAGTACTACAACGACGGCACGAATCGAGTGTGCAAGCTCCTGAAGAGTTTGTACGGGCTCAAGCAGAGTCCGTTGCTGTGGTACGAGGCACTTGACTGCGTTCTCCTTGATGCCGGGTGGAAGAAGAGTCAAGTCGATGAGGCGCTCTACTTCAAGGACGGCGCGGACGGAGAGCGGTGCTGGCTACTCGTGTACGTGGTCGATCTGCTCGCCGCAAGTCGCAGCCTCGAAATGCTTAAGGAGCTGCGTGAGCTGCTGGAAAACGCGTTTGAGCTGCGCGAAATCACCCTCGTGGAGAAAAACTTGGGGCTGGAAATCGTGCGGGACAGGCCGGCACGAAAACTGTGGCTGCATCAACGCACGTATGTAGACAAGCTGCGTCGACGTTTCGTGGACGAAGAGGAATCGGGTCGTCGCCCGAAAACTCCAGTCTCGGTCGACGCGTACAGCGATCGGACGTTCGATGACGACGACTACCAAGCCCGCCAAGAGGAGGAGTATCGCCAGAAAGTAGGGTCGCTGCAGTTTGCCGCGAGCACGCTTCGCCCCGACATCGCGTTCGCGTGCAGCAAGCTGGGTTCCGGACTGACCGTGCATAGTGACCAGCACTGGAGGGAGCTGGACTGCTGCATCGATTACGTGGTGAACACCCGCGATTTCGCCCTCGAATTCAGTGGTGGGCCCGAATCCCTGACTTTGGTCGGATACGCGGACGCGGATGACGCGGGTGACCGAGAGAGCCGAACCTGTTGGTGTAAGGGCCTAATAAACTCAAGCTATTAGGACTTAATCAAACTTAAAACCTCTCCTCGGGGTCACCTCCAAGGGTCCCTGGGTGCCTGGTACAAGACCAGCCCCTATCCTCGGGTCCGAGTTTGTAGAGAGAGGGATCAAGAAGGACTTAGTCAAAACAGCAAGAGTACCTTGAACGTCGCGCAGCGTGCCGTGCAGACCGTCGGTCGGATTAAGCTGAGAATTCGCTATATCGAAGCTCGCTCCAAGAGCTTTAAAATGAGCCAAGTTGCCTCGCGAAAAGTTCTGCCATTACTAAGTTATGGCTCGGACAGCGTTTGCCTAGCGTTGGAGTGCTAGCATACTAGCGTTGACTCGGGTAGCATTCCGCCGTCGAATAGCGCAGAAACGAAATTCCAGCGAGGAAGGAATTCGCTTGAATCAATTTGACTATGTTCAGGTACAAACAGAGAAGGATTAAATAGTTCTAGCTAGCAAGGACCTTGGGAATCAACCTGGGAACAACCAGGGATGATCCCAAATAATTCCAAGCAACAGAACCAACCTGGCTGGACAAAATAGCAGGTGGTAGGTTGGTAAACAACCTCTGGTTCTGTTTTTCCAACCTGGGAAAACAACAACCAGGTTCAGGTTCTAAAAACAGAACCTGTTTTGTCTTTGCCCAACCAGCCAAATGCTGGTTCCGCTGGTTTCCCCTGGCCTTGTAGCATGCAGATACAGACAAACAACATCCAACCTTCACCTAAATTGTACCCCTATAGTGCCTTCCCTGCTACACTATAGTTAACCAAACAAAACAGTACAATTCCGAGTTGGATAGAACTGAATCTGCGCAATCAACTCAACCGAACTGCAAAGCTTCCATCTTGGGTTCCTTTGCGAGCTCGTCCTTTCTGCTTGCACTGTTCATAGCGCATACAATGTTGTGCCGAAGCGCACATTGCGCGAGTACCTGCAAATGCATCAAGCGAAAAATGCGAAAGCAAACAAACACACGAACACACCATTCACACGCAAATGCATTCGCACACGCATACTCGTACAAACAGACGGCAGGATGTCGTGCAATGTAAATTTGCACCCAACACACTCCCCCTTAGCCTGCCGGCTGCATCCCCGTCATTCCATGCTAGTTCATGCTCATTCCACTCATGCGCACACAACGCCAATGAGGCTCATCCGCAAGCCTCTTGGTGAGAAAGTCTGCTGGCTGCTGGTGAGTCTTGATGTAGATCGGATGCACCGTCCCCCTCTTCACCTCCTTACGCAGCCAGTGCCACTTGATACGCATGTGCTTGTTCAGCCCATGAAGCACAGCGTTTCTGGCCATCCCAAGAGCCCCCTTGCTATCACAAAACAGCGGCGTAGCAACTTTCTGCTCCTGGCCAATCTCCTCTAACAGCCTCCTCAGCCAAATCACCTCCTTCACCCCATGGAACATCGCCATGTACTCTGATTCTACGGAAGAGAGTGCCGTCTCCGTCTGCTTCTTGGACCTCCAACTAACAGGTCCTCCCCCAACTACGCAGATGTATCCTCCCACAGATGAGGAATCCTCCTTCTCAGAAGCCCATGTAGCATCGGTAAAGCAAGTGAGAAATAGCTTGCCTTCTCCAAGCCTCTCCCCCTTCTCTTTCAGCACCTCCACCCCTTTCTGCTTCACCTGTGCAGATGCGGAGTATTGAACTCCAATGCTTGGGTGAGAGTTCAGGTACTTCACCACACGCTCAGCTGCATCCACCTGCTCCTCTGATGGATTCTGCACCACCCTAGCCAGCTGCCCAACTGAGAAAGAGATGTCGGGCCTCGTGTGAACTGCTGCGTACAAGAGGCTGCCCACCAAGGACTGAAATTGCTGCTGCTCTTCAGCTTCAACCCCTTCATCCTCTGCAGCCTTCACAAGCTTGAATTCTGCTGGCAGGGGAGTTGCAACCTTGCGCTCATTCTCAATCCCATACTTCTCCCCCAGCTCCTTGATGAACTTCTCCTGGTGCAGCTTCAACCACCTGTGATCAGGATCCCTCTCCACGTGCATCCCGAGGTAGTACTTTACCTCCCCAAGGTTCTTGCACTTGAAGTTTTCCATCAGTTGCTGCTGCACTTTCTGGATCTCCTTCATGCTGCTGCTGAAGAGAAGAATGTCGTCCACATAGACCAGAAACAGCACCAGCTTCTCCCCCTCGCCCTTGAGAAAGAGGCTCTCATCACAGCTGCTGGTCCTGAATCCCATCTCCTCTAAAACAGCTGCCAACTTCTGGTACCAGCAGCGTGGCGCCTGCTTCAAGCCGTAGATGGACTTGTTGAGCTTGCACACCCTGCCCGTACCATCCTCATACCCAGGCGGCTGCGTCATGTACACATCCTCCTCTAAAATCCCATTCAGGAATGCCGTTGAAATATCCATCTGAATGATGAATTTCCCACTAACAGCTGCATCTGCCAACAAGACACGAAGGGTAGGGGGTTTGGCAGTGGGAGCAAAGATCTCGTTGAAGTCCTGCTTCTCCTTCTGCATAAACCCCTTCGCCACCAGCCTACTCTTGTAGATGGTGACCTGCCCCTTGTCATCGGTCTTGATCCTCAGCACCCACTTGCATTGTATCGCTTTCTTCCCATCAGGCAGCACCACCAGATCCCATGTCCTATTCTCCAGCAGACTCTGGTACTCAGCATCCCTAGAAGCCAGCCACTTGTCCCTATCTGGTCCAGCTAATGCCTCCTCCATGCTAGCTGGTTCCTCTGGTGCAGGGGCAAGAAAACAGTACGCAGGCTCATCCTCCTCATCCGGGTCATAGCCATGAGGTAGAATCAGCAATGCCTCTTCGGTCCCTAGCTGCTGCTCTGCTGCATCAGTTCCTGCAGTCAGCTTCTTAGTAGCCATACGGGTACGTCCTGGCCTGGAGACGGGTGTCTCCCATCCCTTCATAACGACACCCTTCGGCTTCTTAGTTTTTCCCTGCTGCTTCTCTCCTCCCTCGGGTCCAGCAGCTCCACTAGTGCTGCCGCCAGTTTCCACACCATTTTCTCCACCAGCAGATGCCTCCTGTACCTTCTCTCCATCACCATTTCCAGCAGCTGCCTCCTCTCCCTCCTCCCACACACTAGGAGTCAGGTCCAGCTGCATGGTGATCTGCTCCATCTGCTGGGACACCCTTGCCTCCGGCTGTTTCTCCCAGCTCCCATACATCATGCCCTCAATGAATTTCACATCCCTGCTGTCAAACAACACACCCTTGGATGGTTCCCACAGCAGCCATCCCTTGCTCTCAGCAGCCAGCCCCAAATGCACACACCAGATTGCACTCGCCCCCAACTTACTGCGGTAGGTCTTGGGGACGTGGGCGACTGCCATGCAGCCAAACACCCTCAGCATATCCACCGGCGGCTTCCTCCCAAGCCACCTCTCCAACGGCACCCACGAGTCATCCCCAACCTTGGTGAGCACCCTGTTCCTAGCGACAGTGGCGTGCCGGACAGCATGAGGCCACATAGAATTGCTCAGCCCAGATTCTATGAGCAGCGCCCTAGCTGTCTCCAGAATGGTCCGGTTTGCCCGTTCTGCTACACCATTGGACTGTGGGGTATAAGCCGTGGTCAGCTCTCTCTGGATGCCCTGCTTCTTGAGCCAGGCCGTCATTTCAGCTCCAAGGAACTCACCACCCCGGTCTGTCCTAATCCGCTTCACTACACACTCCGCCTGCTTCTCCACGAATGGCAGCCAATCGTCCCGTATCGTGGAGGCGGCGTGGTCCTTCTGCTTCAGCGGATACGCCCACATCAGCCTGCTCCAGTCATCCACAATTGTAAGAAAATACCGCTCCCCCTTGTGCCCTTGCACCGGCAACGGCCCCACCAAGTCCATGTGGACCAGCTCCAAAGGCTTCTTGCTCCTGCCAGCCACACTATGGAAAGGGAAACGGGTGAACTTTGAAAGCAAACAGATTTCACAGTTGTCATCGGATGGCTGTCCGTTCAGCTTCAGACCCTTAACGGCTCCATCCTTCTCCAGCTGCTTCAGCAAAGGCATTGCCACATGCCCTAAGCGCCGGTGTGCCGTTGCCCAATCTGTTTCCCCAGATCTGGCCGACACTTTCACACCAACCCCTCCAACGGCATTGCACTCCCCCTGGGATGCAGACCCCTCTCCAGCCTGCCCCCCACCATGCCACGCCAGGGCCGGCAGCTGCCACATAGATCTGTACACGTCCTTGCTCTCGTGCAGATCCCAAAGCACCCGATTGCCCAGCTTCCCCTTATAAGTGCGTGCCCCATCCGTGTTGGTGTTCACCCCAGCCTTGCCAAGCTTACGGAGGGAGATAAGGTTGGCCTTCAGGTCGGGGACGAAGAGAACGTCGTGCAGCACCACCGGCTTGCCATCCGCTCCCTTAAACGCAGCTCGTCCCGCACCAGCCACCTTCAACATGTGTCCAGAGGCGGAGCACACTTCATTGATCGGTGCAGCTCGTACTTCGTCCAGCAGGTCCTTGCGCGGCGTCATCGTCCAAGCAGCGCCTGTGTCCAACACCCAATAGTCTAGGGGGTGCAGCTCTGCTCCAACTTTGGCAGAGGCGTCTCCTTGCTCCCCCTTGTCTCCCACATGGAAGAATTGGCCTGCGGTGCGCTCCTTCTTCTTCTCCGCACCGCCGTTGCCCTTCGGGTTGTTGTCGGACGAATCAGCGACCATGTTGGTGCCGTTTTTCTGGTTCCTCCGCGCGCCGCCATCCTGGTGACGATTCTGGGGGGTCCATCCATCGGGTTTCTTATAGCACAAAAACCAGGGGTGCCCTTCCTTCTCACAATACCAGCAACTCCCTTTCATTTTGCCACCAGCACCCGACTTGCCCCCACGTCCAGATTTCGCACCGCGACCCCAACTGGTACCTCCTTGTTGGTCGTTGGAGTCGTCGTCTTTCTTTGCACCGCGTCCAGCACCACCGAAGCCACGTCCTCTGCCACGTCGGCTCCCTTGCATCCCGTAGCCGCTGCTGCCGTCGTCTCCACCCCTCAGTTGGCGGCGACGGAAATCCTCCTCCAGAATCTTCGTCCGCACCCACTCGAGCGTCCACAAGCTCTGGTTCTGCAGCAGGCTCAATCCGCTCGTAAATTGAAGCCACGATTCAGGCAGCAGCGAGAGCATCTTCAAGCACTTGGTCTGCTCCGGGTAGGTGATTCCCGCGGTCGCCAACTTCGCGTAGAGGTCGCGCATCTTGTCCAGGACTGGTTGCACCGGCTCTCCCTCGCTCAGGCGCAACGCGGACAGCTCCCTCTCCAGCATCAACGTTGCGACAACGGAGGTCGGGGCGTGCAGCTCCTTCAACACGGTCCACGCCTTCGGACCGCATTCAACCTCCGGCAGCAGGTGCATGACGTGGTGACGCTGGTTCAGCTCCAAACTCTGCGACATCAAATAGTAGCCAGCCGAGGAGCGCTCGTCCCAATCTTCCTGCAGCGTGGGGTCACTCGGTCTAGGCTCTTCCCCAATCATTAGTTTCAGCAAACCGATCTGACGGAAATATAATTGCATTTTCCAGGCCCAATCATCATAGCCCTCACCATTGAACTTCTCGACGGTGAAATTCTTCAGCACCTCCTTGACAAGCGAGCCCTGGTTTGTTCGCGCTCCCCGTGGCGCTGAAAGACCAGAATCTTGGCTGCCGCTACGATCTTGGGCTGAAGATTCACCAGCTCCCGCCGAGGTGTTGCCCGCCATAGCTACCTATAACGAGGATCACTATAACGCAGCTCTGATACCAGCTTGTTGGTGTAAGGGCCTAATAAACTCAAGCTATTAGGACTTAATCAAACTTAAAACCTCTCCTCGGGGTCACCTCCAAGGGTCCCTGGGTGCCTGGTACAAGACCAGCCCCTATCCTCGGGTCCGAGTTTGTAGAGAGAGGGATCAAGAAGGACTTAGTCAAAACAGCAAGAGTACCTTGAACGTCGCGCAGCGTGCCGTGCAGACCGTCGGTCGGATTAAGCTGAGAATTCGCTATATCGAAGCTCGCTCCAAGAGCTTTAAAATGAGCCAAGTTGCCTCGCGAAAAGTTCTGCCATTACTAAGTTATGGCTCGGACAGCGTTTGCCTAGCGTTGGAGTGCTAGCATACTAGCGTTGACTCGGGTAGCATTCCGCCGTCGAATAGCGCAGAAACGAAATTCCAGCGAGGAAGGAATTCGCTTGAATCAATTTGACTATGTTCAGGTACAAACAGAGAAGGATTAAATAGTTCTAGCTAGCAAGGACCTTGGGAATCAACCTGGGAACAACCAGGGATGATCCCAAATAATTCCAAGCAACAGAACCAACCTGGCTGGACAAAATAGCAGGTGGTAGGTTGGTAAACAACCTCTGGTTCTGTTTTTCCAACCTGGGAAAACAACAACCAGGTTCAGGTTCTAAAAACAGAACCTGTTTTGTCTTTGCCCAACCAGCCAAATGCTGGTTCCGCTGGTTTCCCCTGGCCTTGTAGCATGCAGATACAGATAAACAACATCCAACCTTCACCTAAATTGTACCCCTATAGTGCCTTCCCTGCTACACTATAGTTAACCAAACAAAACAGTACAATTCCGAGTTGGATAGAACTGAATCTGCGCAATCAACTCAACCGAACTGCAAAGCTTCCATCTTGGGTTCCTTTGCGAGCTCGTCCTTTCTGCTTGCACTGTTCATAGCGCATACAATGTTGTGCCGAAGCGCACATTGCGCGAGTACCTGCAAATGCATCAAGCGAAAAATGCGAAAGCAAACAAACACACGAACACACCATTCACACGCAAATGCATTCGCACACGCATACTCGTACAAACAGACGGCAGGATGTCGTGCAATGTAAATTTGCACCCAACAGAACCAGCATTCATACTACTCTAGCATTTTCGCGAATGCACATGCTAGAGTAGTATGATAGAGCGAACTGTATAGTTGCTGCGCTGCACAAGTCAGCACGTGAGTTGAGCTGAGGCCAAACTCAACATTCTGGAACGGGGGGAGGGGCGTGCAGCGAGGGTCGGGGCTTGGGGGAAGAGTGACTGGGCAGGGCACGGGTTGCAAGCAAAAGCCCCACGCCAAAGCGCTGATGTGTTTCTTGGTGTGAGTGTCTATCCTGACAGCAATGCAACGGAATGCGAATCGCGCCGAGTCACCTAATCCGCCGTGCGACGCCACGCACGCATTTCGTGAGTTTCTACCGAGTCTCGCTAAGCCCTTGCGTTTCGCAAGCTCGTTTCGCGCGTTTCTTACTGAGTTGTGCAGGGGTGGAGGCACGGGACTGGCCCTCGATGCTGCTCTGTTACGGCGTGAATGGCTTGCGAATAATATTGCGAAAACATTATTTTCGTGGGCAATACCGCAGCCGACATTGACTTTATTGAGGGGAAGCAATATGAACCCTTAACAACTTAACTCGTTACACGTTGAATACACTGTATTGTAAGCCCTCGTGAAAGGAGCTAGTTCTAGGGCTCTGATAACCTAACCGTACAAGCACTTCCCATAAATAAAGGTGCTTTCAAGTACCTCTCTCCCAAACATATTACACGAGAAACATGTAAAAATTTTGCACTATTAGGGATTACCTTAAAAAATTGCACTATTAGGGATTACCTTACAATGCCACTATTAGGTTTCCAGCATTGCATCGCAGCGGATATGTTCGGCTCGGTCAACACGCAATAGATGCTGCTCACTACTGAGAGAATCTCCAAAAGTGACCTAGTATGTATGGCCCACATGCTGTTGGGTGCAAATTTACATTGCACGACATCCTGCCGTCTGTTTGTACGAGTATGCGTGTGCGAATGCATTTGCGTGTGAATGGTGTGTTCGTGTGTTTGTTTGCTTTCGCATTTTTCGCTTGATGCATTTGCAGGTACTCGCGCAATGTGCGCTTCGGCACAACATTGTATGCGCTATGAACAGTGCAAGCAGAAAGGACGAGCTCGCAAAGGAACCCAAGATGGAAGCTTTGCAGTTCGGTTGAGTTGATTGCGCAGATTCAGTTCTATCCAACTCGGAATTGTACTGTTTTGTTTGGTTAACTATAGTGTAGCAGGGAAGGCACTATAGGGGTACAATTTAGGTGAAGGTTGGATGTTGTTTGTCTGTATCTGCATGCTACAAGGCCAGTGGAAACCAGCGGAACCAGCATTTGGCTGGTTGGGCAAAGACAAAACAGGTTCTGTTTTTAGAACCTGAACCTGGTTGTTGTTTTCCCAGGTTGGAAAAACAGAACCAGAGGTTGTTTACCAACCTACCACCTGCTATTTTGTCCAGCCAGGTTGGTTCTGTTGCTTGGAATTATTTGGGATCATCCCTGGTTGTTCCCAGGTTGATTCCCAAGGTCCTTGCTAGCTAGAACTATTTAATCCTTCTCTGTTTGTACCTGAACATAGTCAAATTGATTCAAGCGAATTCCTTCCTCGCTGGAATTTCGTTTCTGCGCTATTCGACGGCGGAATGCTACCCGAGTCAACGCTAGTATGCTAGCACTCCAACGCTAGGCAAACGCTGTCCGAGCCATAACTTAGTAATGGCAGAACTTTTCGCGAGGCAACTTGGCTCATTTTAAAGCTCTTGGAGCGAGCTTCGATATAGCGAATTCTCAGCTTAATCCGACCGACGGTCTGCACGGCACGTTGCGCGACGTTCAAGGTACTCTTGCTGTTTTGACTAAGTCCTTCTTGATCCCTCTCTCTACAAACTCGGACCCGAGGATAGGGGCTGGTCTTGTACCAGGCACCCAGGGACCCTTGGAGGTGACCCCGAGGAGAGGTTTTAAGTTTGATTAAGTCCTAATAGCTTGAGTTTATTAGGCCCTTACACCAACACATGCTCCTCTTGTGATCCACATCTCAAGCTATAGATGCCCATTACAGAACAATCATAAAACTAGTAACCCACAACCACAGAATTTGTAGCCACAGAATTACATAACTAGTAATCACAGTGCGGTGCTGTGGCTATGGGGAAATCAACAGGCTCATGCCATGGGGAAACCAAAAGGCTCATGCCATGAGAAAAGAAACAGGCGCATGCCATGGGGAAATCAAGAGGCTCATGCTATGGGGAAATGAATATGGCTATGCCATGGGGAAACAAACACAGGCTCATGCTATGGGAAGAGTAACGGGCTCATGCCGTGGGGAAATTAAGATGCTCATGCTATGGGAGACCGAGAGGCTTATGCCATGAAGAAATCAAGAGGATCATGCTATGGGGAAATCAAGAGGCTGATGCTATGGGGAGAACAACAAGCTCATGTTATGGTTCACAGCCTCATGCTATGGGGAAATCAAGAGGCTTATGCTATGGGGAAATAGAGAGGCTCATGCTATGGGGAAATAGAGAGGCTCATGCTATGGGGAAACCAAGAGGCTCATGCTATGGGGAGAACAACAAGCTCATGTTATGGTTCACAGCCTCACGCTATGGGGAATTAAAGAGGCTCATGCTATGGGGAAATAAAGAGGCTCATGTTGTGGGGAAATCAAGAGGCTCATGTTGTGGGGAAATCAAGAGGCTCATGTTGTGGGGAAATCAAGAGGCTCATGTTGTGGGGAAATCAAGAGGCTCATGTTGTGGGGAAATCAAGAGGCTCATGTTGTGGGGAAATCAAGAGGCTCATGTTGTGGGGAAATCAAGAGGCTCATGTTGTGGGGGAATCAAGAGGCTCATGTTGTGGGGAAATCAAGAGGCTCATGTTGTGGGGAAATCAAGAGGCTCATGTTGTGGGGGAATCAAGAGGCTCATGTTGTGGGGAAATCAAGAGGCTCATGTTGTGGGGAAATCAAGAGGCTCATGTTGTGGGGAAATCAAGAGGCTCATGTTGTGGGGAAATCAAGAGGCTCATGTTGTGGGGAAATCAAGAGGCTCATGTTGTGGGGAAATCAAGAGGCTCATGTTGTGGGGAAATCAAGAGGCTCATGTTGTGGGGAAATTGTCAACGGGAGTTGTGTTTGGCCCCGTCCTCGCTTGGGCGGAGCCGACCTCGTGGTCGGGTGCGCGGGAGATGCAGCCGACCTGCAGCAGTGGGTACGGGGGCCACTGCAAGGGCGCCGAGCAGGTGGACGTCGTCCTTAGTGTCTGGGCGGCGTCCTGGGCATCTGCACGGCGTCCTGGGAGGCTGGACGCCGAGCTGGGCGTCTGCTCGGCGTCCTGTGCGCCTGGACGCCGACCGGGGCGTCTGCTGGGCGTCCTGGGCCGACCTGGGCGTCTGCTCGGCGTCCGGAGGGGCTGGACGCCGACCTGAGCGCTTGCTCGGCGTCCCGGGCGTCTGGACGCCGACTGGGGCGTCTGGACGGCGTCCTGGGCGAGAGGACGCGGACCAGGACGCTAGGACGCCGACCTGGGGACGCCGGGCTTGGTGTAGCCGGCGTCTGGTAGGGCTGGACGACCAGGCAGGGTTGCCCGGTCGACCGGGATACCCGGGCGATAGTTGCGAAGGTTGCCAGGGGGCGGATTCCGCGAGGACGACCTCGGGGGTGGTATCCCGAGGTCGACGTGGCTGGTGGGCGCAGTCGCTGGCGTGGAGTCTGCCAGGCGTCTGCGCTGTGCTCGTGACCAGGCGTGGAGCACCAACCAGCTGCGCGCACCTGCGAAGCAGGTGCACCGTTGTCCTGCGGGTGCAGCGCTGTGCAGCCGACTTGCTGCAGCGCTGGCACACCGTGGACATGCAACGTTGGCGCGCCGCATCTCTGCAGCGCTGGAGCGGTGCGAGCTTTGCTGCGCTGGAACGCGGTCGACCGTGCTGCGCTGGAGGTCGACCAGCAGCCTAGCTAGCTCTGATGTAGTCTGCATTGCCAACGTTGTTGCTATCATTCTGTATTGTTGTTGCTAGTGAAACTCTTGCAAAATCTCCCCGTGAATGTGCAAGCAGAGAACACACCAGCAAACGACTAAGTGAACGAACGCAGAGATCCCTCTCACGCACGTGCCTTCCCCGTAGTCAAGCTCCCGTTGCTAGAGTTATCTCCGCATGGTGCGGTGAGCGTGGAAGACACCGCGACGTAGTCCAGTCTAGCCGACTTTGCACGTCCCGATAGTGTTCGTAGACCGGCAGCTGTGCGCTAGCCACCATGGTAGTTGGCGTAGGTGACGCCGGGGTGGTGGACACCCTGGAGGCACGGCTGGAGAATGCGAGGAGGAAGCACGAGGCCAACGAGTACGGCGACCTGCCGTGGGCGGTCGTCGAGGCCGGGCTCCGCAGCATGTGGGCGGCGGAGCACCCTTCTCGTCCTGTTTCTCCTCGACCGGCGAACACCGAGGGCGGCGTCGACGTGGGCGTCAACGCCGGGGGAGGCCAGGTCGGCAGCAGTGCGGGAGGCACGTCGAGGCAGAGAGGAGTGATACACGCCGATGAAGTCGGCGGCGTTCAGGCGCGAGGGATGCAGTCGTCGGCGGCTGCAGGGACCTCGCAGGGCTACGTCGGAGCCCGACGCAGTGGATTGGCGCCGATGTCGGCGTCACATGTGACCGCGGAAGGGATAGAGCCGAGCTACGGCTACTTCAAATTTCCGCCGGACAGGATCCAGGTCACCCCCCCGCTGGTCGGTCGACCGGACATTCTCACCTGGAAGGAGGCCATCGAGCCTCAGCTGGAGATGGCCGGGTTGGGTGCAAATGCACATTGCACGACATCCTGCCGTCTGTTTGTACGAGTATGCGTGTGCGAATGCATTTGCGTGTGAATGGTGTGTTCGTGTGTTTGTTTGCTTTCGCATTTTTCGCTTGATGCATTTGCAGGTACTCGCGCAATGTGCGCTTCGGCACAACATTGTACGCGCTATGAACAGTGCAAGCAGAAAGGACGTGCTCGCAAAGGAACCCAAGATGGAAGCTTTGCAGTTCGGTTGAGTTGATTGCGCAGATTCAGTTCTATCCAACTCAAAATTGTACTGTTTTGTTTGGTTAACTATAGTGTAGCAGGGAAGGCACTATAGGGGTACAATTTAGGTGAAGGTTGGATGTTGTTTGTCTGTATCTGCATGCTACAAGGCCAGGGGAAACCAGCGGAACCAGCATTTGGCTGGTTGGGCAAAGACAAAACAGGTTCTGTTTTTAGAACCTGAACCTGGTTGTTGTTTTCCCAGGTTGGAAAAACAGAACCAGAGGTTGTTTACCAACCTACCACCTGCTATTTTGTCCAGCCAGGTTGGTTCTGTTGCTTGGAATTATTTGGGATCATCCCTGGTTGTTCCCAGGTTGATTCCCAAGGTCCTTGCTAGCTAGAACTATTTAATCCTTCTCTGTTTGTACCTGAATATAGTCAAATTGATTCAAGCGAATTCCTTCCTCGCTGGAATTTCGTTTCTGCGCTATTCGACGGCGGAATGCTACCCGAGTCAACGCTAGTATGCTAGCACTCCAACGCTAGGCAAACGCTGTCCGAGCCATAACTTAGTAATGGCAGAACTTTTCGCGAGGCAACTTGGCTCATTTTAAAGCTCTTGGAGCGAGCTTCGATATAGCGAATTCTCAGCTTAATCCGACCGACGGTCTGCACGGCACGCTGCGCGACGTTCAAGGTACTCTTGCTGTTTTGACTAAGTTCTTCTTGATCCCTCTCTCTACAAACTCGGACCCGAGGATAGGGGCTGGTCTTGTACCAGGCACCCAGGGACCCCTGGAGGTGACCCCGAGGAGAGGTTTTAAGTTTGATTAAGTCCTAATAGCTTGAGTTTATTAGGCCTTTACACCAACAAGCTGGTATCAGAGCTGCGTTATAGTGATCCTCGTTATAGGTAGCTATGGCGGGCAACACCTCGGCGGGAGCTGGTGAATCTTCAGCCCAAGATCGTAGCGGCAGCCAAGATTCTGGTCTTTCAGCGCCAAGGGGAGCGCGAACAAACCAGGGCTCGCTTGTCAAGGAGGTGCTGAAGAATTTCACCGTCGAGAAGTTCAATGGTGAGGGCTATGATGATTGGGCCTGGAAAATGCAATTATATTTCCGTCAGATCGGTTTGCTGAAACTAATGATTGGGGAGGAGCCTAGACCGAGTGACCCCACGCTGCAGGAAGATTGGGACGAGCGCTCCTCGGCTGGCTACTATTTGATGTCGCAGAGTTTGGAGCTGAACCAGCGTCACCACGTCATGCACCTGCTGCCGGAGGTTGAATGCGGTCCGAAGGCGTGGACCGTGTTGAAGGAGCTGCACGCCCCGACCTCCGTTGTCGCAACGTTGATGCTGGAGAGGGAGCTGTCCGCGTTGCGCCTGAGCGAGGGAGAGCCGGTGCAACCAGTCCTGGACAAGATGCGCGACCTCTACGCGAAGTTGGCGACCGCGGGAATCACCTACCCGGAGCAGACCAAGTGCTTGAAGATGCTCTCGCTGCTGCCGGAATCGTGGCTTCAATTTACGAGCGGATTGAGCCTGCCGCAGAACCAGAGCTTGTGGACGCTCGAGTGGGTGCGGACGAAGATTCTGGAGGAGGACTTCCGTCGCCGCCAACTGAGGGGTGGAGACGACGGCAGCAGCAGCTACGGGATGCAAGGGAGCCGACGTGGCAGAGGACGTGGCTTCGGTGGTGCTGGACGCGGTGCAAAGAAAGACGACGACTCCAACGACCAACAAGGAGGTACCGGTTGGGGTCGCGGTGCGAAATCTGGACGTGGGGGCAAGTCGGGTGCTGGTGGCAAAATGAAAGGGAGTTGCTGGTATTGTGAGAAGGAAGGGCACCCCTGGTTTTTGTGCTATAAGAAACCCGATGGATGGACCCCCCAGAATCGTCACCAGGATGGCGGCGCGCGGAGGAACCAGAAAAACGGCGCCAACATGGTCGCTGATTCGTCCGACAACAACCCGAAGGGCAACGGCGGTGCGGAGAAGAAGAAGGAGCGCACCGCGGGCCAATTCTTCCATGTGGGAGACAAGGGGGAGCAAGGAGACGCCTCTGCCAAAGTTGGAGCAGAGCTGCACCCCCTAGACTATTGGGTGTTGGACACAGGCGCTGCTTGGACGATGACGCCGCGCAAGGACCTGCTGGACGAAGTACGAGCTGCACCGATCAATGAAGTGTGCTCCGCCTCTGGACACATGTTGAAGGTGGCTGGTGCGGGACGAGCTGCGTTTAAGGGAGCGGATGGCAAGCCGGTGGTGCTGCACGACGTTCTCTTCGTCCCCGACCTGAAGGCCAACCTTATCTCCCTCCGTAAGCTTGGCAAGGCTGGGGTGAACACCAACACGGATGGGGCTCGCACTTATAAGGGGAAGCTGGGCAATCGGGTGCTTTGGGATCTGCACGAGAGCAAGGACGTGTACAGATCTATGTGGCAGCTGCCGGCCCTGGCGTGGCATGGTGGGGGGCAGGCTGGAGAGGGGTCTGCATCCCAGGGGGAGTGCAATGCCGTTGGAGGGGTTGGTGTGAAAGTGTCGGCCAGATCTGGGGAGACAGATTGGGCAACGGCACACCGGCGCTTAGGGCATGTGGCAATGCCTTTGCTGAAGCAGCTGGAGAAGGATGGAGCCGTTAAGGGTCTGAAGCTGAACGGACAGCCACCCGATGACAACTGTGAAATCTGTTTGCTTTCAAAGTTCACCCGTTTCCCTTTCCATAGTGTGGCTGGCAGGAGCAAGAAGCCTTTGGAGCTGGTCCACATGGACTTGGTGGGGCCGCTGCCGGTGCAAGGGCACAAGGGGGAGCGGTATTTTCTTACAATTGTGGATGACTGGAGCAGGCTGATGTGGGCGTATCCGCTGAAGCAGAAGGACCACGCCGCCTCCACGATACGGGACGATTGGCTGCCATTCGTGGAGAAGCAGGCGGAGTGTGTAGTGAAGCGGATTAGGACAGACCGGGTTGGTGAGTTCCTTGGAGCTGAAATGACGGCCTGGCTCAAGAAGCAGGGCATCCAGAGAGAGCTGACCACGGCTTATACCCCACAGTCCAATGGTGTAGCAGAACGGGCAAACCGGACCATTCTGGAGACAGCTAGGGCGCTGCTCATAGAATCTGGGCTGAGCAATTCTATGTGGCCTCATGCTGTCCGGCACGCCACTGTCGCTAGGAACAGGGTGCTCACCAAGGTTGGGGATGACTCGTGGGTGCCGTTGGAGAGGTGGCTTGGGAGGAAGCCGCCGGTGGACATGCTGAGGGTGTTCGGTTGCATGGCAGTCGCCCACGTCCCCAAGACCTACCGCAGTAAGTTGGGGGCGAGTGCAATCTGGTGTGTGCATTTGGGGCTGGCTGCTGAGAGCAAGGGATGGCTGCTGTGGGAACCATCCAAGGGTGTGTTGTTTGACAGCAGGGATGTGAAATTCATTGAGGGCATGATGTATGGGAGCTGGGAGAAACAGCCGGAGGCAAGGGTGTCCCAGCAGATGGAGCAGATCACCATGCAGCTGGACCTGACTCCTAGTGTGTGGGAGGAGGGAGAGGAGGCAGCTGCTGGAAATGGCGATGGAGAGAAGGTACAGGAGGCATCTGCTGGTGGAGAAAATGGTGTGGAAACTGGCGGCAGCACTAGTGGAGCTGCTGGACCCGAGGGAGGAGAGAAGCAGCAGGGAAAAACTAAGAAGCCGAAGGGTGTCGTTATGAAGGGATGGGAGACACCCGTCTCCAGGCCAGGACGTACCCGTATGGCTACTAAGAAGCTGACTGCAGGAACTGATGCAGCAGAGCAGCAGCTAGGGACCGAAGAGGCATTGCTGATTCTACCTCATGGCTATGACCCGGATGAGGAGGATGAGCCTGCGTACTGTTTTCTTGCCCCTGCACCAGAGGAACCAGCTAGCATGGAGGAGGCATTAGCTGGACCAGATAGGGACAAGTGGCTGGCTTCTAGGGATGCTGAGTACCAGAGTCTGCTGGAGAATAGGACATGGGATCTGGTGGTGCTGCCTGATGGGAAGAAAGCGATACAATGCAAGTGGGTGCTGAGGATCAAGACCGATGACAAGGGGCAGGTCACCATCTACAAGAGTAGGCTGGTGGCGAAGGGGTTTATGCAGAAGGAGAAGCAGGACTTCAACGAGATCTTTGCTCCCACTGCCAAACCCCCTACCCTCCGTGTCTTGTTGGCAGATGCAGCTGTTAGTGGGAAATTCATCATTCAGATGGATATTTCAACGGCATTCCTGAATGGGATTTTAGAGGAGGATGTGTACATGACGCAGCCGCCTGGGTATGAGGATGGTACGGGCAGGGTGTGCAAGCTCAACAAGTCCATCTACGGCTTGAAGCAGGCGCCACGCTGCTGGTACCAGAAGTTGGCAGCTGTTTTAGAGGAGATGGGATTCAGGACCAGCAGCTGTGATGAGAGCCTCTTTCTCAAGGGCGAGGGGGAGAAGCTGGTGCTGTTTCTGGTCTATGTGGACGACATTCTTCTCTTCAGCAGCAGCATGAAGGAGATCCAGAAAGTGCAGCAGCAACTGATGAAAAACTTCAAGTGCAAGAACCTTGGGGAGGTAAAGTACTACCTCGGGATGCACGTGGAGAGGGATCCAGATCACATGTGGTTGAAGCTGCACCAGGAGAAGTTCATCAAGGAGCTGGGGGAGAAGTATGGGATTGAGAATGAGCGCAAGGTTGCAACTCCCCTGCCAGCAGAATTCAAGCTTGTGAAGGCTGCAGAGGATGAAGGGGTTGAAGCTGAAGAGCAGCAGCAATTTCAGTCCTTGGTGGGCAGCCTCTTGTACGCAGCAGTTCACACGAGGCCCGACATCTCTTTCTCGGTTGGGCAGCTGGCTAGGGTGGTGCAGAATCCATCAGAGGAGCAGGTGGATGCAGCTGAGCGTGTGGTGAAGTACCTGAACTCTCACCCAAGCATTGGAGTTCAATACTCCGCATCTGCACAGGTGAAGCAGAAAGGGGTGGAGGTGCTGAAAGAGAAGGGGGAGAGGCTTGGAGAAGGCAAGCTATTTCTCACTTGCTTTACCGATGCTACATGGGCTTCTGAGAAGGAGGATTCCTCATCTGTGGGAGGATACATCTGCGTAGTTGGGGGAGGACCTGTTAGTTGGAGGTCCAAGAAGCAGACGGAGACGGCACTCTCTTCCGTAGAATCAGAGTACATGGCGATGTTCCATGGGGTGAAGGAGGTGATTTGGCTGAGGAGGCTGTTAGAGGAGATTGGCCAGGAGCAGAAAGTTGCTACGCCGCTGTTTTGTGATAGCAAGGGGGCTCTTGGGATGGCCAGGAACGCTGTGCTTCATGGGCTGAACAAGCACATGCGTATCAAGTGGCACTGGCTGCGTAAGGAGGTGAAGAGGGGGACGGTGAATCCGATTTACATCAAGACTCACCAGCAGCCAGCAGACTTTCTCACCAAGAGGCTTGCGGATGAGCCTCATTGGCGTTGTGTGCGCATGAGTGGAATGAGCATGAACTAGCATGGAATGATGGGAATGCAGCCGGCAGGCTGAGGGGGAGTGTGTTGGGTGCAAATGCACATTGCACGACATCCTGCCGTCTGTTTGTACGAGTATGCGTGTGTGTGTGCATTTGCGTGTGCATGGTGTGTTCGTGTGTTTGTTTGCTTTCGCAATTTTCGCTTGATGCATTTGCAGGTACTCGCGCAATGTGCGCTTCGGCACAACATTGTACGCGCTATGAACAGTGCAAGCAGAAAGGACGTGCTCGCAAAGGAACCCAAGATGGAAGCTTTGCAGTTCGGTTGAGTTGATTGCGCAGATTCAGTTCTATCCAACTCAAAATTGTACTGTTTTGTTTGGTTAACTATAGTGTAGCAGGGAAGGCACTATAGGGGTACAATTTAGGTGAAGGTTGGATGTTGTTTGTCTGTATCTGCATGCTACAAGGCCAGGGGAAACCAGCGGAACCAGCATTTGGCTGGTTGGGCAAAGACAAAACAGGTTCTGTTTTTAGAACCTGAACCTGGTTGTTGTTTTCCCAGGTTGGAAAAACAGAACCAGAGGTTGTTTACCAACCTACCACCTGCTATTTTGTCCAGCCAGGTTGGTTCTGTTGCTTGGAATTATTTGGGATCATCCCTGGTTGTTCCCAGGTTGATTCCCAAGGTCCTTGCTAGCTAGAACTATTTAATCCTTCTCTGTTTGTACCTGAATATAGTCAAATTGATTCAAGCGAATTCCTTCCTCGCTGGAATTTCGTTTCTGCGCTATTCGACGGCGGAATGCTACCCGAGTCAACGCTAGTATGCTAGCACTCCAACGCTAGGCAAACGCTGTCCGAGCCATAACTTAGTAATGGCAGAACTTTTCGCGAGGCAACTTGGCTCATTTTAAAGCTCTTGGAGCGAGCTTCGATATAGCGAATTCTCAGCTTAATCCGACCGACGGTCTGCACGGCACGCTGCGCGACGTTCAAGGTACTCTTGCTGTTTTGACTAAGTTCTTCTTGATCCCTCTCTCTACAAACTCGGACCCGAGGATAGGGGCTGGTCTTGTACCAGGCACCCAGGGACCCCTGGAGGTGACCCCGAGGAGAGGTTTTAAGTTTGATTAAGTCCTAATAGCTTGAGTTTATTAGGCCTTTACACCAACAGGCCGGGCTGATCGGCTTCGCTCGTGGGACCGTGGAGACGCCGGAGGAGATCTACCCCGACTTGCGTGCGGAGTTTCGCGCCGTGCAGCTGCTGACCTTCATGGTCATCTCGCGGTGCTGCTCGCCGGGCATGCAGATCGCCTTGAAGTGGTGCAGGGAGCACCTTGACGCCGGGCACCAGGCGTGGCACTTCATCGAGACGACGTACCAGGTCACCGACGACCTGTACATCGGCCAGCTCGAGGAGCAGCTGTCGCACCTGCGGATGGGCGAGCAGGAGACGGCGACGGACTACTGCAACCGAGCTCGGCGACTTCTCGCCATGATGAGGATGGCCGGCGTGAACTACTCCACGATGTCGTACGTCACGCATGTGATCAAGGGCCTCACGAGCAGCTACAACCTGCTGAAGCGGCTGTCAGTGGCGCCGAGCACGCGGGCGACGCTCAACGAGGATTCCCTTACCTCGTACATCCTGCAGGACGAGGCGATGCAGGAGGCCGAGAAGTCCACGGAGCTCCTGCTGCAGGCGAACTACGTCGCCCCGGCGAAGCAAGGTAGCCGACCAGGGCAGCGCGGTAAGCCTGGCAGCGGTGGTAGCGGAGGTGGGAAGCCGGCCAAGGACGCCGACAAGGGTAAGTCGGCGAAGGAAGGCGGTCGCGGAGGAGGAAGTCGGCGTCGGGAGTGTTGGATCTGCCACAGCCCCGACCACCTCTCCTTCGAGTGCCCCGACCGCAGCGAATCCGACGACGACGACGCCAAGGGAGGCCGCGGGAGGTCGGCCAGCCGTCGTCCACGTCGAGGCAACCAGCCGCGCAAGGAGAAGCAGTCGAACAAGTCGACCTCGGCGAAGGACGCCGACTCCTCTGCTGGCGGCAAGGGGAGCGACGACAAGTCGGCGTCGTGCTCCCTGGTCGGCGTCGTGGAGCCGACCGTCTCACTGGCGCCGGAGGCCGGTGAGGATTTCCAGGCGATGGCAGCAGCGGTGCAGGCGAACCCGGCGGTGGTCCTGCTGGACAGCGGCTGCTCCCACCACCTGATGGGGACGAAGGAGGTCTTCGTCGACATGGGGCCGAGCGGCGACGTGAAGCACGTGCGCGGCTTCAATGGGGCGCTGCAGGACGTCAAGGGACGGGGCACGGTTGCGCTGCAAGGGGAGGCCGGGAAGCGGGTGCTCATCCCCGACGTGCTGTACGTCCCCGGCGTGCACGCGAACCTGCTGTCATCCGGCCAGCTGAAGGAACACGGCGTGAAGCTGAAGGAGGACGGCGACGGCATGCTGCTCGTCTCGGCGACGGGCGACGTGCTTGGTCGCGCAACGTACTCCGGCCGGGTCCTCTGCACCGACCTGCGTCCTTGCCCGGCGTCTCCTGTGGCAGAGGAAGTTGCCCTGCGGGCCATCGTCTCGGCGACGAAGGCGACGCCGGACAGACTGTACGAGAGGCTCGCGCACGTCGGCATGGATACCATCCTGAGCTCGGCGAAGCACGAGGTCGCCACCGGGCTGGACCTCAAGTCGGCGTCCGGCGCTGCCTCGCCTTGCGTTTCGTGCGTCGGTGGGAAGCTGGCGCGGCACACCTTCCCCGACAAAGGCTCGGACGCCGAGGACGCCCTGGCCGTCGTGCACATCGACCTGTGCAGGCCGTTTCGTGTGGCTGCCAAGGATGGCAGCCTGTACTTCCTGCTGCTGAAGGACCGCAAGACTCGCTACGTGTGGGTGAAGCCGGTCGCGCGGAAGTCGGACGTGCTGCTGGAGTTCCAGAAGTGGCTGGTGCTGGTGGAGCGGCAGACGAAGAAGTCGGTGTTGCAGCTACGCTCTGACCGAGGAGGGGAGTTCCTCGGCCGGGACTTCACCGCTCTCGTGAACGGCAAGGGGATCCTCCACGACCTGACCTGCCCCTACACCCCACAGCAGAACGGCATGGCGGAGCGGGAGATGCGGACGGTGGTGGAGTCGGTGCGGACGATGCTGCTGCACATGGGCGTGCAGCACCACTGGTGGCACCTTGCTCTGCGGCAAGCCGTCTGGGTCCGCAACTGCCTGGAGCGGTCGGCGACGCCGGGGACGACGCCATACCAGCTACTGACCGGGAGAAAGCCCGACCTGTCGCTGGCGCGCGTGTGGGGCTGCATGGCGCAGTTCCTCGTCCCCGAGCAGCAGCGTGGTGGGAAGCTGAAGCCGAAGGCCAAGTGGGGCCTTCACCTCGGCGTGTCGGAGGCGAGCAAGGGCTGGGAGCTTCTCGACGTCGCCGCTAATCGGGTGGTCACTACGTCGGACGTGGTATTCTACGAGGATATGTCGCTGGAGGTGTGGAAGTCGGAGCACGGGCCGGTGTCAGGACGGACGCCGACCACCCCGCCAACCGACACCTCGGGAGCGTCGCTGCCTCTGCTCGCCGAGGCCGGTGAGCCTGCTGATGAGGACGCCGAGGTCGTCCACCCTTCCCTTATCCCTCCCCTCGTCGCTGATCTGCATGGGCTGACTCCGGCGTCGGCCTCCGGCGATGAGGGGAGCAGTGGGGCGTCGCCTGTGGCGCCGACCAAGAGCATCGCCGGTGGCCGCCATGATGCCCAGCAAGTCGGCCTGGAAGTGAAGTCGACAGAAGGGACGCCGGGGAAGCAGCAGGCAGCAGTGTGGCCGACCCAGGAGCAGTCAGCGACCTGGCAGTTGGCAGGGGAGCTGACCGCAGGGGAGCCATCGGTCGGGACGCCGACCGATGTGCAGCAGGGCGAGCCGACCACAGTGCAGCAGGACGCCGAGGACAGTGAAGCCGGCGAAGCTGAAGGGGAGAGGCGGACGCCGGGCAGGACGACGAAATGGACGCCGGGCAGCCTGTACTGCGGCGTTCAGACTGAGTCTAGAGGCCGCCGGAGCGGCTCACCTACCATGTCTGCCTCCCACCGGCCGCCTTCACCACGGTGTACGACGTGGAGGACGACGACGACATCCTGTACGACGACGCCGACGAGGACGAGGAGTTTCCGGAGCTCGACCCCGACATGCACGCCGACCCCGAGCACCGCTGGGACATCGCGACGATGACGGTGAAGGAGGCGTTGGCGAGCTGGAAGGGCCCGGCGGTGAAGGCTGCCATGGAGGAAGAGATTCGCAGTCTGCTTGCCATGGGCACGTGGGAGCTGGTTGAACGCCCGCCGGGAGTGAACATGATGAAGAACCGATGGGTGTTGACCACGAAGTACCGTATCGACGACACCGTCGAGCGCGAGAAGGCGAGGCTGGTCGTGAAAGGCTTCACGCAGGTGTACGGCGCCGACTACGACGAGACGTTCGCGCCGGTGGGGAGCTACGTGACGCTGAGGATCTTCCTCAGCATCGTCGCCGTGCTCAACCTCAACTTGATGCAGCTCGACATGAAGAACGCCTTCCTGCAGAGCAAGCTCGACCGGGTGCTGTACATGTCGCAGCCGGACTACTTCAACGACGGGACCGGCCGGGTGTGCAAGCTGCTGAAGAGCCTGTACGGGCTGAAGCAGTCGCCGCTGTTGTGGTACTTGGCGCTCAACGACGTGCTGGTCGGCGCCGGGTGGAAGAAGAGCCAGGTCGACGAGGCTCTGTACTTCAAGGTCGGCGACGACGGAGTGGCCTGCTGGGTGCTGGTCTACGTCGACGACTTGCTCGCCGCCAGCAGCAGCACCGCGATGCTGAGGGAGCTGAAGGAGCTGCTGGAGGCCGCCTTCGAGCTGCGCGAGATCTCACCGGTGCAGAAGTACCTCGGCCTGGAGATCGTGCGCGACAGGTCGGCGGGGAAGCTGTGGCTGCACCAGCAGGGCTACGCCGACAAGCTACGTAGGCGCTTCATCGACGCCGAGCAGGGCGGGCGCACCTTGAAGACGCCGGTCTCGGTCGACGCCTACGCCGAGCTTACCTTCGACGACGAGGAGGCGCAGGGGCGCGAGGAGGAGGAGTACCGGCAGAAGGTCGGCTCGCTGCAGTTCGCGGCGACGACGACGAGGCCGGACATCGCCTTCGCCTGCAGCAAGCTGGGGAGTGGCCTCACGGTGAGGAGCGACCAGCACTGGCGCGAGGTCGACCGCTGCCTCGCCTACCTCGCCAACACGCGCGACACCGCCTTGGAGTTCGTCGGTGGCCCGGAGACGCTGGAGCTGGTCGGCTACGTGGACGCCAACGACGCCGGCGACAAGCAGAACCGGACGAGCACGGGAGGCTACGTGTTCGTCTACGGAGGGGCCGCAGTCTCCTGGTCGAGCCAGCGTATCAAGTGCGCGACGCTGTCGTCGACCGAGTCGGAGTACGTGGCGGCCGTCGAAGCCGGCAAGGAGGGACGCCGACTTCGCTTCCTCCTGGCAGAGTTCCGGCAGCTGGACGCCGGGAAGCCGACGGTCCTTCGCGTGGACAACAAGTCGGCCATCACAGTCGCCGAGGGCATGGGGTTGACAGGCAACCTCAAGCACATGGAGCGGCGACAGGCCTGGCTGCAGCACATGGTGAAGCGGGGGAAGTTTGCGCTGCAGTACATCCCGACCACTGAGCAGCCGGCCGACTTCCTGACGAAGGCGCTGCACTATCCGGCCTTCAACCGGTGCTCCGTCGCAGTCGGCCAGGTGCGCCTGGCTGAGGTGGGCGACGGCGACAACGACGTGCAGCAGTAGGTGCCATGCCCTCCTGCATGGCTGGTGCGGTGACCGGCGTGCTGTGTGTTGTGTGCACGCCGCCGAGCTGTCTTCCGAGCAGTGCTGCCGTGTGGGCTGGGGGCCCAAGCGTGAACGCGGCAGGGGAGTGTCAACGGGAGTTGTGTTTGGCCCCGTCCTCGCTTGGGCGGAGCCGACCTCGTGGTCGGGTGCGCGGGAGATGCAGCCGACCTGCAGCAGTGGGTACGGGGGCCACTGCAAGGGCGCCGAGCAGGTGGACGTCGTCCTTAGTGTCTGGGCGGCGTCCTGGGCATCTGCACGGCGTCCTGGGAGGCTGGACGCCGAGCTGGGCGTCTGCTCGGCGTCCTGTGCGCCTGGACGCCGACCAGGGCGTCTGCTGGGCGTCCTGGGCCGACCTGGGCGTCTGCTCGGCGTCCGGAGAGGCTGGACGCCGACCTGAGCGCTTGCTCGGCGTCCCGGGCGTCTTGATGCCGACTTGGGCGTCTGGACGGCGCCCTGGGCGAGAG
This sequence comes from Closterium sp. Yama58-4, assembly GCA_947470075.1. NCBI lineage: Eukaryota > Viridiplantae > Streptophyta > Zygnematophyceae > Desmidiales > Closteriaceae > Closterium > Closterium sp. Yama58-4. The sequence continues at coordinate 67,548 of CANIUD010000101.1, forward strand.
GACGCCGACCAGGACGCTAGGACGCCGACCTGGGGACGCCGGGCTTGGTGTAGCCGGCGTCTGGTAGGGCTGGACGACCAGGCAGGGTTGCCCGGTCGACCGGGATACCCGGGCGACAGCTGCGAAGGTTGCCAGGGGGCGGATTCCGCGAGGACGACCTCGGGGGTGGTATCCCGAGGTCGACGTGGCTGGTGGGCGCAGTCGCTGGCGTGGAGTCTGCCAGGCGTCTGCGCTGTGCTCGTGACCAGGCGTGGAGCACCAACCAGCTGCGCGCACCTGCGAAGCAGGTGCACCGTTGTCCTGCGGGTGCAGCGCTGTGCAGCCGACTTGCTGCAGCGCTGGCACACCGTGGACATGCAACGTTGGCACGCCGCATCTCTGCAGCGCTGGAGCGGTGCGAGCTTTGCTGCGCTGGAACGCGGTCGACCGTGCTGCGCTGGAGGTCGACCAGCAGCCTAGCTAGCTCTGATGTAGTCTGCATTGCCAACGTTGTTGCTATCATTCTGTATTGTTGTTGCTAGTGAAACTCTTGCAAAATCTCCCCGTGAATGTGCAAGCAGAGAACACACCAGCAAACGACTAAGTGAACGAACGCAGAGATCCCTCTCACACACGTGCCTTCCCCGTAGTCAAGCTCCCGTTGCTAGAGTTATCTCCGCAGAAATCAAGAGGCTCATGTTGTGGGGAAATCAAGAGGCTCATGTTGTGGGGAAATCAAGAGGCTCATGTTGTGGGGAAATCAAGAGGCTCATGTTGTGGGGAAATCAAGAGGCTCATGTTGTGGGGAAATCAAGAGGCTCATGTTGTGGGGAAATCAAGAGGCTCATGTTGTGGGGAAATCAAGAGGCTCATGTTGTGGGGAAATCAAGAGGCTCATGTTGTGGGGAAATCAAGAGGCTCATGTTGTGGGGAAATCAAGAGGCTCATGTTGTGGGGAAATCAAGAGGCTCATGTTGTGGGGAAATCAAGAGGCTCATGTTGTGGGGAAATCAAGAGGCTCATGTTGTGGGGAAATCAAGAGGCTCATGTTGTGGGGAAATCAAGAGGCTCATGTTGTGGGGAAATCAAGAGGCTCATGTTGTGGGGAAATCAAGAGGCTCATGTTGTGGGGAAATCAAGAGGCTCATGTTGTGGGGAAATCAAGAGGCTCATGTTGTGGGGAAATCAAGAGGCTCATGTTGTGGGGAAATCAAGAGGCTCATGTTGTGGGGAAATCAAGAGGCTCATGTTGTGGGGAAATCAAGAGGCTCATGTTGTGGGGAAATCAAGAGGCTCATGTTGTGGGGAAATCAAGAGGCTCATGTTGTGGGAAAATCAAGAGGCTTACAAGCAGCAGACTCGCCCATAGCGGTGCGCTGCTGTGGCAGGTGGTTGTTGATAATGCATTATAACCACCTGCAGCTACCCACACACCCGTAGCACGCTCCCACAAATCACAGCTCACCGTGAAGGAGGTGTAACGGCAACCACTCACCCATAGAAGTGCGCTGCTGTGGCAGATGGTTGTTGATAATGCAGTTACCCACTCACCACTCACTGTTGAGGAGTTGTGACGGTAACCCCTCACTCGTAGCACGCTCCAGGCAGTCACGTTCCCACTGTTGAAGAGAAACAGGGGTAACCACTCAGCTGCAACAGAGCGCTGCTGTGGAAGATGGTTGTTGAGAATGCTTAAGTCCCACCTGCAGCTACTCACTCACCCGTAGCATGCTCGAGGAAGTCACGTGCTCACTACTGAAGAGAAACAAGGGTAACCACTCACCCACGCATTGCAGTGCGCTGCTGTGGAAGATGGTTGTTGAGAATGCTGAAAAACCACATGCAGCTACCCACTCACCCGTATTACTCTCCAGGCAATCACAGGCTCACTGCTGAGGAGGTGTAACGGCAACCACTCACCCGAACCAGTGCACTGCTGTGGCAGGGGTTGTTGGTAATGTTAGAAAAACAACCTGCAGTTGCCCTCTCACACGTGATACGTTCCAGGCAGTCACAGGCTCACTGTTGGAGAGAAACAAGGGCAACCACTCACCCGCAGCAGTGCGCTGCTATGGCTGGTGGTTGTTGACAATGCCTTAAAACCACCTGCAGCTACTCACTCACCCGTATCACGCTCCAGGCAGTCACAGACTCGGAGGTGTAACGGCAAGCACTCACACAGATCAGTGTGCTGCTGTGGCTGGTGGTTGTTGAGAATACTGCAGCTACCCACTCACCCGTAGCACACTCCAGGCAGTCACGTGCTCACTGTTGGAGAGAAACAAGGGTGGCCACTCACCCGTACCAGTGAGCTGCTGTGGCAGGTGGTTGTTGAGAATGCTTAAGAACCACCTACAGCTACCCGAGTACCCATAGCGCGCTCCAGGCAGTCACGGGCTCACTGCTGGAGAGAAACAAGGGTAACCACTCACACATAGCATGCTCGAGACAGTCACAGGCTCACTGTTGAAAAGATGTAAGCATACCCACTCACCCGTAGCACACTCGAGACTGTTACGTGCTCACTGCTGGAGAGAAACAAGGGTAACCACTCACCTGTAGCAGTGTGCTGCTGTGGCAGACGGCTTTTGAGAATTCTTAAGAACCACCTGCAGCTACCCACTCACCCATAGCGCGCTCCCGACAGTCACAGGCTCACCGTTGAGGAGGTGTAACGGTAACCACTCACCTGTATCAGTGCGCTGCTGCGGCTGGTGGTTGTTGAGAATGCTGCAGTTAACCACTCACCCATAGCACGCTCCAGGCAGTCACAGGCTCACTGCTGAGGAGGTGTAACGGTGACCACTCACACATAGCAGCGCGCTGCTGTGGCAGATGGTTGTTGAGAATGCTTAAGAACCACCTGCAGTTACCCACTCACCCCAACATGTTGCAAACACTCCCACAGCAAAGCGCTGCTGTGGCAGGCGGTTGTTGACAATGCTTAGAAACAACCTGCAGCTACCCACTCACCCGTACCAGGGTGCTGCCGTGACAGATGGTTGCTGATGATGCATAAAGACCACCTGCAGGTACCCACTCACCCGTAGTACACTCCAGAAAGTCATGTGCTTACTGTTGAAGAGGTGTAACGGTAACAACTCACCCATAGCAGCGCGCTGCTGTGGCTAGTGGTTGTTGATAATGCTTCAAAACCACCTGCAGCTACCCACTCACCCGTATTACTCTCCAGGCAGTCACAGGCTCACTCCTGTGTGGGAATTTTTTTGAGTCGACTCAAAAAGTGTGCTGTGCTGTAACTTGCCTGTAGTGTGTGGGGAACATGAGGAAGTGGGGCAGTCGCACCAGACCTGAGGCGTAACTTAACCAACCAGCCCTCAGCCACATCGGACCCAAGGCATACCTGAACCGACCCTCAGCCGCACTGGACATGAGGCATATGAGAACTGGATATATGGGAGGGTTGGGAGGAGGAATAGTAGGAGGGAGAGGCAGTGGCCTTGAAGGTGGTGGTGCTGTCACTGCAATAGCTCCTGGTGCTGTCGGTGTGGTGGGTAATGCAGCAATAGAAGTGACTTTTGAGTCGACTCAAAAGTCACGGCAGTGGCATTGAAGGCGGTAACGCCATCACTGCCATTGCTCCTGGTGCTGTCAATGTGGTGGGTAGTGCAGCAATAGAAGTGACTTCTGAGTCGATTCAGAAGTCACGGCAGTGGCATTGAAGGTGGCGGTGCTGTCACTGCCATTGCTCCTGATGATGTGGCTAATGCCATAGAGGGCATGGGTATAAGAGGGGGGATTGGAGGAGGAACATGAGGGAGAGACAGTGGCATTGAAGGTAATAAAGCTGTCACTGCCATTGCTCCTGCTGCTGTAGGTGTTCCCTCAACAGCACTAAACCTGAATGGGAGGGCTGGGAGGAGGAACATGAGAGACAGTGGCATTGCAAAGGGTGGTAATGCTGTTGCTGCCATAGCTCCTGATGCTGTAGGTGCAGCAACAGCACCCACGGGTGCAATGCAGCATGTTTGGTGGGGGGAAGGTGATCATTGAGTCACTTGAAAGTCACCCCGTGGCAGCACCTGCGAGTGGAACGCAGAATTGGCTTTTGAGTCGACTGAAAAAGCAACAGCACCCATGGGTGCAATGCAGCATGTTTGGTGGGGGAAAGGTGATTAGCGAGTCACTCGAAAGGTCCCCCTGTGGCAGCACCTGTGAGTGCAACGCAGAATGCTTAAAGGGTAGGGGTGTGGGAGGGTGAAGTGAGGCAAGGCAGGTTAGGTTCTGTGGTTCTTTGGAAGTGTGGCAATGTGGCAATGTGAGCATCTCGCGTTTTGCTCGTATTAGGCCAAGAAGCGGTACACTTTAATGGGAGCAGAACTAGTACAATAAAGAATTGTAGGCAGCAGAAATCCTGCTGTATAAGTTCCATTATGTGCAGTACGGTAAAGGTTCTATAGGTGGTTTCACGAGAACCAGCAGATCGAAGCACAACACAATAGCATCCAATTTCACTTTCATGCATGCGTGGCCATTGAACTGAGGGTCCACCTGGGAAAACCAACCCAAGCAAACAAATGCACTCAGAAATGAAATATCACAGCAGCAGATATAGAGAGGCATTGATAATAAGAAGTAAAGGAACTTACATCCAGTGAAGTTCAGCTGGCACCACCAGGGAGGGACCCCAAACTACTCAACCAATCAGAACTACGTGCCGCAAAACTACGAACTACCGTAACAAGCACCACCATTATGAACCTTTCACTATTCTAAAATTAGGGCGCTCAATTATCCATATGATTATTTCAGCACACAGCTAAGCGGAATGGTTGAACTGACCATTCCCAATTTTAAAATCCCAACCAGCCCCTGTATGCATCCCAAACCAAAACATTGCTTCTCCACTACACTAATCCATTAAAAGAATCTCACCCTGTAATGTCTTACCGTCTTTCCCTTGGCGTCACTTCAAGCTCTGTCGAACCTCCAACCCTAAACCCTAAGCCCGGAGGAGTCCTTTACACTTCACCTGTTACATCTGCGGGTGTCGAATCTGCTTATTACGGGTACCACTGCCTCCCGCTTCCATAGAGGCGGCGGCTGTACATCTTAGGGGGAGACCAGGGGCGCCCACTCCCCCACAGGCGGTGGCTATACATCTTGGGGAAAGACCAGGGGCGCCCGCTTCCCCATAGGCGGCGGCGCATCTTGGTCACTCCGCGCGCCTGCGCGCCGTCCCCGGAGGGAGCAATCTGCGGCTCTGCGCGGATCTCTTCTGGCGGCGCTGCGGATTCCTCCCGGGGGCGCTCTAATTCGCGCTGCACTACGCCGCTGCTGCGCGCGCGGGGCTCCCTCATGCGCAGCATCTCTCCACTGGATTCGGGGCAGTAACCATAGCCTTGCACATAGGCATATTCGTTTCTCCAGTACGGAGAAATCCCGTAGAAGTGCCCACCCCCGTTACACTGCGGGTAACCAGATGCAGCACAGTTCGAATTCCCTGGGCACTGTAGCAGACTAATTCCCCATTCAATATCATACGTGTTGGCCTGTAGGCCGATGATTAGCTCATAACCGGAGAGGTCTATATCGCAGCAACGCGCGAGTGTGTTCACCGTCCCCTGGCAGTCCTGGCAGTAGACCGCACCGGATTGAACGAGCGTGCACTGCCCCGAACCGTCGGTGGAATAACCGCCGCCATAAACACACGCGCGACGCCATCCAGCCCCGTTACAGAAGCTCAGGACGGCAACGTTCTCGCTGGCCTCGTTTGCGCAGTCGAATTGGAACGCGCGCACCGGCTTGAGCCCGAAAACAAAGAAGAAGAGGAGGAGAGTAGCGAGAAGTTGTCGAAAAAACGTGGGAGGAGTTTTTCGGCCGCCATTGCCGCTGGAAAGGCGTTGTCGGTACTACTAGCTTTAGAGTGCTGAAATATAAGGAAAATAAGGATGTTGAGTTTTCACAGATTTAAGACGAAGAGCTGCTCAAAGGTGAAGAAGTTCGCTAACGAATTTCAAGCTCTGACGGAAACAGCCTGAGGCTACCTAGAGCTATGAAAGAAGCAAGATTTGAAATCGGCGAGGCACACAAACTGAAACGAACTAAATACTCGCGGGGACCAGCGACCGCATGGGTTGAGGTGAGGGAGTGGGGAGGGAAAACCCGCGGAGAGAGACAACGAGGAAGGGCGCGTAGGGAGGGAGGGAGGGATGGGGTCAGCCAAGCCAGGCCAGAGCATGCGAGAGAGCCAGATGGCGCAGAATCCCGCCGAGGGTTGTGCGTTCTCAGAACAGCAATGCACAAAGTTCGAATCGCACCGAGTCACAATATTCGCCGTGCGACGCGTTTCGTGGGTTTCTTCCGAGTCATGCAGCGCCATTTCATTTCGCGAGCCTGTTTCGCACGTCCCCTAGCGAGTTGTTCAGGGCTAGAGGCAAACAAGATTGGCAGCAGTCCCCCTGCAGCCGATGATTCCTGGAGGTTGGTTCTCTCTTGTGGTGCCACAGGAGAGTGTCATGCGACAAGGCGACACAGCGGTGAGAGTGTACAGACTGGACCCAGGCGCACATATGAACGTGGCCAGGTGGCGGCCGGTCCGAGAGCACGTGCAGTGTGTCACCCGCTGTCCTCCAGGAGTAAAGGTGTCAACCCAGTGATCCTGAAGGACGGCGGTGCTCACCAAGTTCGTAGAGAACGAGGGGAGGTGAAGACCTGACAGCTCACCAGACGGGACCGCCGGACACGGAAGCACAGTGGTAGACCGTGCAAGCACTGGGCCCCCAGAGGGGTCAGCCAGTGAGACAGGGACAGGTGCAGGGAGGGGTGTGACCGTGGTACTGTCGCGAAAGAAACAGCGGAAAGCACCAGAGTCAAGTGTAAAGGTGTGCAAGGCCTCAGCAGGTGCAGTACCAGAGAGAGCAGACTCACTAGCAGAGAGGGGATGTTGTGGTGCCTGTGGGGCAAACAAGATTGGCTGGTTGGGTCCACCCAAGGTCCTTGCTAGCAAGAGCTATTTATTCCTTCTCTGTTTGTACCTGAACATAGTCAATTGATTCATGCGAATTCCTTCCTCGCTGGAATTTCGTTTCTACACGGTTCGACGGCGGAATGCTACCCGAGTCAACGCTAGTACGCTAGCACTCCAACGCTAGGCAAACGCTCTCCGAGCCATAACTTCGTAATGGCAGAACTTTTCGCGAGGCAACTTGGCTTATTTTAAAGCTCTTGGAGAGAGCTTCGATATAGCAAATTCTCAGCTTAATCCGATCAACGGTCTGCACGGCACGCTGCGCGACGTTCAAGGTACTCTTGTTATTTTGGCTAAGTCTTTCTTGACTCCTCTCTCTACAAACTTGTGTTAACGGGAATGGAGTGTTGGCCCCGCCCTCGCTTGGGCAATGCCGACGACTTGGTCGGATGTACGGGTGAAGCAGCCGACCGTTCGCAGTGAAGGAGCTGCTCGACGGGCTTCGTCGAGCTGCAGGATGTCACTGTGGAGCTTCCGTCGACCAGGGGTGCTCGACGGGCGCAACTGACTGGCCTGGGCGATGGGTGGGCCGTCCGGGAGGTCGACGGAGCAGTCCGTCGACCTACAGCTCGACGGGGAGGTCTCTGGAGCATCCCGTCGAACTGCAGCTCGACCGGGAGGACTGGGGGGCATCCCGTCGACCTGCAGCTCGACCGGGAGGTCCGCGAAGCATCCCGTCGACCTGCAGCTCGACCGGGAGGTCGACGGAGCAGTTCTGGTCGACGGAAGGGGTCCGTCGACCAGGGGGTAGCTCGAGAGGGAGCTGTGGTCGACCAGCTGCACCTGGTGGTCGACCGGGAGTACCTGGTGGTGTCCAGGTCGACCGGGTAACCTGCTCGACGAGTTCTGCGGAGGCACGCGAACGTCGTCGAGATCGCGATGACGAAGGCGACTTCGGAATGGTATCCCGAAGTCGATGTGGCTTGTCAGGCGCAGACAACAGCCGACGGATGCCCAACGAGGCAAGTCGGGCCAATCGTCTGCGCGCACCTGCGAGCGTGCGCACTGCTGTCTTCTACGGGGCAACGCTGGACAGCCGCACAGCTGCAGCGTTGGCACGCCGTCGACCTGCAGTGTTGGCAGGTCGCTCTTCTGCAGTGCTGGCGCGGTCCCTCTACGCAACGCTGGCAGGCGGTCGACCATGCAGTGCTGGCGGTCGACCAGGCTAGCTCCAGAGTTGCTAGGTGCCTGATGTAGTCCATTCTGTCATTGCTTGTTGAATAATTCTGGAATTCCAACTTTGCTAGTGGAAACTCTTGCCAATTTCTCCCGTGAATGTGCAAGTGCTAAGGAACCAAGCAAAGCTACGATCACTCCTAGTAGTTCGTGCCAACCCCCGTAGTCTAGCTCACTACCGTTGTAGTGTGTTTCTCCGCATGGTGCGGTGAGCGTGGACGGCCCCGCAGATTACCTTTAGATAGGAGCCGACTTTTGCACCTACTAAGTCGTTCGTAGGCCGGCAGCAGCGTTAGTCGTCATGGTCGACCCCGTTGTAGAAGCGGGCGTAGCGGACACCTTGGAGACACGCTTAGCTGATGGGAGGAGACGCCACGCGGATGGCGAGTACGGGACGATCCCCTTGACAGTCGTCGAGTTGGGCATCCGGGCGCAGTGGGCGACGGAACACCCTTCCCGTCCTGCATCTCCTCGACCGGCACGAAACGAAGGTGGCGTCGACGTCGAGGCTGACGGAGGTGCTCGAGTCAGTGGCAGCGAAGGCACGAGGCAGAGAGGGGTGATCAAGGTCGACGGTGGCGTCGACGGGATTCAGGCGCGAGCCCAGCGGTCAACAGCAGCTGCAGGCATCTCACGTGTCGACGTCGATGCTCGACGTCGCTCTCCTCTACGAAGTGGTGGAGGTCTCTCGGCGACGACGCATGTGACAGCGGGCGGGATTGCACCGGCGTACGGCTACTTCAAGTTCTTGCCGGACCGGATCACGGTCGCCCCGCTGCAAGGTCGACGCGACCTCATCACGTGGAGGGAGTCGATCGAACCTCAGCTGGAGGTCGCCGGGCTGAAGGGCTTCGCCGACGGCACCGTGCCGTTTCCGCCCGAGGAGGACGTCGAGCTGCGCGGGGAGTTTTGCGCGGCTCACCTGCTCACCTTCATGGTCATCTCGAGGTGCTGCTCGCCGGTGGTGCAGCTAGCGCTCAGGAGCTGTCGAGAGCGGCTCGACGCTGGTCACCAGGCATGGCGCTTCATCCTGTCGACGTACCAGGTGAAGGACGACCTGTACATCGGCCAGCTGGAGGAGAAGATGACTCACATTCGGATGGGCGAGCAGGAGTCGGCGACGGACTACTGCAACCGTGCTCGACGGATCCTGGCTGAGATGCGGATGGCGGGCGCCGAATACTCGACGGCGTCCTACATCACCCACATCGTCAAGGGCCTGCCGCGCAGCTACAACCTCATGAAGAGGATGATGATGGTGCCCGGCACGCGTGAGTCCCTCGACGAGGACTCCATCACCAGCTACATCCTCCAAGACGAGGCGATGCAGGAGGCCGAACAGCCCACGGAGCTCCTTCCGCAGGCAAACTACGCTGCACCGACGAAGCTGAATCAGCAGCAAGGGCAGCGCGGGAAGTCGGGCGGAGGTGGTAGCGGAGGTGGGCGGTCGACGAAGGACGTCGACGAGAAGAAGTCTACGCGGGGCAAGGGTCGTGGAGGTGGTGGTCGACGGCGGGAGTGCTGGATCTGTGGCGATCCCGACCATCTCTCCTTCGAATGCCCCGACCGCGATGACAGCGACGAGGACGACAGCAAGGGAGGCCGCGGTCGATCGGCCAGCCGTCGCCCACGTCGAGATGAGAAGCCGCGCAAGGAGAAGAAGGCGTCGAAGAAGGCGTCGTCGACGAAGGAAGTCGACAGCTCCAGCGGCAAGGACCGAGGCGACGGGGAGGCGTCGTGCTCGATGGTCAGCGTGGTGGAGCCGACAGTCTCGCTGGCGCCGGAGGCTGGCGAGGACTTTCAGGCGGTGGCGGCAGCTGTGCAAGCTGACCCGATGGCGGTGCTGCTCGACAGCGGGTGCTCCCACCACCTGATGGGGACGAAGGCGGCCTTCGTCGACATGGCGCCGAGCGACGAGGTGAAGCAAGTGCGCGGCTTCAATGGGGCGCTGTGTTATGGTCACAGTAGGCTCCAATAGGCTTCAATGTGCCTAGAACCAAAGATAGAGTGCGCAGTCAGATTTCTGCACAGCGGCTTCAAATGTTCATAGCGATCTGCTCACACCTTCAAATAAACTCATTCAACTTGGATCTGGAGCGTCTTAACGTCGCCTACAATAGGCAATTTAGATCGCACGATTTCATTAAGAATTGACGACACAACGTCAAATTGAACGAACGGCACTAAGGCAGCAACATAGTCTTAGGACACACAATTACGAACAGCTAGGAAGAGTTACGAGTTGGGAAGGAGTCCCATCTCCTTCAAACCCCAAGAACCGAGCTACATTGATCGGGAACCGTGCCACACTGTCCCCAACCAAGAAGGGTCTCGAAACTACCCTCCACAAGGGTCTACACCCATACAAATGTTACACTACACATTGTAATGTAACTATCTTCAATATCTTGAGGTGTACCCTTTTGGTGAGCTTCGAAAAACACTTGAAGCTTGAAACCAAGGCTCGGGTTCTTCATCACAAACTCAACCTTGAGTTCTTGATGGGTCTGCTGCACACACCTGCGACACGCCGAACGTTCGACACAGGACAAAATAGAAACCGCGCACGGGACACACGACAAAATAGAAACCGCGCGCGAGACACAAATGACCGCATTAACACGCGGCTAGCGATAACTCGCTATTGACTCGACACACACACTCGACATCATGACCCATCATTCACACACCATTATAAGCATGAAATATATATTTATTTCATGCACTCATACCACTCCATGCACACACACATGCACGCACACGTACACGGACAACAAGCCGAGTGCAAACCGTAGGTTGCACCAACAAACTCCCCCTCGGGTTGTTGGCCTTAGGATCTTGCTCTCTCAGTTCAGAGCCATCCCAGCCAGCTTGCAACACTTCCAGTGCTGCTGCTCCACCAGCCTCTTGGTCATCATGTCAGCCAGCTGCCCCGTTGTCTTCACGTAGCGCAACTCGACTTCACCCGCGGCCACCATGCTCCTCGTCCAATGCCACTTCACCCTCATGTGCTTGGTCAGACCATGTAACACAGGGTTCTTGGCTAGAGCTATGGCTCCCTGGCTGTCACAATAGAGTGGGGTAGGTCCTTGCTGCTCCTCCCCCAATTCAGCCAGCAAACGCCGCTGCCACACAATCTCCCGTACGGCACGGAAGAGTGCCATGTACTCGGATTCCACCGAGCTCAATGCTTGGTCCACCTGCTTCTTGCTCTCCCAAGCAGTTGGGCCTCCACCAACACAGCAGATGAAGCCTCCCACACTTGTCATATCCTCTGGTTCCGATGCATAGGAGGCATCCGAGAATGCGGTGAGGAACAAACGCCCGGGTTCCACACCATCCGCGCCCTTTTGGCGCCTTTGTGCCGCCGCCGAGTATTGCAGCCCAACGGTCGGTGTTTGGCCAAGGTACTTGGCCACCCTCATTCCAGCTGCTACCTGCTCCTCATTAGGGCATTGCACAACCCTTGCCAGCTGCCCGGTAGCAAACGCGACGTCCGGTCGTGTGTTGACTGCCGCGTACATGAGGCTGCCCACCAATGAGTGAAAACGGCGCCTCTCCTCTTCTCCAACACTCTCCTCCTCTGGTCCCTTCACACACTTGAACCCAGAGGGGAATGGAGTAGCCACATGGCCTTCATTCTGCCCAAAGTTGGCAGCCAATGCCTCCAGGTACTTGCGTTGGTGCACCCGCATGCACCGCTTCTCCACATCACGCTCGATGTGAAGCCCGAGGTAGAAATTCACGTCCCCAAGGGACTTGCACTTGAATTTGTCTTGCAGCTTCAGCATCACCTCCTTCACAAGGTCAGAGGAGGGTGAGAAGATGAGGATGTCATCCACGTACACCACCATGAAGCTCCTCTGCTCCCCCTCGCCAAGCATGAACAAGGAGTGATCGGCCGTTGAGGGAGTGAAGCCGATCTCCTCCAACACCTCGCGCAGCTGTTGGTGTAAGGGCCTAATAAACTCAAGCTATTAGGACTTAATCAAACTTAAAACCTCTCCTCGGGGTCACCTCCAAGGGTCCCTGGGTGCCTGGTACAAGACCAGCCCCTATCCTCGGGTCCGAGTTTGTAGAGAGAGGGATCAAGAAGGACTTAGTCAAAACAGCAAGAGTACCTTGAACGTCGCGCAGCGTGCCGTGCAGACCGTCGGTCGGATTAAGCTGAGAATTCGCTATATCGAAGCTCGCTCCAAGAGCTTTAAAATGAGCCAAGTTGCCTCGTGAAAAGTTCTGCCATTACTAAGTTATGGCTCGGACAGCGTTTGCCTAGCGTTGGAGTGCTAGCGTACTAGCGTTGAATCGGGTAGCATTCCGCCAACGAACCGCGTAGAAACGAAATTCCAGCGAGGAAGGAATTCGCATGAATCAATTTGACTATATTCAGGTACAAACAGAGAAGGATTAAATAGTTCTAGCTAGCAAGGACATTGGGAATCAACCTGGGAACAACCAGGGATGATCCCAAATAATTCCAAGCAACAGAACCAACCTGGCTGGACAAAATAGCAGGTGGTAGGTTGGTAAACAACCTCTGGTTCTGTTTTTCCAACCTGGGAAAACAACAACCAGGTTCAGGTTCTAAAAACAGAACCTGTTTTTGTCTTTGCCCAACCAGCCAAATGCTGGTTCCGCTGGTTTCCCCTGGCCTTGTAGCATGCAGATACAGACAAACAACATCCAACCTTCACCTAAATTGTACCCCTATAGTGCCTTCCCTGCTACACTATAGTTAACCAAACAAAACAGTACAATTCCGAGTTGGATAGAACTGAATCTGCGCAATCAACTCAACCGAACTGCAAAGCTTCCATCTTGGGTTCCTTTGCGAGCTCGTCCTTTCTGCTTGCACTGTTCATAGCGCGTACAATGTTGTGCCGAAGCGCACATTGCGCGAGTACCTGCAAATGCATCAAGCGAAAAATGCGAAAGCAAACAAACACACGAACACACCATTCACACGCAAATGCATTCGCACACGCATACTCGTACAAACAGACGGCAGGATGTCGTGCAATGTGCATTTGCACCCAACAGCAGCTTCAGGTACCACTGCCTAGGGGCCTGCTTCAGCCCATAGAGGGCCTTCTTCAGCTTCCACACTCTGCCGCTGCCATCGTCAAACCCCTCTGGCTGCGCCATAAAAATCTCCTCCTCGAGGATTCCGTTGAGAAACGCCGTGACGATGTCTAGCTGCTTCACCACCCATCCTTTAATCGCGGCTCCCGCGAGTAGGGTTCGCAGCGTCGTCGGCTTCACCATAGGAGCAAACAGCTCCTTGTAGTCCACATTCTCCTTCTGCTGGTACCCCTTGGCCACCAGCCGAGACTTGTAACGCTCGATCTTGCCGTCGGCGTCGGACTTGATCTTGAAGAGCCACTTGGACGTTATCGCCGTACGCCCCTCCGGTAGCTCCACCAATTCGAACGTGTCATTCTCCTCAATGCTCTTCAGCTCACTCTCCATTGCCTTCTTCCACTCCTCAGCATCACCACTCTCCAAGGCCTCCTTGAGAGTTGCTGGTTCTCCCGGCATCTCCACCGGAGAGAAGAATGCGAAGGCACACTCCTCGTAGTCACTCTCCTCGTCGTCTCCGACCATCATTGCCGCTCCAGCTAGGGCCGTCTTGCCCTGCTTCCCTGGCGCATCATAGGTCAGCCTATTAGGGGCTTGGACTCTCCTCTTGCCCCTTCCTTCCTCCTCAGCTGCAGGGACTTGAAGGCCTTGGCGTTGCTGCGGTGTAGCTCGGTTCCGTGGAGCGCTCGTAGTGCGGGAAGGGAGTGTCGGTGCACGTTCGCTCACTTGCTGCACCTCCTCCTCCTCCTCTTCCTCTGCATCCTTGGCCTCCTCTCCCCCATTCACAAGGGAAGATTGCCTTGTGGTGGTGCTGCCGCTGCTCAGCTCCAAAGGCAGCTCCACGTGCTCCAAGCCGGAACTCTTCACCTCCCCAAACCGCACGCCTATCTTCGCCTCATTCTCCGCCTTCCAATCCTTGTACATGAAGTTTTCCATGAACTTGCAGTCCCTGCTCACCATGAACTTCTTGGTGAAGGGGTCCCATAGAAGCCACCCCTTGCTGTTTTGAGCCATGCCCAAGTGCACGGCCCACACCGCCTTGGCACCAAGCTTGTTGTGCCGTAGATGCTTAGGTACGAGCGCCATACACATGCACCCGAACAACCGAAGCATGTCCACCTTTGGCTTCCTTCCAAGCCACTTCACATAGGGCACCCACTTATCTGCTCCCACATGAGTCAAAACTCTGTTCTTGGCCACACACGCGCTCCGCACCGCATCAGGCCAGAAATAGTCGGGTAGCCCGGCTTCAATGAGCAACCCGCGTGCCGCCTCCGTGATTGTCCGGTTCGCTCGCTCGGCGATGCCGTTCATTGCAGGGGAGTATGGCATGGTGAGGGAGTGCCGAATACCATTCTTCTTCAGCCACAACCCAAACTCCTTGCCCAGGAACTCTCCCCCTCGATCGGTGCAAATCGACTTCATTAGTCGGTCTTGTTGCCGCTCCACCATCGGCAGAAAGTCGGTCTTCAACGTTTCAGCCACATCGCTCTTCTTGGCCAGCACGTACACCCAAGTCATGCGGGTGTAGACGTCGACAATGGTGAGAAAGTACTCTGCTCCAGCAGCTCCAAGCTTCAGGGGGCCCACCACGTCCATCACCACCTCATCAAGTGGTGCCTTAGCCGTCGCCTCCGAACTAGATGGGTCTGCTGCACACACCTGCGACACGCCGAACGTTCGACACAGGACAAAATAGAAACCGCGCACGGGACACACGACAAAATAGAAACCGCGCGCGAGACACAAATGACCGCATTAACACGCGGCTAGCGATAACTCGCTATTGACTCGACACACACACTCGACATCATGACCCATCATTCACACACCATTATAAGCATGAAATATATATTTATTTCATGCACTCATACCACTCCATGCACACACGCATGCATGCACACGCACACGGACAACAAGCCGAGTGCAAACCGTAGGTTGCACCAACACGCTGCAGCCTGTCGAGGGTCGCGGAACCGTCGCTCTACAAGGGGAGGCCGGAAAGCGGGTCCTCATCCCCGACGTGCTCTACGTTCCGGGGGTACATGCGAATCTGTTGTCATCTGGCCAACTGAAGGAGAGTGGAGTGCAGTTCCAGGGCGACGGCGACGACTTGCTGCTCGTCGCCGCAACCGGGGAGGTGCTCGGTCGAGCACGCTACACCATTGAGCTTGCACACCCTGCCCGTACCATCCTCATACCCAGGCGGCTGCGTCATGTACACATCCTCCTCTAAAATCCCATTCAGGAATGCCGTTGAAATATCCATATGAATGATGAATTTCCCACTAACAGCTGCATCTGCCAACAAGACACGGAGGGTAGGGGGTTTGGCAGTGGGAGCAAAGATCTCGTTGAAGTCCTGCTTCTCCTTCTGCATAAACCCCTTCGCCACCAGCCTACTCTTGTAGATGGTGACCTGCCCCTTGTCATCGGTCTTGATCCTCAGCACCCACTTGCATTGTATCGCTTTCTTCCCATCAGGCAGCACCACCAGATCCCATGTCCTATTCTCCAGCAGACTCTGGTACTCAGCATCCCTAGAAGCCAGCCACTTGTCCCTATCTGGTCCAGCTAATGCCTCCTCCATGCTAGCTGGTTCCTCTGGTGCAGGGGCAAGAAAACAGTACGCAGGCTCATCCTCCTCATCCGGGTCATAGCCATGAGGTAGAATCAGCAATGCCTCTTCGGTCCCTAGCTGCTGCTCTGCTGCATCAGTTCCTGCAGTCAGCTTCTTAGTAGCCATACGGGTACGTCCTGGCCTGGAGACGGGTGTCTCCCATCCCTTCATAACGACACCCTTCGGCTTCTTAGTTTTTCCCTGCTGCTTCTCTCCTCCCTCGGGTCCAGCAGCTCCAGTAGTGCTGCCGCCAGTTTCCACACCATTTTCTCCACCAGCAGATGCCTCCTGTATCTTCTCTCCATCACCATTTCCAGCAGCTGCCTCCTCTCCCTCCTCCCACACACTAGGAGTCAGGTCCAGCTGCATGGTGATCTGCTCCATCTGCTGGGACACCCTTGCCTCCGGCTGTTTCTCCCAGCTCCCATACATCATGCCCTCAATGAATTTCACATCCCTGCTGTCAAACAACACACCCTTGGATGGTTCCCACAGCAGCCATCCCTTGCTCTCAGCAGCCAGCCCCAAATGCACACACCAGATTGCACTCGCCCCCAACTTACTGCGGTAGGTCTTGGGGACGTGGGCGACTGCCATGCAACCGAACACCCTCAGCATGTCCACCGGCGGCTTCCTCCCAAGCCACCTCTCCAACGGCACCCACGAGTCATCCCCAACCTTGGTGAGCACCCTGTTCCTAGCGACAGTGGCGTGCCGGACAGCATGAGGCCACATAGAATTGCTCAGCCCAGATTCTATGAGCAGCGCCCTAGCTGTCTCCAGAATGGTCCGGTTTGCCCGTTCTGCTACACCATTGGACTGTGGGGTATAAGCCGTGGTCAGCTCTCTCTGGATGCCCTGCTTCTTGAGCCAGGCCGTCATTTCAGCTCCAAGGAACTCACCACCCCGGTCTGTCCTAATCCGCTTCACTACACACTTCGCCTGCTTCTCCACGAATGGCAGCCAATCGTCCCGTATCGTGGAGGCGGCGTGGTCCTTCTGCTTCAGCGGATACGCCCACATCAGCCTGCTCCAGTCATCCACAATTGTAAGAAAATACCGCTCCCCCTTGTGCCCTTGCACCGGCAGCGGCCCCACCAAGTCCATGTGGACCAGCTCCAAAGGCTTCTTGCTCCTGCCAGCCACACTATGGAAAGGGAAACGGGTGAACTTTGAAAGCAAACAGATTTCACAGTTGTCATCGGGTGGCTGTCCGTTCAGCTTCAGACCCTTAACGGCTCCATCCTTCTCCAGCTGCTTCAGCAAAGGCATTGCCACATGCCCTAAGCGCCGGTGTGCCGTTGCCCAATCTGTCTCCCCAGATCTGGCCGACACTTTCACACCAACCCCTCCAACGGCATTGCACTCCCCCTGGGATGCAGACCCCTCTCCAGCCTGCCCCCCACCATGCCACGCCAGGGCCGGCAGCTGCCACATAGATCTGTACACGTCCTTGCTCTCGTGCAGATCCCAAAGCACCTGATTGCCCAGCTTCCCCTTATAAGTGCGTGCCCCATCCGTGTTGGTGTTCACCCCAGCCTTGCCAAGCTTACGGAGGGAGATAAGGTTGGCCTTCAGGTCGGGGACGAAGAGAACGTCGTGCAGCACCACCGGCTTGCCATCCGCTCCCTTAAACGCAGCTCGTCCCGCACCAGCCACCTTCAACATGTGTCCAGAGGCGGAGCACACTTCATTGATCGGTGCAGCTCGTACTTCGTCCAGCAGGTCCTTGCGCGGCGTCATCGTCCAAGCAGCGCCTGTGTCCAACACCCAATAGTCTAGGGGGTGCAGCTCTGCTCCAACTTTGGCAGAGGCGTCTCCTTGCTCCCCCTTGTCTCCCACATGGAAAAATTGGCCCGCGGTGCGCTCCTTCTTCTTCTCCGCACCGCCGTTGCCCTTCGGGTTGTTGTCGGACGAATCAGCGACCATGTTGGCGCCGTTTTTCTGGTTCCTCCGCGCGCCGCCATCCTGGTGACGATTCTGGGGGGTCCATCCATCGGGTTTCTTATAGCACAAAAACCAGGGGTGCCCTTCCTTCTCACAATACCAGCAACTCCCTTTCATTTTGCCACCAGCACCCGACTTGCCCCCACGTCCAGATTTCGCACCGCGACCCCAACCAGTACCTCCTTGTTGGTCGTTGGAGTCGTCGTCTTTCTTTGCACCGCGTCCAGCACCACCGAAGCCACGTCCTCTGCCACGTCGGCTCCCTTGCATCCCGTAGCCGCTGCTGCCGTCGTCTCCACCCCTCAGTTGGCGGCGACGGAAGTCCTCCTCCAGAATCTTCGTCCGCACCCACTCGAGCGTCCACAAGCTCTGGTTCTGCGGCAGGCTCAATCCGCTCGTAAATTGAAGCCACGATTCTGGCAGCAGCGAGAGCATCTTCAAGCACTTGGTCTGCTCCGGGTAGGTGATTCCCGCGGTCGCCAACTTCGCGTAGAGGTCGCGCATCTTGTCCAGGACTGGTTGCACCGGCTCTCCCTCGCTCAGGCGCAACACGGACAGCTCCTTCTCCAGCATCAACGTTGCGACAACGGAGGTCGGGGCGTGCAGCTCCTTCAACACGGTCCACGCCTTCGGACCGCATTCAACCTCCGGCAGCAGGTGCATGACGTGGTGACGCTGGTTCAGCTCCAAACTCTGCGACATCAAATAGTAGCCAGCCGAGGAGCGCTCGTCCCAATCTTCCTGCAGCGTGGGGTCACTCGGTCTAGGCTCCTCCCCAATCATTAGTTTCAGCAAACCGATCTGACGGAAATATAATTGCATTTTCCAGGCCCAATCATCATAGCCCTCACCATTGAACTTCTCGACGGTGAAATTCTTCAGCACCTCCTTGACAAGCGAGCCCTGGTTTGTTCGCGCTCCCCTTGGCGCTGAAAGACCAGAATCTTGGCTGCCGCTACGATCTTGGGCTGAAGATTCACCAGCTCCCGCCGAGGTGTTGCCCGCCATAGCTACCTATAACGAGGATCACTATAACGCGGCTCTGATACCAGCTTGTTGGTGTAAGGGCCTAATAAACTCAAGCTATTAGGACTTAATCAAACTTAAAACCTCTCCTCGGGGTCACCTTCAAGGGTCCCTGGGTGCCTGGTACAAGACCAGCCCCTATCCTCGGGTCCGAGTTTGTAGAGAGAGGGATCAAGAAGGACTTAGTCAAAACAGCAAGAGTACCTTGAACGTCGCGCAGCGTGCCGTGCAGACCGCCGATCGGATTAAGCTGAGAATTCGCTATATCGAAGCTCGCTCCAAGAGCTTTAAAATGAGCCAAGTTGCCTCGCGAAAAGTTCTGCCATTACGAAGTTATGGCTCGGACAGCGTTTGCCTAGCGTTGGAGCGCTAGCGTACTAGCGTTGACTCGGGTAGCATTCCGCCAACGAACCGCGTAGAAACGAAATTCCAGCGAGGAAGGAATTCGCATGAATCAATTTTACTATATTCAGGTATAAACAGAGAAGGATTAAATAGTTCTAGCTAGCAAGGACCTTGGGAATCAACCTGGGAACAACCAGGGATGATCCCAAATAATTCCAAGCAACAGAACCAACCTGGCTGGACAAAATAGCAGGTGGTAGGTTGGTAAACAACCTCTGGTTCTGTTTTTCCAACCTGGGAAAACAACAACCAGGTTCAGGTTCTAAAAACAGAACCTGTTTTGTCTTTGCCCAACCAGCCAAATGCTGGTTCCGCTGGTTTCCACTGGCCTTGTAGCATGCAGATACAGACAAACAACATCCAACCTTCACCTAAATTGTACCCCTATAGTGCCTTCCCTGCTACACTATAGTTAACCAAACAAAACAGTACAATTCCGAGTTGGATAGAACTGAATCTGCGCAATCAACTCAACCGAACTGCAAAGCTTCCATCTTGGGTTCCTTTGTGAGCTCGTCCTTTCTGCTTGCACTGTTCATAGCGCGTACAATGTTGTGCCGAAGCGCACATTGCGCGAGTACCTGCAAATGCATCAAGCGAAAATTGCGAAAGCAAACAAACACACGAACATTCCATTCACACCCAAATGCATTCGCACACGCATACTCGTACAAACAGACGGCAGGATGTCGTGCAATGTGCATTTGCACCCAACATCATGCACCTGCTGCCGGAGGTTGATTGCGGTCCGAAGGCGTGGACTGTGTTGAAGGAGCTGCACGCCCCTACCTCCGTAGCTGCAACGCTCATGATGGAGAGAGAGCTGTCCGCGTTGCGCCTGAGCGAGGGAGAGCCGGTGCAGCCTATCCTGGACAAGATGCGCGACTACGCGAAGCTGGCGATCGCGGGAATCACCTACCCGGAGCAGACCAAGTGCTTGAAGATGCTCTCGCTGCTGCCGGAATCGTGGCTTCAATTTACAAGCGGATTGAGCCTGCCGTAGAAACAGAGCTTGTGGACGCTCGAGTGGATGCGACCAAGATTCTGGAGGAAGACTTCCGTCGCCGCCAACTGAGGGGTGGAGACGACGACATCAGCTATGGAATGCAAGGGAGCCGACGTGCTGTGCAAAGAAGGACGACGAATCCAACAACCAACAAGGAGGTACCGGTTGGGGTCGCGGTGCGAAATCTGGACGTGGGGGCAAGACGGGAGCTGGTGGCAAAATGAAAGGGAGTTGCTGGTATTGTGAGAAGGAAGGGCATCCCTGGTTTTTGTGCTATAAGAAACCCGATGGATGGACCCCCCAGAATCGTCACCAGGATGGCGGTGCGCGGAGGAACCAGAAAAACGGCACGAACATGGTCGCTGATTCGTCCGACAACAACCTGAAGAAGAGCAACGGCAGTGCGGAGAAGAAGAAGGACCACATCGCGGGCCAGTTCTTCCATATTGAAGAGCAGGGGGAGCAAGGAAATGCATCTGCCAAGGTTGGAGCGGAGCTGCACCCCTTGGACTTTTGGATGTTGGACACGGGCGCTGCTTGGACGATGACGCCGCGCAAGGACCTGTTGGAAGATGTGAGCGTACGACGGCTTATGCCAGACTTTATTATGCTATTTCTAGCATAGGTTTATTTTATGCATGCATGAATTGCTTGATTCCTAGGTCTACTTCTAACATGCTTTATTATGCTTTTTCTAGCATAGGTCATTGCTAGGCGCTTTCCCATACTTCATTATAGTTATAGCACTGAGCTAGGTTGCGTACACCGAATCTAGGCTATTCGGTTGCCACCGCATTGCCTTCTACCGAATTTGGGAAGGGTCTGTTCGGGACGCTTCGCAACCTGCGGAACCTTCGCGTAACACCTGGTTACAAGGCCTTGTGTCGAGCATATATATAGCATTGTGTTGTACCCATGTGATCATTCAATTCAAACTCTCTTTTCTGAGCTCGATCCTAGATCCTCACATTTGGTAATCAGAGCCCGTTTTGACGCGAAAGTTTTTCAACCGCTAAAACCAAGTCTTAAAAAACCGGGGGGGCGACGACTGTTAAACATTGATTTCCGGTACGTGAAAACAGTTCTGTGTTTTTCACTCCCCCTTGTTTTCGGTTTTCGAACGCGCAATGTCAGGCATGGAGGGTCAGGGCGACAACTACGCGACGACGCACGACATCGTCAGCCTTCGCTCCGACGTGGAACAGACGCAGGCGGTGATTTGGCGAATCGAGGCCCTTCTGACACACCAACCAGGAGCCGCCACCGCAGTAGTCAATGCAGCAGCGAACGCCGCAGCGACATCAGCAGCAGCAGTGGCGACATCGGCATTTTACGGACCAATAGCACCACCGTCGCCGAACCTCGAAGCAGCTCGCCCGAGGCTCCCCGAAGCGTTCGATCCAAGCGCGAAAGGATCGGACGTTCGCTGATTCTTGGCGACGCTCGAAACTTATTTCGAGGCCATAGGCTGTTCGACCCCGACACACGATGCAGCACGAATTCGGCTCGCAGCGACACTGTTGCGGGGACCAGCACTCGAGTGGATTTCTTACACTGACATGGCTCGCGGGGAGAAAACGTCGATGTAGTTTTTGGAGGATCTCATCGAACGCTTTGAACCAATCAATTCGGTGTACATGGCGCGGCAGCAGATTCACCGACACAGGCAATTCGCGAGTGTGACACTGTAGACGCAGCAGATGGAGCAACTGTTCAATCGAATCACTGACCTGACCGAGGGCGAGAAAATCCAGGCATACACCGAGGGATTGAAAATGGAGATTCGCCGGCAGGTTATTGCAGCGAACTACAGTAGCTATCTCGACATTGTACGGGCAGCCGAAAGATACGACGCGTTGACGCGTGGTCAATAGACGATACGGGCCGAACAGTACATTTTGCTCGGAGCGATCGGCACCCCACACGTTCGCCGAACTGATGGATATCGACAAATTTGACGCGAAGCAGCAACCGACAAAATGCGAATTTTGCGGCGATGCGGGACATCATGTTTTGTCGTGCTACAAAGTGAAAAAGGCACGTGCGGCACTGCTGGGCGGCAACAGTGGAGCATCCCTGAAGTAAAAATAACGGGAATCGCCAGTAGCGGCGGATCGACCTGGCGATCGCGTAAAAATCTTAAAGGCGAAAAGGGCGACGACGTGACGACTTCGGAGCGGGTGAAAAAAGGAGAAAATGATGGCGCGAATTTAAAACGTCACGACCGGCCGGCATCAGGGGAAATCGCCGAGGCGAATGGAGGCTCCGCGAAAAAAGGCTCCGCACCGACCGGGAAACTCCAGCCGAACATCCATGAAAGTAAGAATTTGTTAAAAGTATCCTATAAAGATACTCTAACAAAAATATGCTTCTCGTGGTTTTTAAGCCTTTGAAAAATTCAGGGGAGATTTAGAGGCCAAGAAAAAGCCTTTAGAAATTATTAATGTACCTGAGAAGTAGGGCAAAGTACTACGGAGCGTAGAAAAGGGTCGTGCGTTCCGTGGAGTTAATATTCTCTCCCCACAGCACCGTATTAAGGCTCCCCATTGCCCACAAGTGAAGGCTACACAGCTGCAAAGGCTTAGAGGGGACAAAATTCCAGGTTCGGAAAAATCTTCCTACCCCCCAGGTGAAGTCAGAAGTGAAAGTGCTGAGTCAGATATAGGAATAGGTATGGTATTCATTTTGATGTACCTATGAACCTATTTATGAGACCTTCTTTGGCTACTCAGCGTAGCAAAAACCACTACTTCTTGAGATGTTATGCAATGGGCGACGCCTCCAGGCACTGGTGAACAGCTTACTTGGTGTGCGACCGCGAGACATTGGAGAAAATTGGAGAGAAGGCGGAAGGGACCCCATTCACCACTAGAATGGTGGACGGTACGAAGCTTCCCACCAACGGCGATACTTCATTGCAGCTGCATATAGGTGCGTTGAGTTTGGGCGGAGGTTGTGTTTGGCCCCGTCCTCGCTTGGGCGGAGCCGACCTCGTGGTCGGTTGTGCGGGGGAGATGCAGCCGACCTGCAGCAGTGGGCACGGGGACCACTACATGGGCGCCGAGCAGGTGGACGCCGTCCTTGGCGTCTGGGCGGCGTCCAGGGCTTCTGCACGGCGTCCTGGGCGACTGGACGCCGACCTGGGCGTCTACTTGGCGTCCAGGGAGGCCGGACGCCGACCTGAGCGCTTGCTCGGCGTCCCGGGCGTCTGGACGCCGACTTGGGTGCCTGGACGGCGTCCTGGGTGAGTGGACGCCGACCAGGACATCAGGACGCTGACCTAGGGACGCCCGGGGTTGGTGTACCCGGTCTCTGACTGGGCTGGGCGACCAGGCAGGGTTGCCCAGTCGACCGGGATACCCGGGTGACGGCTGCGAAGGTCGCCGGGGATGGTTTTGGCGAGGACGACCTCGAGGGTGGTATCCCGAGGTCGACGTGGCTGATGGGCGCCGTCACGAGCGGGAATGTCTGCGCTGGGCACGTGACGAGGAGTTGGACGCCAACCAGCCGCGCACACCTGCGAAGCAGGTGCACCGTTGTCCTGCGGGTGCAACGCTGTGCAGCCGACTTGCTGCAGCGTTGGCACACAGTGCACATGCAACGTTGGCGCGTCGCATCTCTGCTGCGCTGGAGCGGTACGAGCATTGCTGCGCTGGAACGCGGTCGACCGGGGCTGCGCTGGAGGTCGACCAGCAGCTGTGCTAGCTCTGATGTAGCCTTGCATGCCAATGTTGTTGCAACCAATTCTGAACTTTGTTGTCATGTTTTCCTAGTGGAACTCTTGCCAATTCTCCCCGTGAACTAGCAAGCAGTGTGCGCACAAGGAAACACAGCACACGTGCCTAGCCCGTAGTCTAGCTCCCGTTGCAGCAGTTATCTTCGCATGATGCGGTGAGCGTGGAACGAACACTCGACGTAGTTCAGTCTAGCCGACTTTGCACTCCCCAATTGTGTTTGTAGGCCGGCGGCTGAGTGATAGTCACCATGGTAGGAGTCGTTGGTGACGCTGGGGTGGTGGATACCCTGGAGGAACTGATAGAGAACGCGAGGAGAAAGCACGAGGCCAACGAGTATGGCGACCTGCCGTGGGCAGTCGTAGAGGCCAGGCTCCGAAGCATGTGGGCGTCGGAGCACCCTTCTTGGCCTGCTTCTCCTCGACCGGTGAACACCGAGGGCGGCGTCGACGCGGGCGTCAACGCCGGAGGCGACCAAGTCGGCAGCAGTGCGGGAGGCACGTCGAGGCAGCGTGGTGTGATTCACGCCGATGAAGTCGGTGTTGGGTGCAAATTCACTTTGCACGACATCCTGCCATCTGTTTGTACGAGTATGCGTGTGCGAATGCATTTGCGTGTGCATGGTGTGTTCGTGTGTTTGTTTGCTTTCGCAATTTTCGCTTGAAGCATTTGCAGGTACTCGCGCAATGTGCGCTTCGGCACAACATTGTACGCGTTATGAACAGTGCAAGCAGAAAGGACGAGCTCGCAAAGAAATTATGTAACAAGATGAAAGCTTTGCAGATCGGTTGAGTTGATTGCGCAGATTCAGTTCTATCCAACTCGAAATTGTACTGTTATGTTTGGTTGACTATAGTGTAGCAAGGCAGGCACTATAGGGGTACAATTTAGGTGAAGGTTGGATGTTGTTTGTCTGTATCTGCATGCTATAAGGCCAGGGGAAACCAGCAGAACCAGCATTTGGCTGGTTGGGCAAAGACAAAACAGGTTCTGTTTTTAGAACCTGAACCTGGTTGTTGTTTTCCCAGGTTGGAAAAACAGAACCAGAGGTTGTTTACCAACCTACCACCTGCTATTTTGTCCAGCCAGGTTGGTTCTGTTGCTTGGAATTATTTGGAATCATCCCTGGTTGTTTCCAGGTTGATTCCCAAGGTCCTTACTAGCTAGAACTATTTATTCCTTCTCTGTTTGTACCTAGATATAGTCAATTGATTCATGCGAATTCCTTCCTCGCTGGAATTTCGTTTCTACGCGGTTCGACGGCGGAATGCTACCCGAGTCAACGCTAGTACGCTAGCACTCCAACGCTAGGCAAACGCTGTCCGAGCCATAACTTCGTAATGGCAGAACTTTTTGCGAAGCTACTTGGCTTATTTTAGAGCTCTTGGAGAGAGCTTCGATATAGCAAATTCTCAGCTTAATCCGATCGACGGTCTGCACGGCACGCTGCGCAACGTTCAAGGTACTCTTGTTATTTTGGCCAAGTCTTTCTTGACTCCTCTCTCTACAAACTCGGACCCGAGGATAGGGGCTGGTCTTGTGCCAGGCACCCAGGGACCCTTGGAGGTGACCCCGAGGAGAGGTTTTAAGTTTGATTAAGTCCTAATAGCTTGAGTTTATTAGGCCCTTACACCAACAAGCTGGTATCAGAGCTGCGTTATAGTGATCCTCGTTAAAGGTAGCTATGGCGGGCATACCTCGGCGGTAGCTGGTGAATCTTCAGGCCAAGATCGTAGCGGCAGCCAAGATTCTGGTGTTTCAGCGCCAAGGGGAGCGCGAACAAACCAGGGCTTGCTGATCAAGGAGGTGCTGAAGAACTTCACCGTCGAGAAGTTCAATGGTGAGGGCTATGATGATTGGGCCTGGAAAATGCAACTCTACTTCCGTCAGATTGGATTGCTGAAACTAATGATTGGGGAGGAGCCTAGACCGAGTGACCCCGCCCTGCAGGAAGATTGGGACGAGCGCGCCTCGGCTGGCTACTACTTGATGTCGCAGAGTTTGGAGCTGAATCAGTGTCACTACGTCATGCACCGGCCGGAGGTTGAATGCGGTCCGAAGGCGTGGACCGTGTTGAAGGAGCTGCACGCCCCTACCTCTGTCGCTGCGACACTCATGATGGAGAGGGAGCTGTCCGCGTTGCGCCTGAGCGAGGGAGAGCCGGTGCAACCTGTCTTGGACAAGATGCGCGACCTCTACGCGAAGCTGGCGATCGCGGGAATCACCTACCCGGAGCAGACCAAGTGCTTGAAGATGCTGTCGCTGCTGCCGGAATCCTTGCTTCAATTCACGAGCGGAATGAGCCTGCCGCAGAACCAGAGCTTGTGGACGCTCGAGTGGGTGCGGACGAAGATTCTGGAGGAGGACTTCCGTCGCCGCCAACTGAGGGGTGGAGACGACGGCAGCAGCAGCTACGGGATGCAAGGGAGCCGACGTGGCAGAGGACGTGGCTTCGGTGGTGCTGGACGCGGTGCAAAGAAAGACGACGACTCCAACGACCAACAAGGAGGTACCGGTTGGGGTCGCGGTGCGAAATCTGGACGTGGGGGCAAGTCGGGTGCTGGTGGCAAAATGAAAGGAAGTTGCTGGTATTGTGAGAAGGAAGGGCACCCCTGGTTTTTGTGCTATAAGAAACCCGATGGATGGACCCCCCAGAATCGTCACCAGGATGGCGGCGCGCGGAGGAACCAGAAAAACGGCGCCAACATGGTCGCTGATTCGTCCGACAACAACCCGAAGGGCAACGGCGGTGCGGAGAAGAAGAAGGAGCGCACCGCGGGCCAATTCTTCCATGTGGGAGACAAGGGGGAGCAAGGAGACGCCTCTGCCAAAGTTGGAGCAGAGCTGCACCCCCTAGACTATTGGGTGTTGGACACAGGCGCTGCTTGGACGATGACGCCGCGCAAGGACCTGCTGGACGAAGTACGAGCTGCACCGATCAATGAAGTGTGCTCCGCCTCTGGACACATGTTGAAGGTGGCTGGTGTGGGACGAGCTGCGTTTAAGGGAGCGGATGGCAAGCCGGTGGTGCTGCACGACGTTCTCTTCGTCCCCGACCTGAAGGCCAACCTTATCTCCCTCCGTAAGCTTGGCAAGGCTGGGGTGAACACCAACACGGATGGGGCACGCACTTATAAGGGGAAGCTGGGCAATCGGGTGCTTTGGGATCTGCACGAGAGCAAGGACGTGTACAGATCTATGTGGCAGCTGCCGGCCCTGGCGTGGCACGGTGGGGGGCAAGCTGGAGAGGGGTCTGCATCCCAGGGGGAGTGCAACGCCGTTGGAGGGGTTGGTGTGAAAGTGTCGGCCAGATCTGGGGAGACGGATTGGGCAACGGCACACCGGCGCTTAGGGCATGTGGCAATGCCTTTGCTGAAGCAGCTGGAGAAGGATGGAGCCGTTAAGGGCTTGAAGCTGAACGGACAACCACCCGATGATAACTGTGAAATTTGCCTCCTTTCAAAGTTCACCCGTTTCCC
Source organism: Closterium sp. Yama58-4 (assembly GCA_947470075.1). Classification (NCBI taxonomy): domain Eukaryota; kingdom Viridiplantae; phylum Streptophyta; class Zygnematophyceae; order Desmidiales; family Closteriaceae; genus Closterium; species Closterium sp. Yama58-4. The sequence continues at coordinate 94,990 of CANIUD010000101.1, forward strand.
CTTCCATAGTGTGGCTGGCAGGAGCAAGAAGCCGTTGGAGCTGGTTCACATGGACTTGGTGGGGCCGCTGCCGGTGCAAGGGCACAAGGGGGAGCGGTATTTCCTAACCATAGTGGATGACTGGAGCAGGCTAATGTGGGCGTATCCGCTGAAGCAGAAAGATCACGCCGCCTCCACGATTCGGGACGATTGGCTGCCGTTCGTGGAGAAGCAAGCGGAGTGTGTGGTGAAGCGGATCAGGACAGACCGGGGTGGTGAGTTCCTTGGAGCTGAGATGACGGCCTGGCTCAAGAAGCAGGGCATTCAGAGGGAGCTGACCACGGCTTACACCCCACAGTCCAACGGTGTAGCAGAACGGGCGAACCGGACTATTCTAGAGACAGCTAGGGCGCTGCTCATAGAATCTGGGCTTGGAAACTTCATGTGGCCTCACGCTGTCCGGCACGCTACCGTCGCTAGGAACAGGGTACTCACCAAGGTTGGTAATGACTCGTGGGTGCCGTTGGAGAGGTGGCTTGGGAGGAAGCCGCCGGTGGACATGCTGAGGGTGTTTGGTTGCATGGCAGTCGCCTGTTGGTGTAAGGGCCTAATAAACTCAAGCTATTAGGACTTAATCAAACTTAAAACCTCTCCTCGGGGTCACCTCCAAGGGTCCCTGGGTGCCTGGTACAAGACCAGCCCCTATCCTCGGGTCCGAGTTTGTAGAGAGAGGGATCAAGAAGGACTTAGTCAAAACAGCAAGAGTACCTTGAACGTTGCGCAGCGTGCCGTGCAGACCGTCGATCGGATTAAGCTGAGAATTCGCTATATCGAAGCTCGCTCCAAGAGCTTTAAAATGAGCTAAGTTGCCTCGCGAAAAGTTCTGCCATTACTAAGTTATGGCTCGGACAGCATTTGCCTAGCGTTGGAGTGCTAGCATACTAGCGTTGACTCGGGTAGCATTCCGCCGTCGAATAGCGCAGAAACGAAATTCCAGCGAGGAAGGAATTCGCTTGAATCAATTTGACTATATTCAGGTACAAACAGAGAAGGATTAAATGCTTCTAGCTAGCAAGGACCTTGGGAATCAACCTGGGAACAACCAGGGATGATCCCAAATAATTCCAAGCAACAGAACCAACCTGGCTGGACAAAATAGCAGGTGGTAGGTTGGTAAACAACCTCTGGTTCTGTTTTTCCAACCTGGGAAAACAACAACCAGGTTCAGGTTCTAAAAACAGAACCTGTTTTGTCTTTGCCCAACCAGCCAAATGCTGGTTCCGCTGGTTTCCCCTGGCCTTGTAGCATGCAGATACAGACAAACAACATCCAACCTTCACCTAAATTGTACCCTATAGTGCCTTCCCTGCTACACTATAGTTAACCAAACAAAACAGTACAATTTCGAGTTGGATAGAACTGAATCTGCGCAATCAACTCAACCGAACTGCAAAGCTTCCATCTTGGGTTCCTTTGCGAGCTCGTCCTTTCTGCTTGCACTGTTCATAGCGCGTACAATGTTGTGCCGAAGCGCACATTGCGCGAGTACCTGCAAATGCATCAAGCGAAAATGCGAAAGCAAACAAACACACAACGAACACACATTCACACTCAAATGCATTCGCACACGCATACTTGTACAAACAGACGGCAGGATGTCGTGCAATGTGCATTTGCACCCAACACATACTCGTACAAACAGACGGCAGGATGTCGTGCAATGTGCATTTGCACCCAACACACTCCCCCTCAGCCTGCCGGCTGCATCCCCGTCATTCCATGCTAGTTCATGCTCATTCCACTCATGCGCACACAACGCCAATGAGGCTCATCCGCAAGCCTCTTGGTGAGAAAGTCTGCTGGCTGCTGGTGAGTCTTGATGTAGATCGGATGCACCGTCCCCCTCTTCACCTCCTTACGCAGCCAGTGCCACTTGATACGCATGTGCTTGTTCAGCCCATGAAGCACAGCGTTTCTGGCCATCCCAAGAGCCCCCTTGCTATCACAAAACAGCGGCGTAGCAACTTTCTGCTCCTGGCCAATCTCCTCTAACAGCCTCCTCAGCCAAATCACCTCCTTCACCCCATGGAACATCGCCATGTACTCTGATTCTACGGAAGAGAGTGCCGTCTCCGTCTGCTTCTTGGACCTCCAACTAACAGGTCCTCCCCCAACTACGCAGATGTATCCTCCCACAGATGAGGAATCCTCCTTCTCAGAAGCCCACGTAGCATCGGTAAAGCAAGTGAGAAATAGCTTGCCTTCTCCAAGCCTCTCCCCCTTCTCTTTCAGCACCTCCACCCCTTTCTGCTTCACCTGTGCAGATGCGGAGTATTGAACTCCAATGCTTGGGTGAGAGTTCAGGTACTTCACCACACGCTCAGCTGCATCCACCTGCTCCTCTGATGGATTCTGCACCACCCTAGCCAGCTGCCCAACCGAGAAAGAGATGTCGGGCCTCGTGTGAACTGCTGCGTACAAGAGGCTGCCCACCAAGGACTGAAATTGCTGCTGCTCTTCAGCTTCAACCCCTTCATCCTCTGCAGCCTTCACAAGCTTGAATTCTGCTGGCAGGGGAGTTGCAACCTTGCGCTCATTCTCAATCCCATACTTCTCCCCCAGCTCCTTGATGAACTTCTCCTGGTGCAGCTTCAACCACCTGTGATCTGGATCCCTCTCCACGTGCATCCCGAGGTAGTACTTTACCTCCCCAAGGTTCTTGCACTTGAAGTTTTCCATCAGTTGCTGCTGCACTTTCTGGATCTCCTTCATGCTGCTGCTGAAGAGAAGAATGTCGTCCACATAGACCAGAAACAGCACCAGCTTCTCCCCCTCGCCCTTGAGAAAGAGGCTCTCATCACAGCTGCTGGTCCTGAATCCCATCTCCTCTAAAACAGCTGCCAACTTCTGGTACCAGCAGCGTGGCGCCTGCTTCAAGCCGTAGATGGACTTGTTGAGCTTGCACACCCTGCCCGTACCATCCTCATACCCAGGCGGCTGCGTCATGTACACATCCTCCTCTAAAATCCCATTCAGGAATGCCGTTGAAATATCCATCTGAATGATGAATTTCCCACTAACAGCTGCATCTGCCAACAAGACACGGAGGGTAGGGGGTTTGGCAGTGGGAGCAAAGATCTCGTTGAAGTCCTGCTTCTCCTTCTGCATAAACCCCTTCGCCACCAGCCTACTCTTGTAGATGGTGACCTGCCCCTTGTCATCGGTCTTGATCCTCAGCACCCACTTGCATTGTATCGCTTTCTTCCCATCAGGCAGCACCACCAGATCCCATGTCCTATTCTCCAGCAGACTCTGGTACTCAGCATCCCTAGAAGCCAGCCACTTGTCCCTATCTGGTCCAGCTAATGCCTCCTCCATGCTAGCTGGTTCCTCTGGTGCAGGGGCAAGAAAACAGTACGCAGGCTCATCCTCCTCATCCGGGTCATAGCCATGAGGTAGAATCAGCAATGCCTCTTCGGTCCCTAGCTGCTGCTCTGCTGCATCAGTTCCTGCAGTCAGCTTCTTAGTAGCCATACGGGTACGTCCTGGCCTGGAGACGGGTGTCTCCCATCCCTTCATAACGACACCCTTCGGCTTCTTAGTTTTTCCCTGCTGCTTCTCTCCTCCCTCGGGTCCAGCAGCTCCACTAGTGCTGCCGCCAGTTTCCACACCATTTTCTCCACCAGCAGATGCCTCCTGTACCTTCTCTCCATCACCATTTCCAGCAGCTGCCTCCTCTCCCTCCTCCCACACACTAGGAGTCAGGTCCAGCTGCATGGTGATCTGCTCCATCTGCTGGGACACCCTTGCCTCCGGCTGTTTCTCCCAGCTCCCATACATCATGCCCTCAATGAATTTCACATCCCTGCTGTCAAACAACACACCCTTGGATGGTTCCCACAGCAGCCATCCCTTGCTCTCAGCAGCCAGCCCCAAATGCACACACCAGATTGCACTCGCCCCCAACTTACTGCGGTAGGTCTTGGGGACGTGGGCGACTGCCATGCAACCGAACACCCTCAGCATGTCCACCGGCGGCTTCCTCCCAAGCCACCTCTCCAACGGCACCCACGAGTCATCCCCAACCTTGGTGAGCACCCTGTTCCTAGCGACAGTGGCGTGCCGGACAGCATGAGGCCACATAGAATTGCTCAGCCCAGATTCTATGAGCAGCGCCCTAGCTGTCTCCAGAATGGTCCGGTTTGCCCGTTCTGCTACACCATTGGACTGTGGGGTATAAGCCGTGGTCAGCTCTCTCTGGATGCCCTGCTTCTTGAGCCAGGCCGTCATTTCAGCTCCAAGGAACTCACCACCCCGGTCTGTCCTAATCCGCTTCACTACACACTCTGCCTGCTTCTCCACGAATGGCAGCCAATCGTCCCGTATCGTGGAGGCGGCGTGGTCCTTCTGCTTCAGCGGATACGCCCACATCAGCCTGCTCCAGTCATCCACAATTGTAAGAAAATACCGCTCCCCCTTGTGCCCTTGCACCGGCAGCGGCCCCACCAAGTCCATGTGGACCAGCTCCAAAGGCTTCTTGCTCCTGCCAGCCACACTATGGAAGGGAAACGGGGTGAACTTTGAAAGCAAACAGATTTCACAGTTGTCATCGGGTGGCTGTCCGTTCAGCTTCAGACCCTTAACGGCTCCATCCTTCTCCAGCTGCTTCAGCAAAGGCATTGCCACATGCCCTAAGCGTCGGTGTGCCGTTGCCCAATCTGTCTCCCCAGATCTGGCCGACACTTTCACACCAACCCCTCCAACGGCATTGCACTCCCCTTGGGATGCAGACCCCTCTCCAGCCTGCCCCCCACCATGCCACGCCAGGGCCGGCAGCTGCCACATAGATCTGTACACGTCCTTGCTCTCGTGCAGATCCCAAAGCACCCGATTGCCCAGCTTCCCCTTATAAGTGCGTGCCCCATCCGTGTTGGTGTTCACCCCAGCCTTGCCAAGCTTCGGAGGAGGGAGATAAGGTTGGCCTTCAGGTCGGGGACGAAGAGAACGTCGTGCAGCACCACCGGCTTGCCATCCGCTCCCTTAAACGCAGCTCGTCCCGCACCAGCCACCTTCAACATGTGTCCAGAGGCGGAGCACACTTCATTGATCGGTGCAGCTCGTACTTCGTCCAGCAGGTCCTTGCGCGGCGTCATCGTCCAAGCAGCGCCTGTGTCCAACACCCAATAGTCTAGGGGGTGCAGCTCTGCTCCAACTTTGGCAGAGGCGTCTCCTTGCTCCCCCTTGTCTCCCACATGGAAGAATTGGCCCGCGGTGCGCTCCTTCTTCTTCTCCGCACCGCCGTTGCCCTTCGGGTTGTTGTCGGACGAATCAGCGACCATGTTGGCGCCGTTTTTCTGGTTCCTCCGCGCGCCGCCATCCTGGTGACGATTCTGGGGGGTCCATCCATCGGGTTTCTTATAGCACAAAAACCAGGGGTGCCCTTCCTTCTCACAATACCAGCAACTCCCTTTCATTTTGCCACCAGCACCCGACTTGCCCCCACGTCCAGATTTCGCACCGCGACCCCAACCGGTACCCCCCTGTTGGTCGTTGGAGTCGTCGTCTTTCTTTGCACCGCGTCCAGCACCACCGAAGCCACGTCCTCTGCCACGTCGGCTCCCTTGCATCCCGTAGCTGCTGCTGCCGTCGTCTCCACCCCTCAGTTGGCGGCGACGGAAGTCCTCCTCCAGAATCTTCGTCCGCACCCACTCGAGCGTCCACAAGCTCTGGTTCTGCGGCAGGCTCAATCCGCTCGTAAATTGAAGCCACGATTCCGGCAGCAGCGAGAGCATCTTCAAGCACTTGGTCTGCTCCGGGTAGGTGATTCCCGCGGTCGCCAACTTCGCGTAGAGGTCGCGCATCTTGTCCAGGACTGGTTGCACCGGCTCTCCCTCGCTCAGGCGCAACGCGGACAGCTCCCTCTCCAGCATCAACGTTGCGACAACGGAGGTCGGGGCGTGCAGCTCCTTCAACACGGTCCACGCCTTCGGACCGCATTCAACCTCCGGCAGCAGGTGCATGACGTGGTGACGCTGGTTCAGCTCCAAACTCTGCGACATCAAATAGTAGCCAGCCGAGGAGCGCTCGTCCCAATCTTCCTGCAGCGTGGGGTCACTCGGTC
>CANIUD010000102.1:0-190285 GCA_947470075.1 Closterium sp. Yama58-4
GCAGCAGCCAGCAGCAGCAGCAGCAGCAGCAGCAGCAGCAGCAGCAGCAGCAGCAGCAAGCAGCAGCAGCAGCAGCAGCAGCATGCAGCAGCAGCAGCAGCAGCAGGCAGCAGCAGCAGCAGCAGCAGCAGCAGCAGCAGCCAGCAGCAAGGCAGCAGCAGCAGCCGCAGCAGCAGCAGCACACAGCAGCAGCAGCAGCAGCGCAGCAGCACAGCAGCAGCAGCAGCAGCAGCAGCAGCAGCAAGCAGCAGCAGCAGCAGCAGCAGCAGCAGCAGCAGCAGCAGCAGCAGCAGCAGCAGCAGCAGCAGCAGCAGCAGCAAGCAGGCAGGCAGCAGCAGCAGCAGCAGCAGCAGCAGCAGCAGCAGCAGCAGCAGCAGCAGCAGCAGCAGCACAGCAGCAGCAGCAGCAGCAGCAGCAGCAGCAGCAGCAGCAGCAGCGCAGCAGCACAGCAGCAGCAGCAGCAGCAGCAGCAGGCAGCAGCAGCAGCAGCAGCAGCAGCAGCAGCGCAGCAGCAGCAGCAGCAGCAGCAGCAGCAGCAGCAGCAGCAGCAGCAGCAGCAGCAGCAGCAGCAGCAGCAGCAGCAGCAGCAGCAGCAGCAGCAGCAGCAGCAGCAGCAGCAGCAGCAAGCAGCAGCAGCAGCAGCACAGCAGCAGCAGCAAGCAGCAGCAGCAGCAGCAGCAGCAGCAGCAGCAGCACAGCAGCAGCAGGCAGCAGCAGCAGCAGCAGCAGCAGCAGCAGCAGCAGCAGCAGCAGCAGCACAGCAGCAGCAGCAGCAGCAGCAGCAGCAGCAGCAGCAGCAGCAGCAGCAGCAGCAGCAGCAGCAGCAGCAGCAGCAGCAGCAGCAGCAGCAGCAGCAGCAGCAGCAGCAGCAGCAGCAGCAGCAGCAGCAGCAGCAGCAGCAGCAGCAGCAGCAGCAGCATCAGCATCAGCATCAGCATCAGCATCAGCAGCAACCCTGTTATTATCATCGAGGAACAGCACGTGCTGCTGCATGCCCGAGACACACACCCCAGCCCCCCCACTGGTGCCTCACCTCTGCAGGGTCGGCGCCAGCAGCAGCAGCGTCAGCAGTCAGCCGGTCATTGTCCTCCAGAAACACCATGTTCTGCTGCATGCCCGGGCGCAGCAGGCGGCACGCAAAGCCGATGTTGACGGCCGTCTCGAGCTTGTCCCCTGTCAGCACCCACAGCCGGATGCCCGCCGCTGCCATGGCCTCGATGGCGTGTGGCACCCCTACCTGTTATAGGGGGAGGGTGGTGACGAGAACGGGTGGGGAGCAAGTGCGGTGGAAAGGGTTGAATATTCTACTCTGCAATTTTCAAGAAGAGCTAGTCGCCCGTCAGCACCTACAGGCGGATCCCCGCCGCTGCCATGGCTTCAATGGCCTGTGCCACACCCATCTGCCGTGGGGAGAGGGTTGTGGAGGGTATGAGATTTCACTCAACAACATCAGCTTCTCCTCACCGGAGACTCAAGCACTTGACACACACAACACCCACCCATGCACTCCAAGCGCGCACCTGCAGCTTGTCTTCGATCGCTGTAACGCCCAGCAGGATGCGCCCCCTCTCCATCTCCCTGGTCCAGGCCTTCTAGCTCCACTGCCTGCGCCACCAAGCGCACCACACATGCCACCCACCCATGCCCTCCAAGCGCACCACACATGCCACCCACCCATGCCCTCCAAGCGCACCACACATGCCACCCACCCATGCCCTCCAAGCGCGCACCTGCAGCTTGTCTTCAATGGCCGTGGCCCCCAGCAGCGTGAGCCCCCTCTCCATCTCGTCCGCTAGCGCCTCCAGCTCAACCGCCTGCGCCGCCACGTCCGCCACATTCCCCTTGGCGCGCTCCCACCGCACCTGCCATGCCATGGAAAACGCAGTACCGCAGCGGGATGTGAGATGGTGCAAGCACGTGTCATATGTGGAACGGCATGTGTGTGGCATGACACGTGCAAGCCATGCTCCATTGGCCCTTATATCATGTCATGTGTGTGAGGCGAATGAGTCACATGCACACACATGTGCACCCCTCTCATCTCCCCCCTCCATCCGCCCAATCCGCACCTGCCAGCTGGCATATTCCTCCTCGCCAATCTCCTTCCACGCGATTGCCAGCGTGCGCAGCCCTGCTTCCGCGTACGTGCGCATGTGCTGCTCCGTGATTGGCCGGTGCTGCTGCGCCTCGTCACTGCCGCCCAGGCGGTCCATGATGATGTTGTCGGCGCCCTTGCACAAAAGGACAAGATTGCCCTCTGGCGAGCGCACCACCACACTCATGCGCTTCCTGTATGGTGAGAGGGAGGAGGGGGGGGAAGGGGAGGGGGAGGGGGATGGGGAGGGGTATGGGAAGGGCAAGGAGTATGGGAATCGGTGAGGACATTGTATGGGGTATGGCGCACACACTCACACTCCCGATACCTGTGGCTCACACACGCCACGTGTGCCTGGCACGCGCGCTGTGGTACCTGTGGCTGGTGAACTCGATGGTGTGGAGTAGCGTGTAGCGCCGCTCGTCCTGCAGCGCCCACCCCTCCGCGTACTCCAGCACGCGCACCTCGCGCCCCTGCCGCCCCGCGAACACCATCCCCATGCGCTTCCCCGCCACCACAAACGCCGCCTCGTCGGGGGATTCCGCCAGGTACCGCACCGCGTCGGGATCTACTCCCCCCGCGCCTTCCCCCAAACCTACCCCCGAGACTCCACCCGAGCCTTCCCCTGAGGGGGCGCGCGGTAAGTCGCTACCCTGCTCCGCCCACTCCGCCTGCTGCTGCCTGGCGCTTTCGAATGCTGACGCGGACGCCTGCGAGGCGGACGGCTGCGACGAGGATGATCCCAAGGAGGGGAACGAGTCTTGAGCACTGCGCGCGTCGGCCGTGTGGTAGCTCGACATGCTGCCGCCCAGGCTGCGCATGCTGCCGCCCACGCTGACCATGCCGCCGTCGTCGCGCCACATGGCCGCCTCGTATTCGTCGTCGTCGTCACTGCTGCTGTCGCCATCACCTATGTGCCCCCCCGCGCTGCCCCGCAGTGCACCCGCCTCCCACCCCACCCCCGCATCACTCCCCGCACCAACCCCCCCACCTGCCCCGCCACCACCGGCGCCACCCTCCTTCCCCGCACTTCCCGCTGCATCTGCTGCGTCGCCCATGTCTGCGACAACAGTATGGCACACGGACAGCACCTCCAGGAACCTCCGAATCTCCTCGGCCGTCGGCTGCGTCCGCCATTTCAGATCGTCCAGCCGGGGGTCCTTCATGTTGTACCCCTTTTCCAGGGGCTTTAACGGGGTGTATACCCCCTCCTCCCCCTCCATCTCCTCATCCTCGTCCGGGATTGGCTGGCCCATTCTCTCCGCCGCCGCTTTCTCTACCTCCGTCACCCCCGTGCCGTACGCTATCCCGGCTATTGAGCACTTGAAGAAATCCATCTGGTTGCGAGTTAATGTCCCTGTTTTATCGGACAAAACGGTGTGCACCATACCGAGCTCCTCGTTAAGGTTAGAGGTGCGCGCAGTAGCGGGGGTATCCCTCTCCTCGTAATACATATGCAGATCCAGCGCGATTGTCGCTGCCTGCACCAGCTTCACGAGCTCCATAGTCACATACAGCGATATAGGCACAAAATACCCGTATAGCACGAGCGCCGTGAAAAACTGCATGAATCCCGCCAAAGCGGGCTGCTGCCAGTTGTACATCGCCTTGGCCACGCCCTTCACGCCGGTGTAATCCTCGGGGCGCAGGTACCATTGCTGCGGCATGTACTTGCCGAGATACACGCCGTACATCACGGAGGAGAACGTCGCGAGGCCCACCAGCACCACCAGCTCGAACATGATCACGAAATCGAGCCGCTTTTCCACGAAGCTTCGTTTGGACGGCGGGTCGGTGGAGTTCATCATGATCTTGGTCTCGCGGCCGGTGTAAACGACAATCCCCACCGCCCACTTGGTGTTACGAAGCCGCGAGCCGCGCAGGAGAATGTTCGCTGGAGTGATGAAGATCGGCGCCGCGCCACCAAATTCCGTGCCTTCCGGAGTTTCGATGCTCGCGCTAAAATCAGTGTGCCCGCTAAGAGCACCCTCGGTACTCGTTCTAAGCAGCATTTTTCCCGCGAACGTGTAGATGGACGCGTTCGGATGCTCGCACTCGATGCGCCCGCGCAACCGCGCGAGTTCCGCCGCGCTCATCGCGTGCGTCTCGAAGACCGCACTGCGCATCTTCAGGTTCGTCTCGCCGTCCAGATTCATCGTTTCCACGTAGCACGCGCCGCCGTCGCCGCTCGTCGCGACGCAAATAATGTCGGCGGGGAGGAAGGCGTCGTGCGGCACGCGGATCAGCTCCCCCACGCGCAGATCGCGCCATCGCCGCGTCGCCTCCGTGCCGTCCGGCCGTATCACCGTCGCTTTCCGCTTATTCGTCTCGTAATCGGAGCGCCCGCGCTTTATATCCTCCCATAGCTCCTTCGCCATGGCGAGCCCGACGACGAACACGAGCGGCGGGACGGTCGCGATGGGGCTGACGGGTGAGAGCGGCGTGAGCGAGACGCACGCGTGGAAGAGAAAGTACAAGTTGGCGACGCGGCGGAATTGCTCGAAGAGGCCGCGGAAAAGGAAGGAGTACCATTTGTACTTGGTGGTGTGGATGCGGTTGCTGCTAAACCCGAACTCGTCGTTTCCCTCGGGATCATTCACGAAAAGAACGCGACTGTGACCCATATCTTTTTTTCCGAAGGGTTCGCGCAACCAGTCTCTAAACTGCCCCATGTTGCGATGCGCTTGATGCTGAGGCTGATTTGATACAGTCGAAATTCGTGATGGATGATGAAGGCAGGAAAATTTCTGCGGGAATCAGCTCGAAGCCACTCCAATTCTAGGAGTCTGGACCGCACAGGAGTTGCGAGGTTCTCGTCAATTGCGTGCCTAGACTAAACAACGAAGGGAGGATCAGACGAGAAGACTGCCGTGTTTTGTACGACTAATCCAATCGAAGGGACTTGCATCTGAGATGGGATCAGGAGTTGGTGTGTGAGGCATGCGGAGGACGAAAGGGCAAAAACATGTTCTGGTGCGAGAGTACCTGCAATTATTGTCGAGCAGATGCCATAACCAGAACGGGGGCAATAATTTCAGGCTGAGAAGGCATTCACAGTCGCGGTCCGTGACCTTGATGTGCGCTTGTCGGTCTGACCTCCAGCTGAGGCGGGGGAGCGAGGAAGCAGACGCAGAATCGAGGCGAAGTCAACTGTGTCAACGGGTCCACCCCAGCTTCCAAACTACACGACCAAACTAAGAGCCAAGAAATAAGAGCAATCAGCTCGTTCTTTGGGAAAATATGCCACAAGTAACGAACTTGGGACTCGATAACGTAAATGGTACAAAAAAAACGCGTACGGTCACTGTATCGGGTTTCCAGACGGGTTTGGTAAGTGGGGTCACGGATTCAGTCATTAACAACAGGTAAAAAATCACGCGAATGGTCACACATGTAACTCCCGCCAAAAAAACTTGAAACTCAACAAAATTCCCGCTCGCCCCCAACCAATCTGCGAACTTGTAAAAAAAAACTAAAACCCAATCGGAATCGGATGCGGTTCGGGAACGGATCAACCCTAAACACCTGGCTAGTTACGTGTTAGGGTTGATTCATCCGAAAATGCACCCAGATTCTTTTTGGGTTTCATTTTGTTTTGGCGGGAATTTCATCTGTGACCATTCGCGTTTTTTTTTACCTGTTGATTGTGACTGATTCCGTGAAACTCTTTATCAGTCGCGTGAAAACACCCTTTGCAGTGACCGTACCCTTTATTTTTTTACCAACTGTGTTATCGAGTCCCATGAAGGTTACGAATGGCATATTTTCCCTCGTTCTTTGTCATCACCAGGGATAAAGCACTACAATACATACACTTCTTGAGGGGATGTAATTCACTGACGCTCCAGAGATTTCTAACTATGCTGAGCTAAAATAACAACCAAATCCTAGCATGTATAGGTCCTTAGTATGAGGTGAGTTCTCATTTAACACGCAAGACTCTTCCCACGTCCAAAAGTGAACCCACGGGTGCCATCAGGCACACGAGGCCCAGCAGGTGCCGCAGCACCAATCACAGGACCATTAGTGGTCGGGTTAATGGCTGCGGTTGAATAAGGCAGATAAAGCTCAAGTGTACGAACCACCCCCCCTGGAGCACCAATAGCAACTGTAGTGGCAGTTTTCCCACCAGCCCTCTTGGCGTCCAATCCACGGCCATGGCCCACGGAGGCTTGCGGCTGCTCCAGCTTCGCCTTCACCCAATCATCAGCCTCGGCCGAACCTCCTGCCTTGCTGCGCTTGCCGCCGTTGCGATCACCAGAACGAGCGGCAGGCTTGGCCTCACCGCCCTTGGCCTGCTTGCCGCCCTTGCTGCCGTTGCGCCGCACCGCTGGACCCTTGCTGCCGTCCTGCGACTCCAGGAAGTGCGGGTGGTGGTACACGGCCGCAGCAGCCGCGGCAGCAGAAGCTGACGTGGCAGCCAGCACCGGGGAGGAATCGCCCTGATCAAGGGCGGAAGAGAGAGCGGAGAGCGTGGCGGGCGGGGAGGAATCGGGGGAGAAAAACTCGTCCAAGGGGGAACCGATGGTGAACGCCACTGGTTTTGACGCGCTGGTGAAACCGGCGACAGCGGGCGCGGAGGAGGTGGCGGACGAAGGGTGCGCGCAATCAGTCAAAGCGGAGAGGTATGGCGCGGCTTTCGGAGAGGCGATTGGGGAGGCCATGAGGGGGAAAACGTCGGGAAGGACGATGCCGCTGGGCAGTGGGGGGAAGTCCGTGGCTTCAGCCGCTACGGAAGCGGCCTTCGCGGTGGGAGAGGGGGTGGGGTTCGGTTTCGGAGAGGGGGGTGCGCGAAGGGCCGCCGTAACAGCGGCGACAGTTGCGGCGGGTGGGGCAGCGGCGGGTTCATCGGCGGGACGGGGCGCGGTAGCGGAAGCAGCGGTAGTGCGCGACAATTCGCGGTGCGCATCCTTGAAGCGGCCGCTGAGAATGTCGTCCACGATCGCCTGAACGCCCCTCGGTGCTGCCGCGCTCGCGCCCCCCGCCTTGGCAGCGGGAGAATCGACGGCGGAGACGGGGCGGCGACGGGAGGGGCCAGCAGACGGGCTAGCAGCGGCGGCTGACAGCACGGGGAGAGGAAGGACAAGCGAGGCGGAATCGGTAGCTTCCGCCGGGGGCTGTTCTCCCGGGCCAACGGCTCCGTCGCTCGCAGGCAGGACATTGGACCACGAGACGACGGGAACAGCGTCTTCCGCGGGAAGCGCAGCGCATGTGTCGAGAATTGAGCCGACGAAGGTGGGCTGCGGAGCGGGTTGGAGGTTCAGGAGCAGAGGAACGACGGCCGGCGAGATAGCGGATGTTGCGGGCCTGCGACTGAACTGGCTGCGGTACGGGCGATCGAGGTCAGTTGCGGGGAGCGCGGGGGGATGCGGGGTCGGTGCTTGCGGGGAGGAAACACTGGAGGGATCAGCGGCGGATGCGAATTTTGAGGCGGCAGATGCGACGTTGGAGGCTGCGGGGGATGGTGCGGCGGGCGGGTTTTTCAGCGGCCTGAGGAGATGCGCAATGAGGTTGTCGGAGAGCGGCGCGTGCTTCGCCCCCGCTGCGCGCGCTTGTGAGAGAATGACTCGCGATGCCATGGCGGTGTCACGAACATGTGCTGCGTTAAAATTGGTTTATAACGAGTGAAGCTACTCGCACGGAAAGCGAGTGAAGATTAACGAATCGGCTGCTGCAGTAACGCGCTTGTCTTGCTAGGTGCGGCAGTAGCAGGAGAGGCAGCAGGGAGCCAAGAGCACGCGAGGAGCGCACCGAGTTTGGCTACGCAGCAGACAGAAACGAGATGGAGACGAGGATGGAGGCAACGCAAGCTGATGGACAGGCGGTGATTGTGAGCAATGCTCGGAAAGGGAGCTTTTGTTCTGGTTGTCCAAGACCAGCTGCCGTTGGAGGGCAGGGACGAGGTGAGTGAAGTTGGGTGGGTAGGTGTAGCTGGTGAGAGGGAAAACAGCAGAGCAAGGAGGAACACTGCTGGTGGATCATGACTCACGAAAATGCTGCTGCGATACGATGAACGATGAGTGGCGGTGCGGGCAACTCGCATGAGGTAAGGCTGGCGAAGGTACGAACGGCGATGGCAACGGTTTCGATGTTCACGAATGATGGTATCGACGGCTGTCATGGAAAAAGAGGGGTGTGCGAAAACCGTGTGACACGGCTGGTTCGCCGTGCATTGCTGGAACGGTGCGGCGCGATGGCAAGACAGCAGTGCGTGGGTAAGCATCTCCCAGATCCTTGTCGGAAATAATTGGCCACAACAGATTGGAATCGACGGCACAGACGGGTTCCATCCCAACCCAAGAACCAACGAAGGCCGTTCAGCCGAGAAGGGAAGCTTGGGGGCACTGCCCGTGACCACATGTCCGCCAACAAGCGCCAACTGTCGTGGAAGATTTATCCCGGTACAGAGTTTACGAGCTGTTCAATTTGCACTCAATTATGCAGATAGTAAATATAGTTCAACCACAATCATAATATTGGATATTTCGATCCCATATGCATTGGGGATGATTATGAAAAGATAAAACTAAAACAAAAATTTTATTATGAACAGAAAAAAAGCGTTTTTGATTAACTCAATCTGAACGGATTTGATATGCGTATTTTCTCCATTCATAGGCGTTCTAGCTGCCATAAAGTGCGCCATGCATTTGAAAGTCTATGGCTTCACAGTACACACTATCGAGAATGCTTAGTTGACTGGGCTGCGAGTAACGACAAGTCCGCACGTCACTGCAGCAGAATTGAGGGCGAACGACGACAGCGGCCCACGCTGGGCAATCTGGCATCGTGGGTGTGAGGCGAGCAATGCCAGCTCTGACAGATGGGTGCACTTGACTGACTGTACAGTGCCCTTCTTGCGAGATCGAACGACGACGGACGACGATCTCCTTTCCCCAGATATTGCCGCAATTATCCACTTTGACCGCTCGTAATCTTTCAAAATCTCGCTCCACCTTTCTCGCTCGCAGGACCATCAACCCCCTGATCAGATTTGTGAACACAGTACGGTAGTCATCTCCTCGGGTCGGCTCGGCTCTCTCCCACCTCCCTCCTGACTGCCCAGATCGCGCTCTCAGGAGCGGACACCATCTTGACACCTTGTGTGCTCTTCATGACAGACGCCTAGTTGCCCTAAAAAACCTCAGCAAATGGTCTTTCTCCATGTTATTACGAAATCTACTGCAGTTTTTCGTAACGCAGTCGCATGGCAGTCTCGTGCCTCCGAGTGGAATCAAGACAACTGATTCCCTCGTACTTGTACGATGCATTCTATTGCGATGTTCCCGATGGATACCTTCGTCGCAAACAGCCCGTCGGAAGTTTGGGTGAACAGAAGTTGCAAGCAAACATGATGTATGGACCTATTATGTGGAACTGTCCCAACTTCTGGCGGTGTCTGCTCCAGCGATTTCATTTCGCATGGAGACCTCAGCCCATGTCTTCCCCTCAGTGCTCATATTGAGCAATTACCTTTACACAACACGCGTTTCCGAAATTACTCCGTCTAATGCAGTTCTCCTCTTACCATTCTCCTCTCATCCGCTGAAAGGAATATTTAAACGGTTCGAGTCGCCGTGCCTGTATCGCCGATGCGCGCAACAAGCATCTGAGCCCAGGAAGCTCTATTAGAGGTTTCAGCCGCCAAATGGCTTTCCCGTTGGATGGCCTGACTCGGTCGTTGAGCAGGAGTTTAGTAGCTTGGGCGGCATTGGTTGTCCTCATCGGCACGTTCGAATGCGCCGTCAGTCACGCTACGCGCTTGCTGCCGTCGGAGCCGCTGGGCGACGGAGGTGCTCCTATTAATCTCACTACTTCTAGCATTCGCAACACCAGCGTTGATGCGTTAAATCCAGCGGCAGACGCGGCGTTAGATCCGGCGGCGTCAGTGGCGGCGGAAGTTGCGGCAGAAAAGTTTGGTTTTTGCCTGGGAGATGAGGAGGCGTGTCCGCCGAGTCGCACCGGTTCTCATGATCGCGACGCGAAGGAGTCGTTACGGATTGATGCCGCCGTCAGCGAAAGCGGGCTTGTAGATGACGATAACAACTCCACCAGCACCGGCAGAAGCAGTGACAGCAGCGGCGGCGGCGGCGGCGGCGGCGGCGGAAGCAGCGAGGCGGAGGTGGCGCGGCGCGTGAGCGAGCGAATGATGGCTTTAATCGCGGAGGGACGCGACCAGCTGGAAGGCGAGCGGCTCGAAGAGGCCGTCGCCACATACGATGAGGTGAGCGGCGAGATGTGACGAGGTGCGAGGCAAGATGTAACGAGATGCGCGGCGAGATGTAACGAGGTGCGAGGCAAGATGTAACGAGATGCGCGGCGAGATGTAACGAGGTGCGAGGCAAGATGTAACGAGATGCGCGGCGAGATGTAACGAGGTGCGAGGCAAGATGAAACGAGATCCCTTGAAGCCTCCTTCCTCTGCTGCTCCCAACCGCCCTCCGTTGCCCCACAGGCGGAGCGGCTATTGCGGCGGCTGCACCAGCGACTGCTGCACGGGCGTGGCGTGGCCAAGTCGCTGCTACAGATGCACGAGCCGGCTGTAGCGGACTTCGAGCAGGTGAGCCGCGCAAGCCCCTGGCGCCGCACCATGTGGGGCAGGCCGGCATAGCATTGTCCGCTCTGCACCGCATGACGATCGGGCTTTAAATGTTAGGCGTGACAAGCCAGGTCCTCCCTTTCGTTCCTGTCACATCCCTATTGCTTCTTGCACACCCTCTGTATTGTCACCCCCTTGTCACACACACCATACCTTCATGTCAGGCCATTTCAGCCTCTCTCTGCGCGCACCTTCCCTCACTCCCCCCACAGGCAGTGACGGGCGGTCACTGACCGCCAACCCCAGCCACGCACAACTGTGGGTGGAAGTAGGCGCAGCGTGGGCAAAACAAACTGCTTTTGAGACGTCTCAAAAACAGTGTATTATCAACGCGCGGCTGTGAATGGAGGCAGGCGCATCATGGGGAAAAATCGCTGCAGCGCCACAGCAAAGTGCGTTCTGTGAAGCGCTCTCCCCCTAAGCCTTTGCATGCGTACTCCCTGCCCCTCCTCCCATACAGGCAGTGAGCGCCAACCGTGGCAGTGCAGAGCTGTGGATGGAGGTAATTGTCCAGGCAGCCCACGTCTTATCACAAAATGTGCTTCTCTGGCCCCTCCTCCCATACAGGCGGTGAGCGCCAACCCTGGCAGTGCAGAGCTGTGGATGGAGGTAATAGTCCAGGCAACCCACTTCTTATCACAAAATGTGCTTCCCTGGCCCCTCCTCCCGTACACGCGGTGAGCGCCAACCCTGGCAGCGCAGAGCTGTGGATGGAGGTGTTTTTCGAAGTGAATCTCATCACGTGGCTCTCTGGCCTCTCCTTTCCTTCCCCGCAGGCAGTGAGCGCCAATCCCGAGAGTGCAGAGCTGTGGATGGAGGTGGGGGCGGAGCGCCAGGCGCTGGGGCAGCACGAGAGGGCGCACGAGGCGTTCAGCCGCGCCCTGCTGCTGCAACCAGGGGATGTGGAGGCGCTCAAACGGCGAGGTGCGTGGGAGAGGAGAGGGGAGGTACGGTGTGGTGAACAGGTGTGCAGTGCTTGCAGGTGTGATGTAGTGTGGTGTGGTGGGGTGTGGTGTGCATGTGCCAAGAAGAACGTGCCCGGCACTGCCTGCCACTGCCGACTTTAGTGCCTCACCGTCCCAACTCGCCCTGCCCTCTCCTCCCCAACTCGCCCTGCCCTCTTTTCCCCAACTCGCCCTGCCACATCTTCCCTGTCAATCAAACCTTCCCTTCCCTGTGCGGGGGTGAGCGACTCCAGCAGTTTCTGTTTTTTAAATTTCTACTAAACACCTTACCCCTTCCCCCCCTTCCCCCCCTTCCCCCCCCTCCTGCTTCCCCCCTTTCCTCCTTCCCTTCCCCTCCCCAAACTTCCCCCTTCCCCCTTCCCCCTTCCATCGCGCAGGGCTGAGCGCGTTCAACTTGTATCGCTGCAAGGACTCGCTCAAAGACCTGTTTCCCCCCTTTTCCTCCTTCCCTTCCCCCCCCCCCCCCCCCCCCTCTTCCCTCTCCCCCTCCCCCCGTGGTGCAGGGCTGAGCGCGTTCAACTGCTACCGCTTCAAGGACGCCCTCAAAGACCTGCTGCCCCCCTTTCCTCCGTCCCTTCCCACCCCTCAATTTCCCCCTTCCCCTTTCCCCACCCCCCTCCCCTCTCCCCTCTTCCCTCTCCCCCTCCCCCCGTGTTTCAGGGCTGAGCGCGTTCAATTGCTACCGCTTCAAAGACGCCCTCAAAGACCTGCTGCCCGCGCTGCACATGCTGCCGAACGACGCCGACCTCAACCGAGCCGTGGTGA
The DNA here is from genome assembly GCA_947470075.1 of Closterium sp. Yama58-4. Lineage (NCBI taxonomy): Eukaryota > Viridiplantae > Streptophyta > Zygnematophyceae > Desmidiales > Closteriaceae > Closterium > Closterium sp. Yama58-4. The sequence continues at coordinate 12,425 of CANIUD010000102.1, forward strand.
GACTCGAGACAAGCAGCGCAGCCCAGCGCAGCCCAGGTGGACTGCCAGGTGGACTGCCAGGTCATCCCACTCCAGCCATTGATCCGCTACACCCGCGCCTTCTCCTCCTGTGCCTCTCAGCACTGCTTCTCCCAGCCGTCCTCCCTACGGCCGTCCTGCTATACCCATGCCCCTTTCCCCTCCTCCCCGCTCCCCCCCCTCTTCCCTTTCTTTCCCCACTTTCCCCACTTGTCCCCTTTCCCCTTTCCACACCAGGGAGTGGCATTCGTACGGTCGAACCAGTTCTGACCAGCACAGCTGTACCTGGCGAGGGGGATATTTGAGACGACTCAAAACCCCAACCCCTGCTCACACCTCCCATCCCGCTCACTCCCCCCCCAGGGAATTGCATTCGTACGGTCGAACCAGTTCCGGGCGGCACAGCCGTACCTGGCTCGGGCGGTGGAGCTGCTGCCAGGGGATGCGGACCTGCGCAAGGAGAAGGGGCGCCTGCACCGCCTGCTGGGGGAGACGGACCAGGCTGAGAAGGACCTGCTGCTCTCACTCCAGCTGGGACAGTAAGTAGAAGGGGGATGTGTGCAAGGACAAGGGAATGCGGACCTGCGCAAGGAGAAGGGGCGCCTGCACCGCCTGCTGGGGGAGACCCATGAGGCCGAGAGGGACCTGCTGCTCTCACTCCAGCTCGGACAGTATGTGCTCTGCTTGCCCTGCTCTTCTTTGCTCTGCCTGCCCTGCTCTTCTTTGCTCTGCCTGCCCTGCTCTTCTTTGCTCTTCTTTTCTATTTGCTTCTCTGCCCTGATCTAATCCTCACGCCCTCCCTCGCTGCCTCCCTGCCTGCCCGCCTCCCCCCCTCTCTGATTCTCTGCCGCTCAGCCGTCCTTCCCAGACCCTCTCTTTCAGAGTCCGTTTGTCTCTGGTGCTCCGTTAGTCCATTCTTGTGCTTCCTGCCTTTCCTCCCTCCCTCGCACATGCTCGCTTATTCTGGCTTACTCACTCACTCTCTCCCTTTCACTATTAATCCATGTCCCTGACTGGCAGGATACTAGAGACGCATCACAACCTCGTGCTGCAGAAGCGACTGCTGGGAGATCACTGGTGAGCAACCACCACCCACCACCCACCACCCACCACCCACCACCCACCACCCACCACCCACCACCCACCACCCACCACCCACAACCCTCCACCCATTACCCACCCATCCGCCCCTCCACCCCTCCTCCCGCATTGTCTCATCTCAAATTCCTTCCACCCTCCAACTGCTCTCCTTGTTTTCCGTCCCTCTCCCTCTCCTCCCCCACACATTGTTCCATCTACACTTTGACCCCCCAAATCTGCTCTCCTCTCCTCCCCTCCCCTGCACCTTGTATCCTCTCCTCAATCCCGCGCCAGGAGAGTGATTCGCATGGCAGACGCGGGGCTGAGGGCGTTTCCAGGCGACCTCTCCCTCTCCTCCCCACACCTTGTCTCGTCTCCACTTCTATTCTCTAAACTCCTCTCTTCTCCTCCCCCGCGCCTTGCCTCGTCTCCTCGTTCCCCCTCCAGGGGAGTGATTCCAATGGCAGACGCGGGGCTGAAGGCGTTCCCAGGCGACCTCGAGATCATGCACGCCAAGGCGTCCAGCCTGCACGTGCTTGGGGAACATGCTGCTGCTGTGAGTTACATGTGACGCCTCTCCCTCTCTCTCACATTCACCAACAACACCTTGCCGTGCCATGCTCTCACCTGCTCGCACGTGTCACTCGCTACCTGCTCGCCTACACCCGCTGTTTTCTCTGAGAGACGATTCAAAAGTCTATGTGCTTCCCTCCCTGGCCCCACCCCACCCCACCCCACCAGATGCGTTTGTATGACGAACTGCTGTCGTCTCCTCTTCCCCAGCCCAACGAGCAGACCTCATACCGCAAGAGGCCTTTCTACCAGCGCCACCTGCTCTCCTCTGGGGTCGACTCAAAGCCACATGCAAACCTGCCCTCCCTGCCCCTCCCACACCACATGCGACTCTACAACAAGCTGCTCTCCTCCTCTCTCCACCCCAACGAGCAGACCTCCTACCGCCACAGGACCTACTTCCAGCGCCACCTGCTCGCCGCACCATGCCATGCCATGTACTCACCGTCTGCTACATGCTCGTCTCCCCTCCCTCCCTCACACTCACCCCACCAGATGCGTCTGTACGACGAGATGCTCTCCTCGCCCGTCCAGCCCAACGAGCAGACGTCCTACCGCGACAGAACCTTCTTCCAGCGCCACCTGCTGGCCTACACCGTGTCGCGCCTCGACCAGCCCTTCTCTGCCTTCCGTATCGACGATGACCTTGATGAGGAGTGGCGGGTGAGAGGGGGGGGGGGGGGAGAGGGGGGAAGAGGGTGGGAGAGGGGAAGGGTGGGCAAGGCATCAGGGACGCGGGATGGGGGTGGTGGAATGGAAGGCAAGCCTTAACTTTCCCTCAGAAGGTCTGTGAGGAATGGGTGCTGCTGTCTGTCAAGCTTGGCGGGCAAGTGCTTTCCTCTGCTCGTCAAGCTTAACGGTTTTCCCACCGACTTCATCGCAACAGCCCAATTCTCCTACTCATCCCCACTCCTCCCTGCTTTCCCCGTCCCCCTCTCCCCTCACCCCTTCTCCACCTCCCTCTCCCCTTTCTTCTCCCCCCATGGGCGCCAGGGCAAGTGGGCCACAGGGGGCCAGCCAGAGGATCTGCCAGGCTTCGTCCCGCTGGAGATCCCCGACGACCAGTTGCAAGCTGCCACGTGGCAGCACCTGCCGCGCCTGTCCCGGGCGGCAGTGCAGCTGGTGGAAGCCGCGGACGTGATTGGTGCTCGCACGCACTACGACACCAATGGCATGCTGCATAATACCCAGCAGGTGCGCTTGTTTTGAGACGTCTTAAGACATTATTGGTGCTCGCACGCACCATGACACCGATGGCATGCTGCATAACACCCAGCAGGTACGCATCGCAGGCATGGCATGGCATGGCGTGGCATGGCGTGGCATGGCATGGCGTGGCATGGCGTGGCATGGCGTGGCATGGCGTGGCATGGCGTGGCATGGTTTATCGAGGCATGGTTTATCGTGGCATGGTTTATCGTGGCATGGTTTATCGTGGCATGGTTTATCGTGGCATGGTTTATCGTGGCATGGTTTATCGTGGCATGGTTTATCGTGGCATGGTTTATCGTGGCATGGTTTATCGTGGCATGGTTTATCGTGGCATGGTTTATCGTGGCATGGTTTATCGTGGCATGGTTTATCGTGGCATGGCATGCTGCTCAACACCCAGCAGGCCCGCATGGCACAGGCGTGGCACAGTAACAATGATACTGATTCTGAGGTGTGTTCTGAGTCGACTCAAAGCGCACGTGTGTGACAAGCAGTGGCATAGTGTGGGCCTGAGTTCCAACCTCCCTGCATGCAACGCCTGCAGCAGCACCACATGCTCCCCGCAATGCCCCTGTGAGCACACAACTCAGGCTCCCTCCTCTCCTTCTCTTCCCCCATCCTCCCCTGCCACTCTTCAGCTGCGCATGGCTGGGCTGGCAGCATTAGACGTGATGCAGCAGGTGAGGCGCACGCTGCTGCTGATAGCGGATCAGATGCGCATCGCCCCTCTGCTCTTTGGGGCGGAGGGGGGACACGGGCCGGATGAGCAGTGGCAGGAGCAGCTGTCACAGGCGCTGCAGCACAGGCATGGCGGGCAGCTGGAGCAACCGCTTCAGGAAAGACAAAGCGGGCAGCGCACGGGCCGCAGCCGACCAAGCAGCAGCAGCAGCGGCGGCGGCGGCGGCAGCAGCGGTGGCAGCAGTGGGGGTGGGCGGAGTCTGTTGGACCGGTCTGACCTGGTGACGAGCTGGCGGCATGTGTTCCGAGTGCTGGTGGCGTGGAGGCAGGTGTCAGAGGCCATGGAGCCCATCGCATGGAAGGCCTTTGGGAAAGGGCAGAGATGGCCGGCTGACATGCTGTATCGCACCGACACACCCATCTTCACGTGGGTCATGGGCACCGCAAGATACCTCGCTGTTTACCCCAAGTGAGTGCCTTGCCTCCTAAGTCAAGTGCCTTGCCTTGTACCATGTCGCCGCAACTCACACCATCCCCTGGCTGGTTATTTAACAGCAGCCCCACTTCTTCTTGCCCTGCTCTTTACACGCCGCCTTCCTTCCCTCCCTTCCCTCCCTCCCCTCCCATCACACGGTGGTGAACGTCACGCGGCAGGGCGTGTTGCAATGAGAGAGGGCGGTTGACACAGAGGGGGCATTGATTGGTGTCAAAGGCCGCCCTGCTCCTCCCATGCGCCCTTCCTTCTCTCCCTCCATTTTCACCACAGGGCAGTGAACGTCACGCGGCAAGGATTGTTGCAATCAGAGAGGGCGTTTGACACCAACACCCACCAGCCTTTCGACGTGCCTCGCTCCTCTTTCGGACCCCAGGTGTGCTCTCAACGCAAGCGCACCACCCTCTCACAGCGCACCACCCTCTCACAGCGCACCACCCTCTCACAGCGCACCACCCTCTCACATGCCACCATACCCCTCCCATACTCCCCATGGCCCCTCACGCCCCCATGCACCCCATGCACCCCATGCACCCCATGCCCCCAATGCCCCCCATGCCCCCCATGCCCCCCATGCCCCCCATGCCCCCGTCCCCCCATGCCTCCCAACAGCTGGAGGCAGCGGAGGATCACGAGGGGATCTACAACGTGATTGGCCGGGACTTTTACGTGCGCCTGCCGTGCTACAGCCGGGCATTCCCAGGGTTAGTGCGCCTGCCGTGCTACAGCCGGGCATTCCCAGGGTTAGTGCGCCTGCCGTGCTACAGCCGGGCATTCCCAGGGTTAGTGCGCCTGCCGTGCTACAGCCGGGCATTCCCAGGGTTAGTGCGCCTGCCGTGCTACAGCCGGGCATTCCCAGGGTTAGTGCGCCTGCCGTGCTACAGCCGGGCATTCCCAGGGTTAGTGCGCCTGCCGTGCTACAGCCGGGCATTCCCAGGGTTAGTGCGCCTGCCGTGCTACAGCCGGGCATTCCCAGGGTTAGTGCGCCTGCCGTGCTACAGCCGGGCATTCCCAGGGTTAGTGCGCCTGCCGTGCTACAGCCGGGCATTCCCAGGGTTAGTGCGCCTGCCGTGCTACAGCCGGGCATTCCCAGGGTTAGTGCGCCTGCCGTGCTACAGCCGGGCATTCCCAGGGTTAGTGCGCCTGCCGTGCTACAGCCGGGCATTCCCAGGGTTAGTGCGCCTGCCGTGCTACAGCCGGGCATTCCCAGGGTTAGTGCGCCTGCCGTGCTACAGCCGGGCATTCCCAGGGTTAGTGCGCCTGCCGTGCTACAGCCGGGCATTCCCAGGGTTAGTGCGCCTGCCGTGCTACAGCCGGGCATTCCCAGGGTTAGTGCGCCTGCCGTGCTACAGCCGGGCATTCCCAGGGTTAGTGCGCCTGCCGTGCTACAGCCGGGCATTCCCAGGGTTAGTGCGCCTGCCGTGCTACAGCCGGGCATTCCCAGGGTTAGTGCGCCTGCCGTGCTACAGCCGGGCATTCCCAGGGTTAGTGCGCCTGCCGTGCTACAGCCGGGCATTCCCAGGGTTAGTGCGCCTGCCGTGCTACAGCCGGGCATTCCCAGGGTTAGTGCGCCTGCCGTGCTACAGCCGGGCATTCCCAGGGTTAGTGCGCCTGCCGTGCTACAGCCGGGCATTCCCAGGGTTAGTGCGCCTGCCGTGCTACAGCCGGGCATTCCCAGGGTTAGTGCGCCTGCCGTGCTACAGCCGGGCATTCCCAGGGTTAGTGCGCCTGCCGTGCTACAGCCGGGCATTCCCAGGGTTAGTGCGCCTGCCGTGCTACAGCCGGGCATTCCCAGGGTTAGTGCGCCTGCCGTGCTACAGCCGGGCATTCCCAGGGTTAGTGCGCCTGCCGTGCTACAGCCGGGCATTCCCAGGGTTAGTGCGCCTGCCGTGCTACAGCCAGGCATTCCCAGGGTTAGTGCGCCTGCCGTGCTACAGCCGGGCATTCCCAGGGTTAGTGCGCCTGCCGTGCTATATCCTGCCTGCCATCCTAGGTCCTTGTTTTTTCCCACCTGGTTTGCACATGTCACTGCGTTGCAAGCACAGTAGGCCCTGCAAAATGCATCCTCAAATCATCCTCATCCCAATGTAGCCCTGCTGTGAGCGCCGCTGTGTGCCCAGCCTTCCCCACATCACCCAGCCTTCCCCACATAACCCAACCTTCCTTCGTATTCTCGTATCATGCCATAAGCACTCAAGATTCTCTCACGTGCTGCCTTCCTCTTACCTCCTTCGCATCACATTCCCCGTGCACCAGTGCTGCTTCTGAGTCGCATGTTTTGCCCGTCCTCCCGCCCACCCTCCTGTGCAGGAAGGATCTGGGCGGGACAGAGTTTCGATTGCGGAAACGGTGAGTCATGTGGGTTCGTCACACACATGCATATATGCATACATGCACACATGCGCACATGCACATGCGCACACGTGCATGCATCCGTACACCCATGCCGGTGTTTGCCTAGCATACTCGGATCCTGTCCTTTGCTTATCACTTGCTCACTTCTCCTTTCTCTTTCCCCTCTTTTGATCCTCCCGTCCATTCCCTTTCTCCTCTGCCGATCACATCACCAGCACCCCATCGCACCCTCTCCACCCCAGCCCGTTGGCAGTGGACTTTGACACGGTGACCCCCATCGACGCGGCGCGGTGGAACGCATTTGGTTCAGAGCTCACAGCAGCGTGGCAGGGATTCATGGAAGCAGCACTGCACCACCGCACCAGTTCTCATCCCATCACACCCCCCATTCCCCCCTCCCTCCGCTCTGCCACCAGTCCCTTGGCAGTTGACTTTGACACGGTGACCCCCATCGATGCGACACGCTGGAACGCATTTGACTCGGAGCTCACAGCGGCGTGGCAAGGATTCATGGAAGCCGCACTGGACCACCGCACCAAGGCCACGTCACCACATGCGTACCGCCAGCGCATCCAGGATCAGATCATCGCCATTGCTTACTACTGGTGGGTCTGCCTTCCCCCTGCCTGCGTGTATCTCATCACCACACGCGTACCGCCAGCACATTCAGGATCAAATCATCGCCATTGCATATTACTGGTGGGTCCGCCTGCTGCCCGCCCACATGGATATCAGCAGCGCATTCAGGATCAGATCATCGCAATCGCCTGCTACTGGTGGGTTCACCTGCCGCCCACCCGAAGGGATATCACTAGCACATATACTAACCCGAAGGGATATCACTAGCGCATACACTAAGATCGGATCCTCGCCGTCACCTACAACTGGCAGGTACACCTGCCGCTGACCCCCCTAAATGCGTATTGCCGGCGCATCCCAGATCAGATCCTCGCTGTGGCTTAGTATTGGTCGCCCCGCCGTCCCTGCAGCTCATTTGTCCAGAACACCTCGCCCCGTGTAAGCCATAGTTATCCACGCCCCCCTCTCTGCCGCGCAGGTTCCAGCTGATTCCGCTGTCTTGGTGGGTCTAGGGTGGGTCAGCCATGGTGGGTCTCATGTCCATGATTGGCCAATCACTGGCTGCTCACATGCCTCCCGTTGTTCTTGTGTATCCTCCTCGACCTGTCCACTCGCCCCTCTTTGTGCCGCGCAGGTTCCAGCTCATGCCGCTGTCTCGTGGGTCAGCCATGGTGGGGCTAATGTCCATCCTCGGCCTATCAATGGCTGCTGACATGGAAACCACAACGCACGTTCCTCGGGACATCCTGGTGAGTCCCGTCTAGTGCCGCTGTTGTCACCTTGTTCCTTCATCTCGTCTCCACCCTCGGCCTCTTCATAGGTGCCTACATGAAACCACCTCGCACGTTCCTCAAGACCTCCTGGTGAGAGCTGTCGGGTGTTGCTCGTACCACCTCCTTGCTTCCGCTCCTAGTCTCCTATTTCCGCTGTTTGTTTGAGATGGCATTTCTGCACGTCTTCCCTTCGTCTCGCTTCCCAAATGCTGCTGGAAAAAGCCTTCATTACTCACCTCTCCCCTTCTGCATGTAAACCTGTGCCTGACTCACCTGTGGCTGACTCACCTGTGGCTGACTCATCCTGTCCCACTTCACCCCACTCCACCTCTGACCGGACCACGGCAGGTGGATTGGGAAGGCTTACTAGCGACTAGCTTTGATGAGTTCAAGAGTGTTTTGACTCCATGGCTGTTTGAGAGGACACAGCGAGCGCCGTTCCACCTGCCTAGTGTGCGAGACACGCTCCCCACGACGCGGCATATGATAGCTGCGTTGAGTGATGCTAGTGGGATTCGGGTGAGGGATACTGGTGAAGTGTGATGTGTATTTAGTGGCCAGTGCTCCCTAAGTGTAAGTGTTTCTAGTGGCTCAAGCAAGTGTTTTTCTTTGCGCATAGCAAGTAAGCGGCTTCAGGTAACAAGGGAAAGGCAAACTGCAAATGCTCACACCCATCACACTACATCAAACCACATCAATCCACACACCCATGGCACCCGAATTACACCACGCACCCTGCCAACCCTGACACCAAAGAACCGTCAAAGGCACGCTTATTGCATTATTAGGAAATGTTACAAGCAAGCTGAGGCAGACGCTGCGGGTGCCTTGATGTCACAGGCGCAACGACAGCTCATCCTTGCACACACAATACTACAACCCCCTATTGGCCGACTCGCTACAACACCAACACGCACTGCAAGCACTGTCAAACAATATGTTTAATATATACCCTGCGTGCTGTAGGTACTGTAGTTATTATTATTAAGAGTTGGTGGTGCACCTTCTATGTTACTTTGCTATATGTACCTTGTGTGCTATAGTGAAACCCTCTTTCCTTGCCTAAACTCTCTCGTCACTTTCTCCTCTTCACCCTAGCATGGCTCCTCACCTCTAGCTACTATCTTGACATGGTACAGAGCTGGTTCTTTCCCGGAACCTTCTCTTTTTTTTAAGAATCATGGGCCCGCCCGTACTACAGCGCGAAATGCGCTATTTTTTTCTCCCCGTTCGCCCGTCACGCGCGCCCTGCCCGTCCCCCCGAACGTGCCACGTCGGCTGCCTCGCGGACGCCCCGTCGGCTGCCCCGCGGACGCCCTGCCCGTCGCCCGCTGCCCCCCAGTTCCCGTCGTCCGCGAACCCCGTTTCGTCGCCTCGCGGCCCCCCGTTCCGTCGCCAGCGCCCGCGCCAGCCCGGACCGCAGGCGCCGCCGCCAGCGTGGCCCGTCAGCGCGGACGCCACCACCGCGGCCAGCCGCCACCGCCAGCGCCAGCAGCAGCTACCGCCAGCGCCAGCCGCCCGCGCCAGCGCCAGCAGCAGCTACCGCCAGCGCCAGCAGCAGCTACCGCCAGCGCCAGCAGCAGCTACCGCCGCCCTGCCCCCTCCCGCCCGCCCTCCCTTCCACTGCTTCCGTCGTGGGGGGGGGGGGAGGAGGGGGAGATGTGGGGGTGGCGGGTGTGAGGTTGTGAGGAGCCAGCACCTCCTCCCTCCCTTCCCTCTTCCTCTCTCCCTGCAGCACTTGTTGCTGTAGGGGGGGGGGGGGGGGGGGGGGCGGGTGTGAGGAGCCTGCCACTCCTCCCTCCCTTCCCTCTTCCTCTCTCCCTGCAGCAACTGTTGCTGTAGGGGGGGGGGGGGGGAGAGAAGTGCAGAAGGGTGAGGGGGTGGCGGGAGAAGACAGGTGCGGAAGGTGTGAGGTTGACGGGGTTGAGTGACGAGGGGGTGAGGACTAGGGGGTTCTTAACGGGGGGGGATCGCATTGAGCGTGCGCGCTCATGCCCGCCTAGCCCACCTCCTCTCCTCATCGGGACTTGGGGGTTCTTAACGGGGGGGGATCGCTATGAGCTTTCGCGCTCAAGCCCGCCTAGCCCACCTCCTCTCCCTTCCCTCTCTCACCTCCCCTTTGTAAAAGGAGGTTCGTAAGCGGGTCCGCCGGTCCTGGCCCCCCACCTCCTCTCCTCTCCTCTCCTCTCCTCTCCTCTTCTCTCCTCTCCTCTCACCTTCCTCACTTCTCTGCCTTCTTCCACAGCGCTTGGTTTGCTCGTTCAGGGGGTGCTGGCTGCACCAGTTTCTACCGCACGCAGGCTAAGGGGGTGTGTCAAACAATATGTTTAATATATACCCTGCGTGCTGTAGGTACTGTAGTTATTATTATTAAGAGTTGGTGGTGCACCTTCTATGTTACTTTGCTATATGTACCTTGTGTGCTATAGTGAAACCCTCTTTCCTTGCCTAAACTCTCTCGTCACTTTCTCCTCTTCACCCTAGCATGGCTCCTCACCTCTAGCTACTATCTTGACAAGCACATCCTTAACACGCTCAACACGCTCAGCTCTTATAGAGCTGCCCACGAATGGCGCCGTTAGGGTACGAGGGGGACGTGACAAGCCCGTAGTAGCTGCGCGGAGCCTTGAGAATATCCATCACGAGAACACTCAGAGTCTTCCCCGAAGCCGTGGTGATGCTCTCCGCGTTTTTCAACAACCCTTCCAGCACAAAATTGTAGACCTTGACGCGGCGCTTCTGCGGGGTGACGGTTCGGTTCAGCCAGTTGGTAGGAAACTCGTACTGCACAGCGCCGTTGACGCCGTATTTGCCGGCGTTGATGGTGGCCTTGGTGGGGAAGGCGGAATTGTCGGCCTGCGTGACGCCCACGGAGTAGCGCACCCAGTACGTCTTTCCGTACCTGCGTAGCCGCGGCGCGCTGTGACAGAGGAGCGTTTGTTAGTGGTCGATGCGACGACGGCCAGTGCGACAGCGGTCAATGCGACGACGGCTAGTGCGACAGAGGTCAATGCGACGACGGCCAGTGCGACAGCGGTCAATGCGACGACGGCCAGTGCGACAGCGGTCAATGCGTCGACGGCCAGTGCGACAGCGGTCAATGCGACGACGGCCAGTGCGAAACCGTCAATGCGACGACGGCCAAGGCGACGGTAGTCAATGCGACGGTAGCCAATGCGACGGTAGCCAATGCGACGGTAGCCAATGCGACGGTAGCCAATGCGACGGTAGCCAATGCGACGGTAGCCAATGCAACGGTGGCCAATGCGACGCCGGTACGAGCGAGCGATGCAAGGAAGCGATGGCGGCGAAGGGGAGATAGAAGCACTCACTTAAAAAGCCCCAGAGCCATGTTGCCTGCCAACTTTAAATCGCCCGTGGTGCCCACGACTTGCGCGCCATTCATCGACGTCGCCACGCGACCTGCGACGAGAAATCAACATCCGGAGCAAGACGAACGACTCGTGACGAGAAATACCGGCTGGAAGAAGAAAGAAGGAAATAAAGCGGCGCACGGCAAAATCCCGGCGGCATTCGCGGGAAATGTTGAGGCGAGGAAGGACGACGTACCGGTCCACTTGCCGCTGGCGCTAGGGGCGCACGCCGAAAGGACGAGAAGCACAAGGGTGAGAAAAGGCTTGAAGGCCATGGCGGAGGCAGTCAGCAGTGTCGGTATGGTAAACGGTAGGAAGAAAAATATGAATCTGGGTTGTCCAAGAAAATTTATGACCTGAGGATGTTTACAGCCTATTATGTAGCGGGGAGTCTTGGAAACAGCCCCCCTCACTCCACACCACACCACACCTAGCCCCAATATCCAAATGCTTCCACTCAACGAACCGCCAAGGTGGTTTTTGCGGCGCGCGAGACCGGTGACCAATCACAAGAGCAGAAAAATGGGGCACCACCATTCCAACCATCTCCATTCACAACGAATCGCGGCTCGGAGAACCAAAAACCACGACTACACCTTATAATGCGCACCCGCGCAAGCTTACGCTGCAATATACACAACTGCAAAACAAAGCCATGCTTATGTATGAATATAGTACAGGATTTCCAAGGTTGGGAGGCAAAGCTGGTGGCGTCTTGCCTCCCCAAGACACTGGGTTTTGAGCTCAATTGGTTTCCAATGTATAGGTACAGATAGGTGTGCACAAGACACAACACTCATAGGTACTGGAAGAAAGCGCATTCTCATTGCCATCCCTATATCATGCCTGCCAGCCAGCCAGTTTTCTTACTCTAGCCTCTGCAACATGCCAACACCAGTCACACACACGCAATCTCACTCTTCTACGAGCAAGCTGTTGCTCAATGAATTCTCAAGAAGCTTTATTTCCTGCACCCTTCCTCCCCCACAGGCAGTGAGCGCCAACCCCAACAGCACAGAGTTGTGGATGGAGGTGGGGGCCGAGTGGGAGGTGCTGGGGCAGCAAAAGAGGGCGCACGAGGCGTTCAGCCGTGCATTAGAGCTGCTGCCGGGCGATGCAGAGGCGCTCAAGCAGCGAGGTGCGTGGGATGGGGAGAGGGGAGAGGGGAGGCACGGACCACAGGATGAGTTATGAGTCAACTCATAGGGTTGTCAGAATCCCAGCCACTAACCACTGGGATAAAAGGACTTGTTTGTGTAGCGGGTGAGTGCACCCATAACCCCCCAGGCCGCCATGCCTGTAACCCTTCCCTAGGATCAATCGGGGATCACCAGTGGACCTCTGACACCCCCCCGCATTGGGATGCCCGAGGTGCACACACCGGGATTCGAACCTGAGACCTTCGCTCTGATACCATGTCAGAATCCCAGCCACTAACCACTGGGATAAAATGGCTTGTTTGTGTAGCGGGTGAGTGCGCCCATAACCCCCCAGGCCGCCATGCCTGTAACCCTTCCCTAGGATCAATCAGGGATCACCAGTGGACCTCTGACAAGGGTATCACTAGAGGGCGTTCGAGGCATTCAGTCGCGCACTGGAGCTGCTGCCTGGTGATGCAGAGGCGCTCAAACGAAGAGGTGCGTGGCGAGTGGGGAGAGGGGAGAGGGGAGGGACGGAGCATGGGGTGAGTTATGAGTCGACTTATTAGGCAGCACAAGAGAGCACACGAGGCATTCAGTCGTGCGCTAGAGCTGCTGCCTGGCGATGCCGAGGCGCTCAAAGGACGAGACGAGGTGCGTGGATTGGAGCGACAGGGAGAGGGGAGGCACGGTGCTTGGGTGGAGTGTGTGTGCCACCCCCCTCCACCCCCTTCCTGCCCTCCGTTTTTCCCCCTCCCCTTCCCTCCCCCCCGTTTTTTCCTCCTCCCCTTCCCCCTTTTCCTTTCCCCCTCTTCCTCTCCCCTTGTATTGCAGGGCTGAGCGCGTTCAACTTGTATCGCTTTAAGGTGCCCTCAAAGACCTGCTGCCCCCCATTCCTCCTCCCCTTTTCCCCCGCAACTCCTTCCCCCTCCCCCCCTCCACCCTTCCCCTCTCCCCCTACCCCCTCCCATATCGCAGGGCTGAGCGCGTTCAGCTGCTACCGCTTCAAGGACGCCCTCAAAGACCTGCTGCCCGCGCTGCACATGCTGTCGAATGACGCCGACCTCAACCGAGCCGTGGTGAGACTCCGAGACAAGCAGCTCTGCCCAGCTCCGCCCATCGCAGCCCAGGTGGACTGCCAGGTGGACTGCCAGGTCATTCCACTCCAGGCATTGTTCCGCTACACCCGCGCCTTCTCCTCCTGTGCCTCACAGAACCGCTTCTCCCAGCTGCCCTCCTACTGCCTCCCCTTTCCTCTCCTCCCCTCCCCCCACTCCCTACTCTCCACTTTCCCCTCCTCCCCACTCTCCCCCTCTTCCCCCTCTTTCCCAACTTTTCCCCCTTATACTCCGTTTCCCTTTCCTCCCCCAGGGTATGGCATTCGTGTGCTCGAACCAGTTCCGACCGGCACAGCCGTACCTGGCGACGGCGGCTTAATGAGCCTTCTCCCCCCCCCCCCCCCCCCCCCCCCCCCCCCCCCCCCCCCCCCCCCCCTTGCCCCTCTCCCCCCCTCCCAGGGAATTGCATTGGTGCGGTCGAACCAGTTCCGACCAGCACTGCCGTACCTGGCTCGGGAAGTGGAGCTCCTGCCAGGGGATGCAGACATGCGCAAGGAGAAGGGGCGCCTGCACCGCCTGCTGGGGGAGACCCATGAGGCTGAGAGGCACCTGCTGCTATCACTCGAGCTGGGACAGTTCGTACTCTTCTCTACTCTTCTTTGCTCTTTGCTTCTCTGCGCTGATCTGATCCGCACGCCCTCCCTTGCTGCCTCCCCGCCTCGCTGCCTCTCTGCCATCCTTCCCGGACCCTCTCTTGCAGAGTCTGTTTGTCTCTGGCTTCGCTTAGTCCATTCTTGTGCTTCCTACCTTCCCTCCCTTGCACATGCTCGCCCTCCCTCTATTTTCACTCGCTTAATCTGGCTTACTCACTCTTGATCTTTCTCACTACTAATCCACTTCCCTGACTGGCAGGATACTAGAGACACATCACAACCTCGTGCTGCAGAAGCGGCTGCTGGGAGATCACTGGTGAGCAACGACCACCCCACCACCCACCACCCACCACCCACCACCCACCCCTCCGCCCCTCCATCCCTCCTCTCTCATTGGCTCATCTCAAATTCCTCCCAACCTCAAACTGCTCTCTATGTTCTCCCTCCCTCTCCCTCTCCTCCCCAAACCTTGCCTCGTCTCGACTTCTATCCCCTAAACTGCTCTCCTCCCCTCCCCCGCACCTTGTCTCTTCTCTTCTCTTCGATCCCGCGCAAGGGGAGTGATTCCCATGGTAGACGCGGGGCTCAAGGCGTTCCCAGGCGACCTGGAGCACTCACCACTCACCACCCACCACTCACCCTTCCGCCCCTCCGTCCCTTTGCCCCGTTCCCGCGCCAGGGGAGTGATACCCATGGCAGACGCGGGGCTCAAGGCGTTCCCAGGCGAGCTCGAAATCCTGCATGCACGTACAGGCCTCCAGTCTGCACGTCTCGACTTCTGCCCCCTAAACTGCTCTCCTCTCTTCCGCACCTTGTCTCTTCTTGTCTCCTCGTTCCCGCGCCAGGGGAGTGATTTGCATGGCAGACGCGGGGCTGAAAGCATTCCCAGGCGACCTGGAGATCATGAATGCCAAGGCGTCCAGCCTGCACGTGCTGGGAGAACATGCTGCTGCGGTAGGCCATTCGTGTTGCCCCTCCCTCCCTCGCACATACCATGCCCATGCCAACTCTCACCTGCATACACGTGCATGCCTCCCTGACCGGGCGACCTGGAGATTATGGCACACTAAGTCCTCCAGCCTGCACGTGCTGGGGGACCATGCTGCTGCTGTGAGCCCCCCGTCCCTCTCCCCCACATGCAGCAATGTTACGCCACGCCATGCCCTGCCATGTGTTACCATACCATACCACGACATGCCATGCACTCAACGTCCGCCACTTGCTCGACTACCCTCCCTGGCCCCACCGCACCCCATCAGATGCGCCTGTACGTCGAGCTGCTCTCCTCACCCGTCCAGCCTGGCAAGTAGGCGTCCACCTGCTGGCCGCACCATGCCATGCACCCACATCTGCTACATGCTCCACTCCCCCCCCCCCTGACCCACCAGATGGCTCCCTCCCTCCCTTACCCATCAGATGCGTCTGTACGACGGACTGCTCTCCTCACGTGTCCTACCCAACGAGCAGACCTCCTACCGCGAGAGAACCTTCTTCCAGTGCCACCTGCTCGCCGCACCATGCCATGTACACAACACGCCGTGCCATCTCGTCTCCCCTCCCTCCCTCACCCTCACCCCACCAGATGCGTCAATACAATGAGTTCCTGTCATCTCCCATTCAACCGAACGAGCAGACGTCCTACCGCCACACAACCTTCTTCCAGCGCCACCTGCTGGCCTACACGGTGTCGCGCCTCGACCAGCCCTTCTCTGCTTTCTGGATTGACGATGACCTTGACGAGGAGTGGCGGGTGAGACAAGGGAAAGGGGGGGAGGGAGAGTGAGGGAGTTGGGGGGGAAGGGGAGGGGGGGGGGGTATGTTCTAGTGGACTCAAACATTGTTCCGTATTGACGATGACCTTGACGAGGAGTGGCGGGTGAGCGGTTGGGGTGAGAGGGAGAGGGGGCAAGAGTGTGGGAGAGAAAGAGGGCGGGAGGGAGAGGGGGGAAGAGGGTGGGAGAGGGGAGAAGGTTGGGCGAGGCATCAGGGACGCGGGATGGGGGTGGTGGAATGGAAGGCTTGCCCTTCTGTCAAGCTTTACGGGCAAGTGTTTCCCTTTGCTCTGCTTGTCAAGCGTAACGGTTTCCGACTTCATGGCAATAGCCCAACCCCCTTACTTCCCCCCACTCCTCCCTGCTCTTCCCCTCTCCTCCCCACCTCTCGTTGTTTCCCTCTCCCCTCATCCCTTCTCCACCTCCCTCTCCCCCCTCTTCTCCACGCATGGGCGCCAGGGCAAGTGGGCCACATGGGGCCGGAAAGAGGATCTGCCGGGCTTCGTCCCACTGGAGATCCCCGAGGACCAATTGCAAACTGCCACGTTGCAGCACCTGCCGCGCGTGTCCTGGACGGCAGTGCAGCTGAAGCGGCGGACGTGATTGGTGCTCGCACGCACTACGACATCGATGGCATGCTGCATAACACCCAGCAGGTGCGCTTGAAATGGTGGCTTGGTGTGGCATGGCATGGCATGACATGTTGCGGCGTGGCGTGGCATGGCATTGCACAGGCGGTATGATACTGGTTGTCACGTGTGTCTTGAGTCGACTCGAAAGATTCTTGAGTCGACTCTAGCACAGCACACCTATGTGGCAACCCTTGGGCATGCAAGGCTTGCTTGCAGCGCTACATGCTCACCTTGTTTCCCCTGTGCCCACTCACCTCCAACTCCATTCTCTCCTTTCCCCACCCCCTGCCTTTTTCCTCCTCCCTCCCACCCCTCAGCTGCGCATGGCAGGGCTGGCAGCACTGGACGTGACGCAGCAGGTGAGAGGCACATGGGAGCGCCCTCTCCCACCCATTCTTCCTCACGTCCCAATCATTCCCCCCAACCATTTCATACCACTTCCCACCCCCCAGCTGCGCATTGCAGGGCTGGCATCAATGGACGTGATGCAGCAGGTGCGCCGCACGCTGCTGCTGATAGCGGATCAGATGCGCATCGCCCCTCGGCTCTTTGGCACCCACGGGCCGGATAGGGCGGATGAGCATTGGCAGCAGCAGCTGGAGCAGGCGCTGCAGCAGAGGCACGGCGGGCAGCTGGAGCAAGCGCTTCTGGACAGGCAAGGCGGGCAGCGCACGGGCCGCAGCCGACAAAGCAGCAGCAGCAGCAGCGGCAGCGGCGGCAGCAGCGGTGGCAACAGCGGTGGCAGCGGCGGCGGCAGCAGCGGCAGAAGCACCAGCGGGGGTGGGCGGAGTCTGTTGGACCGGTCTGACCTGGTGACGAGCTAGCGGCATGTGTTCCGAGTGCTGGTGGCGTGGAGGCAGGTGTCAGAGGCCCAGGAGCCCATCGCATGGAAGGCGTTCGCCAAGGGGCAGAGATGGCCGGCTGACATGCTGTATCGCACCGACACACCCATCTTCACCTGGGTCATGGTCACTGCTCGCTACCTCGCCGTATATCCCAAGTGAGTTTTGAGTCAACTGAAACACACACAGCGCTGGTGTGAAATCACTTTTGAGAATTCTCAAAAGGCCATGGAGATGTTGAGATGACGCATACGGGCCTGCTGCACTATGAGAGGGCGTTTGACGCCAACACCCACCAGCCCTTTGACGCGCCTCGCTCCTCCTTCGGCGCCCAGGTGTGTGCTCTCAGCTCAACCACACCACCCTTTCCCATGCCTGCCATGCCCCCATGTTCCCCACGTACCCCATGCCCCCATGTACCCCATGCCCCCATGTACCCCATGCCCCCATGTACCCCATGCCCCCATGTACCCCATGCCCCCATGTACCCCATGTAACCCATGTACCCCATGCCCCCATGTACCCCATGTACCCCATGTACCCCATGCCCCCATGTACCCCATGTTCCCCATGCCCCCACCCCATGTACCCCATGCCCCCATGTACCCCATGTACCCCATGTACCTCATGTTCCCCATGTACCCCATGTTCCCCATGCCCCAATGCTTTCCATGCCTCTATACTCCCCATCTCCTCATGAGGGCCATGGTGAGTTGTTTAGTGTGATTGGTGTAACAGTGGGACTAAAGTGCTACCACCAATGCTCCCTAACGTTCTCTGAACATTCCAACAGCTGGAGGCAGCGGAGGATCACGAGGGGATCTTCAACGTGATTGGCCGGGACTTCTACGCGCGCCTGCCGTGCTACAGCCAGGGATTCCCAGGGTTAGTATGCCTGCCGTGCTACAGCCGGGTATTCCCAGGGTTAGTATGCCTGCCGTGCTGCAGCCGGGCATTCCCAGGGTTAGTATGCCTGCCGTGCTATGTTACGCCTCATAGCGCTACCTCACGCCCTTGAAATGTGTCACCTGGTTCGCCCTTAGAGCCCTGACGAATCATACCCTCCATCACATTTCAGCCCTTTCTTGCCTCATGACTCCTCCTTGCCTGTTGACTCTTCTTCCTGCTCCCTACACCTGTGCTGCTTCTGAGTCCGCATTGTGAATCCCCCTCCCCGCCCACTTCCCTCTGCAGAAAGGATCTTGGTGGCACCGAGTTTAGATTGCGGAAACGGTGAGTCTGTTGCCTCTGTCACACACATGCGCACGTACATGCATGCACGCATGCACACATATGCATACATAATCAAATTTATGTCCATGAATGCCAATGCACTCTCGAATCCTCCCCTTTGCACACACACATCACGCCCCACACCACCCGCTCACTCCTCATCCTTGCTTCTCTAACCCGTATTTCCCCTCTTTCGTCTCCCATTCACATCACACGCCCCACCTTTTCCTCCCCACTCTCCCCCGCTCCCTCATTCCCCCATTCCCCGGCCTAGCCCGTTGGCAGTGTTCACCACGGTTGACTCGGGGCGGTGGAACGCGTTTGACTCAGAGCTCGCAGCGGCATGGCAGGGATACATGGAAGCCGCACTAGACCATGCCCTTCCATTCCCTCCTTTACCAATTCACCACACCCCCCTTATCACCCTCCCTCCTCCCAGTCCCTTAGCAGTGGACTTTGACACGGTGACCCCCATCGACACGGGGCGGTGGAATGCATTTGATTCGGAGCTCACAGCAGCATGGCATTTGATACATGGAAGCAGCGTTGGACCACCGCACCAGGCCACGTCACCACACACGTACCGCCAGCGCATCCAGGATCAGGTCATCGCAATCGCTTACTATTGGTGGGTGTTGCCACCCACCTCTAAAAATGTCACTAACGCATCCAAAATTAGATTGCCCACCCGCACACGTACCGCCAGTGCATCCAGGATCACATCATCGCCATTGCATATTACTGGTGGTTCCGCCTGCTGCCCGCCACATGGATATCAGCAGCGCATCCAGGATCACATCATGGCTTTTGTGACCCGTAGGTTCCAGCTGATGTCGCCGACTCGCGGGTCAGCCATGGTGGGGCTTGTTTCCATCCTCGGCCTCTCACTGGCTGCTGGCATGCCTCCCGTTGTTCTTGTGCATCCTCGACCCCGTCCACTCACCCCTCTTTGTGCCGCGCAGGTTCCAGCTCATGCCGCTGTCTCGTGGGTCAGCCATGGTGGGTCTAATGTCCATCCTCGGCCTATCAATGGCTGCTGACATGGAAACCACAACGCACGTTCCTTGGGACATCCTGGTGAGTCCCGTCTGGTGCCGTTGTTGCCACCTTGTTCCTTCATCTCGTCTCCACCCTCGGCCTCTTCGTGGCTGTCTACATGAAACCACCTCGCACGTTCCTCAAGACCTCCTGGTGAGAGCTGTCTGGTGTTGCTCGTACCACCTCCTTGCTTCCGCTCCTAGTCTCCTATTTTCGCTGTTTGTTTGAGATGGCATTTTTGCACGAATGCTGCTAGAAACAGCCTTCATTACTCACCTCTCCCCTTCTGCATGTAAACCTGTGGCTGACTGTGTCAAAAGTCTAGGCAGGAATGAGAAACAGGAAAGAGGGGTTTTCACTAGCAGGCAGTTGAGTACATATAGCAAACCCTAATTTGGGCTGTACTCGCTATAGAGTACCCCACTGCAGGCTAGACAAACAACACATTCTGACAGACTCATCCTATCCCACTTCACCCCACTCCACCTCTGACCGGACCACGGCAGGTGGATTGGGAAGGGCTATTAGCGACTAGCTTTGATGAGTTCAAGAGTGTTTGAATCCATGGCTGTTTGAGAGGACACAGCGATCACCGTTCCACCTGCCTAGTGTGCGAGACACGCTCCCCACGATGCGGCACGTGATAGCTGCGTTGAGTGATGCTAGTGGGAGGAGGGTGAGGGATACTGATAGTGCATGATGCTCATGTATTGTGAATGAAGTCAAGCCAGTGTCAGGTCAGGTTGAAATGAGAATGGAGGGGCAGAAAGGCCACTCACATGCACCTGTGCATCATACGGTGGTACTCTCCTTGAAAATCGACACCCACCCACACATCCAACTCATGAAATCACACACTACCAACCACCCATTTCCTAACAGTGGGAGAAGCCAAGCCACGCATCCATCCCACACAGCACACAACCTCACCACCCACAGCACACAACCTCACCACCCACAGCACACCACCTCACCACCCACAGCACACAACCTCACCACCCACAGCACACAACCTCACCACCCACAGCACACAACCTCACCACCCACAGCACACAACCTCACCACCCACAGCACACAACCTCACCACCCACAGCACACAACCTCACCACCCACAGCACACAACCTCACCACCCACAGCACACAACCTCACCACCCACAGCACACAACCTCACCACCCACAGCACACCACCTCACCACCCACAGCCGCGCACATCACAAACCACAACACAACACAAGTGTGGCAGACACATTAGGCTATCATATTTTTCCCAGAGTGCGAACTGTGGTCATTGGGTGGGACACTTCGCAGATCTAACTACGCTAGTCCATTCAAGAATTGCACGCTTTCACTTTCACCAAAGGGATTTACACATCTACCTCATTACACAACCACAACCGCCCCACTAAAACAAATTGCAAGGCTAGAAACACTGCAAGCGAGCAAGCACTCGAGCAGACACAGATTCCAGTCCAGTCCAGAGGCGCACAACAATGCTGGCACCTCCTCCAACTGCATGCACAATGCTAACACCCCAACTAACCCTCCAACGAACACCATTGCATGCCACGGCGGAAACCAGCAACCAAACCGCGACTCGTACGTTCTTTGCCGCAACGAGCACTCTCAGCCAAAATAGAGCTGTCCGCGAATGGCGCCGTTGGGGTGCGACGGGGACGTGACGAGCGCGTAGTAAGCGCTCGGCCTCTTGAAAATAACCCTAATCTCCTTCTCCAGAGTGTTGCCCGACGCCACGGTGATGCCAGACGCGTTCCTCCACTCCCCTTCGAGTAAGTAGGCGTAGACCTTCGTGCCGCGCAGGGGCTGCGGGTTTACCGTTATGTTGTGCCATGCGGTCGAGAACTCGATGTGAACCGCGCCGTTGATGCCGTATCTGCCGGCGTTCACGGTGACCAGGGTGGGGAACGCGGCCTTGCCGCGCTGCGAGACGACCACGCGGTAACGCACGTTGAACGTGTCTTCGTGCCTGCGCCGCGCGAAAGAGGAGCGTTGAATTGGTCGACTCGAAATGGAATGCGACGGTGGCGAATGTCCCTGAGGGCACGATAGAGTACTCACCTAAAAAACGCGAGAGCGAAATCGCCCCTCGACTTGGTGTCGCCCGTTCTGCGGGGCACGACCCGTACGCCATTCATCTTCGTCACCACGCGCGCTGCGACAAAGCAAGCCCGGCGGGCCAAAGCGAGCGACTCACGACGACAGATATCAGCTCAAGGAAGGAGAACGAGAGAAGAATCGTACGGCAAGATTTCATGCCAGCGGCATTTGAGGAAACGTTGAGGCGAGAAAGGAGTGCTTACCGATTCTCCGGCCAATAGGTTCGGCAGCAGTGCAGGCGCACGCCGCAAGTGCGAGAAGCACGAGGGCGAGAAGCGGCTTGAAGGCCATCGCTGAGATGCCGAACCGGAATATGGAAGTATGGAAACGAGAAATGATGCCTGAGCAAGAAGCGTCCCTGGAGGTTCAAGGAGGCTTGCGAGGCTGTGGCTGTTGAATGAGGAGACGGTCTGACGCGAGTTTATATACGAGCGGCCTCATTCCACGATGAACCTTCAGGGTGAACTTTCTGGGTGAGCATTCAGGATGAGACGTGTGGTGGCGAGGTGGTATCAAGCAGTCACGCTTGGGGAGCTTGTTTGATTGGCGGATGATGCTTGTTGATAAGAAGGGATCCATCGTGGCACGACGACGGACCGCAGGCTGAATGTTCGTGGCGCCCCAGCGCCGAAAAAAAAAAGACCACAGGTCAAATAGTACCACCATGGATTGGAAAGGACCGCACGATGGCTGAGACCCTAGTTCGCGAAAGCACGAATCCTTGTTACTCCCCACCGTCTCGTCAATGAGTTCGGGTTTGCAGGAGAGGGAGGCGGGGAGCACTGCACTGTTTTGCGGTTTGCTCGGCGGTGTGGTGTGGACTCAAAAATCCGCTTCAAAAGGTTTCCTCGCAGCTGATACGTACAATTATGTGGCTGGGAAGTGTGGTAAGGAGCTACACCTTCCATTGAGTGAACAAAAAGAAACACTTGCATTCATACATCCACTAACGTGAATACATGTAATGTGCATCTGGGAACACGGCACAGAAGCACAGAATTTCGAGTTTCAAAACAAACGCGCTATTCCACATCCAGCAAAACAGCAGACCACCTAATCAGCAAATATCTGCTACCGTACCGTAATAGCTTCTGCTGATGGGGAAAGGACACATGCAAATGCAATCCTGCTCAGTGCTCACTCTTGAGTGCCAGGCTGCCAGCTACTGCCACAACCATCACCCATTGCGCCTGAATACACCAAAGCACCGACAAAGGCACGCTTATTGCATTATTAGGATACTCTACAAGCACGCTGAAGCTGACGCCACGGGTGTGGTCATGTCACAGGCGCAACGACAGCTCATCCTACTGCATCGCACACACAATGCTACAACCCCCTACTGGCCGACTTGCTACAACACCAACAGACACTGCAAGCACATCCTTTGCGGTCACAAAAACACCAACACGCTCAGCTCTTATAGAGCTGCCCGCGAATGGCGCCGTTAGGGTACGACGGAGACGTGACGAGCCCGTAGTAGCTGCGCGGCGCTTTGAGAATATCCATCACGAGAACATTCAGCGTCTTCCCCGAAGCCGTGGTGATGCTCTCCGCGTTTTTCAGCAACCCTTCCAGCACATAAATGTAGATCTTGACGCGGCGCGTCGGGGGCTGCGGGGTGACCGTTCGGTTCTGCCAGTTGGTGGGGAATTCGTACTGCACAGCGCCGTTGGCGCCGTATTTGCCGGCGTTGATGGTGGCCTTGGTGGGGAAGGCGAAATTGCCGGCCTGCGTGACTCCCACGGAGTAGCGCACCCAGTACGTCGTTCCGTATCTGCGTAGCCGCGGCGCGGCGCGCCGCGACAGAGGAGCGTTTGTTAGTGGTCAATGCGACGACGGCTAATGCGACGGTAGCCAATGCGACGGCGGCCAATCGGTGGCCAATGCGACGGTACGAGCGAGCGATGCGAGGCGATGGCGGCGAGGGCGGGATAGAAGCACTCACTTGAAAAGCCCCAGAGCCATGTTGCCCGCCGACTTCAAATCACCCGTGGTGCCCACGACTTGCGCACCATTCAACGACGTCGCCACGCGACCTGCAACGAGCAATCAGCATCCGGAGCAAGACGAACGACTCGTGACGAGAAATACCAGCTGGAAGAAGAAAGAAGAGAAATAAAGCGGCGCACGGCAAGATGCCAGCGGCATTCGCGGAAATGCTGAGGCGAGAACGGAGGGCGTACCGATCCACTTCCCGCTAGCGCTAGAGGCGCACGCCAAAAGGACGAGAACAAGGGCGAGAAACGGCTTGGAAGCCATGGTTAAAGCCAGGGTCTTATGTACTACAAGTGTTTTGCAGTCGACAGTGCAAGTTTGTGTGTGATTGGTTGGCGAGTTGTGAAGTTTGAAGAGGGGTGAAGCGAGGGGTACGAAACGAATCCAAATCGCTAGGTGTAGCCGAACCTCCTAGGTTTGTAAATTTGGTTCGGAACCAAACCTAAAATGCCCCAGACTCGTCGAAAGTCTCACGTACTCAAAACTTGTTGTGCAATTGCTTTTGAGGCACTGACGGGAGAAGGTTTCCAACCCAACCAAAGAGAAATTCGCCTGCACTAACAAGGTAACCTATCTTCAACTGCTTTGCAGTTGATGGCTGCTTTGCTTACTTGAGACCCTGGCTTTAAGTTGAGGTGCAGCAGGACAACAGAGTGTTTAGGTAAATGGGGCGAATAATCATGAGAATGAGTTGTCGTCTGACGTAAGGGGATCTTTGTACTCTGGTCGTTGACGGAGCGGCGGCATGATGACCCGCGCTCCCCCGCAGGGGCCCCCAATTTTTGAAAAACCACGTAAACGGACCGCCATTGTGATTTGCGGCGCCAAGAGGTGACCAAAAAAAGGGGCACCATCACGACTGGGAGTTGCGAGCTGCGTTGCGAAATTGGCGATTGAAACTGCGAAACTGGAAACCACAGCTACACCTTGCGTCGTGTACCTGCACAAGCTTGCACTGTCGAGTTAGCAAACCAGAACATGCTTACAGAGTTCGCTGTTTCTTACTACTGGTACTAAAAACTAGCGATGAAGATTCTGGAAGCCACCACCAGCCGTATGTCCTGGTGAATTTGTAGACAGCAATCAGAAAATGATTTTTTTTGAAAGTGTGAAACACTTTCTAAAAATGATTATTTTGAAAGCGCAGCTGACTGTAGTGAAGCAAGGCAACTGCAAATGCAAATTTCCGAGTACATAACGAGGGTTGGAGGCCATTTGGCCTCCACCCACGTCTTCATTTCGGAACTTTACAGTTCCGCTTCCCCCTTTCAGAAGAACTAGGCAAGAATGATGCATTGAATGGAAGAATTGGGTACAAGTAGCAAACCCTAGTTGGGGTTGTACCCCATATTGGCTACCCCACTACAGCCTACCAACATAATACAGTTTAACACACCCCCATAGGCAAAGTGGGGGAGAACAAAGGGTCACAAGACCAGTCCAGCAAAGCAACGCAAGCCCAGGGTGGATCACAACGTCACCACACTCCGAGCACAAGTAAAGGCCACAAGGCCAGTTCACATGCAGTGCTAGATATAGTACAAGACAAGCAACACAGTGATCAAAACCTAGCAAGCAAGCAACAAGATATATATATAAAGTACAGTACAAAGAAAGTCAAGCAGTAAGCAAATGAGGGAATGTGGACACAAGGCCTAAAGAAGTACAGTGCCGCTGATGATCACTAGGCGGGAGCGCCTTGGTGAAGATATCAGCAGTATTGGCCTTCGAGTCCACGTACACAAGCCGAAGCTGACCGCGCTGCTGAAGCTCTCGAGCAAGAAAGTAGCGAAGAGCAATGTGCTTCGTCCTGTGCTCCAGTCTGTGCTCCTGACACAAGGCAAGGGCCGCCTTGTTGTCACCGTACAGAACTGGAGGAGAACTAGGCCGCTCTCCCAAGTCAGTCAGCAGGTAGGTGAGCCAGCGTAACTCCTGTGCAGCCATGGCTGTGGCGTAGATCTCAGCCTCACAACTAGAGCCGAGAACAGAAGAAGAGCGGGTGGACCGCCACGAGACAGAACCAGAGCCAAGGCTGAAGGTGTAACCCTGTGACGACCGCTGCGTAGCCAGGTCGTCCACCCAAGAAGCGTCCGAGTGACCAGTGAGGACAACTCTGTCGCGTCCTCCAAGCACCAGCCCCATGCCTGATGTACTGCACAAGTAACGCAGCACCCTCTTAGCAGCCTCCCAGTGCTCTCGCCTGTGTCTCCCAGGCGCAACGTAACGAGCAAGGATGCTAAGTGGGTACGCGAGGTCAGGTCGCGTGCAAGTCATCAGGTACATGAGGCAGCCTACAAGCTCTGGGTACGGGCCACTCGGCTCTACGGACTCGTCCGAAGGTGGAGCTGAGAGCGAGTGGCTGGTAGCCAGAGGTGTGGCCTGTGGTGAGGAGAACTGGAAGCCGAAGCGCTGAAGGACCTGCTGCACCATGTGTGACTGAGTCAGGGTGATGGTGCGGCGAGCTCTGTCCCGGGTGATCTGCAAGCCAAGGTAGCTACGCAGTTCACCCAGGTCAGTGCAGGTGTGTCTCTTCTGCAGCTCCGACTTCACACGAGCGAGTGCCTCAGTGTCAGCAGTAGCAAAGACCAAGTCGTCGACGTACACGAGAATGTAGAACGGCGGTAGCGACGTGTCTGTGCGTAGAAACAGTGACGGGTCAGTAGTAGACGGCGCGAACCCAAGAGCTGCAAGTGTAGTCCTCAGTGTGTCGTGCCACTCACGTGGCGCCTGGCGGAGACCGTAGACTGGCCGGCGGAGGCTCCACTGGGTACCAGGAGGAAACGACCCAGTGAAGCCAGGTGGGCGGCGCAGCCAGATCTCCTCGTGCAGGCTGCCCTGCAGGAACGCTGTGCTGAAGTCAAGAGAGTGAAGCTCGTAGTCACGCTGAGAAGCAACGTGTAGCAGAACCCGAAGAGTGGTCATCTTCGGGGTGGGGGAGAAGGTCTGGAAGAAGTCAACCCCCTGACGCTGACTGAAGCCTCTAGCAACGTAACGAGCCTTGAAGACAGGTGGAGAACCTGGCGGCCGCTTCACCCTGAAAATCCACATGCCATCGACGATGTTCGCCCCAGGAGGGGGAACCTCGTCGACGTAGGTGCCTGTGGACTTCCAGGATGCCATCTCTGCGTCCATGGCTGTCTGCCACTGAGAGGAGT
The DNA here is from genome assembly GCA_947470075.1 of Closterium sp. Yama58-4. NCBI lineage: Eukaryota > Viridiplantae > Streptophyta > Zygnematophyceae > Desmidiales > Closteriaceae > Closterium > Closterium sp. Yama58-4. The sequence continues at coordinate 39,196 of CANIUD010000102.1, forward strand.
AGGGACCCGAGATCGCCTCTGCGTAAGAGCGCGGAGTGGGGATGTCTAGTGCATCCGGGTCTCCCTCAGGGGCAAGCAACCAGGCCACGAGATGAGGTACAGCAGCCGCAAGAGAGTCAAAGTCCTCCTGCCTGTCCTCAAGGACGTCCGTGCCAAGAGCACACTCACCCCCGACGGACGGAGGACAGACAGACTCAGACTCAGTAACAAGACTGGCGGCGTAGTCTAGACGACAGGCAGCAGCAAAGTCGACAAGCTCAGCGACCAGGGCAGACGCAGCAGCAGACTCAAACGACGGGTCAGTGACAACAGTGGCGAGAAGACGCGTAACAGTAGGGTGGGCAGCACGAACACTGTCAGACTCAGGGTCGGGAACGTCAGGAAGAGAAGACGCAGGAGGAGACGGTAGGGGGACACGCTGTGGACCAGTGGAAGGACGAAGGGCCATAATATGCGTGCCAGGAACAGGAGGAGGACGCGGACGCGCGACACGACGACCAGTGGGACCAGTGCGCGCAGTGCGAGCAGCGCGAGCAGCGCGAACAGGCGAGGCAGGACGAGACGCAGGCTCACGACGCTCCGTAAGCGAGTCCGGCTGTGCAGTGTAAGGCACAGGAGCAGGGAGGGGGGAGCCAGGCTGAAGGGGAAGGCCAGTGGAAGACGGGAGGGAAAGAACCTGGCGAAGCACCGTGTCAGGCGGCGGCAAAGCCGACGGCGACGGAGGAGCGAAGAACAGGCGCGACGGCGGAGCTCCGCCAGCACCTCCAGCACCCGGAGCACCAGAAGCACCTGGACCAGCACCCTCCGCCGCAGCACCCCCCGAGTCGGCGACGTCAGCACCAGAGGCCCCAGCAGCGTCAGACCTCCCCTCGCCAGCACCTCCAGAACCAGCAGGACCACCGTGTCCAGAACCGTCAGCTCCAGTGTCGTCAGCTCCAGCAGCTCCAGTACCGTCAGGAAGAGCACCCCCAGACGCAGCAACCCCAGGCTCCGTAGGCTCAGCAGCAGCACCCCCAGGCCCAGTACCCTCAGGCGCAGTACCCCCAGGCTCAGCACCCCCAGACTCCGTACACGCAGGCTCAGCACCCCCAGTCGTAGCACCCCCAGGCTCAGCACCCCCAGGCGCCGAACTCCCAGGCACAGTACCCTCAGCTCCAGCACCCGCAGTCCCAGCACTCCCAGGCCCAGCACCCGCAGGCTCAGCACCCCCAGGCTCAGCACTCCCAGCAGCACCACCTGCAGCAGCACCTGAGTCACCTGTGACCTCGACAGGCTCAGCGACGGGAGGAGGGTCTACCTGAGAGACACCTGAAGGAGCAGGACCCTGAGGGGGAAGGGGGTCTACCGGAGGGGGACCAGGAGCAAGGAAAAGCGGCGGGGGAGGGAGGGGGGCAGTGCGGTAGGGGAAGAGACGGTAAAAAGGGACCGACTCGTCAAAGGTGACGTCCTGAGAGGCGAAGACCCGGCGCGAGGTGGGGTGGTAAAACTGCCAGCCCGGCGCGTCAGGGACAAAGCCAAGGAAGACACAGGGAAGTGTGCGGGAGGAGAGCTTGTCCGCGGACGTATCGCGGACAAGGGCACGAGCACCCCACACCCGGAAGCGCGACGCATCGCCAACCTCCCCCGTCCAACGCAGTGTGGGAGAGGTCTCCGGCAAGGAGACACGGGGCCAGAGGTTGAGCTGATGCGCGGCGTACCAGACAGCAAACGGCCACAGAAAATGGGGAGCCGCCGCGTGGACCAAGGAGGTACGAGCGACCTCCATGACCAGGCCAATGCGGCGCTCAGCAACCCCATTCTGCTGTGGGGAGTCCGGAAGCGTGAAGGTCTGCTCGATGCCCTCCGCCTGACAGAAGGTCCTCAAGAGATCGGAGGAAAACTCACCACCTCTGTCAGAGTGCAGACGCAGGACAGGAAGATCCGTCCGGAAACGGCGGCGGAGCTGGAGACGAACTGTGCGGATCCAAGGGATCAGAACAGCAGGGACCTCACCCTTGGTGCGCAAGGGGAAGACCGTGGTGTAACGCGAGTAGTCGTCGACAACCAGCAAAAAGTACCGCTCACCGCCCTGGCCACGAACGCGGGCTGGGCCCCACACGTCCAGGTGGAGGGTCTGCAGAGGAGCCTCTGTCGGGGGGAACGAGGAGGAGTGAGGGGCGGCGCGCTGCCGCCCCTCGATGCAAGGAAGGCAAGGCGGCGCAGGCGAGGCAGGGAGGGGAGGGAGAGACCTGGGAAGACCAGACACAAGGCGGTGACGGTGCATGCCACGGAGGCGTGGCAAGGAGGGGTGACCCAGGCGGTGGTGCCAGAGAAGAGTCTGGTGTGACAGGGAACGACACTCACAGGCGTGGGCCACCAGACCTGACGCGGACACCTGACCGACAGCAGCGACCTGAGGAGACGCAGTGGTCAGTGTGTAGAGACTCGACCCCGGCCGACGGGTAAACGTAGCCAGGTGACGGCCGGTCCTGGAGCACGTGCAGATCGCCACACGCTGTCCTCCAGGGGTAAAGGTGTCAACCCACTGATCCTGGATGACAGCGTTGCTCACCAGGTTCGTCGAGAACGAGGGGAGGTGGAAACCCGACAACGAGCCAGACGGAACCGCCGGACAAGGGAGCACAGTGGTGGACTGGGCAAGGACTGGGCCCCCAGAGGGGTCAGCCAAGGAGACTGGGACCGGTGCAGGAAGCGGTGTGAGCTCAGTACTGTCACGAAAGAAACAGCGGGAAGCACCTGAGTCAAGGGTGAAGGTGTGACAGGCCTCAGCCGGTGCGGTACCTGAGAGAGCAGTCTCTGTGGGTGCTGTACCTGAGAGAGCAGACTCGCAAACAGCCGGGACAGCACTGGAGGGAGCAAGTACAGGGGGCACCATACCGGAGAGAGCAGACTCACTAGTACCCAGGGCAGCGGGCTCTATACCTGGGTCAGGCGGCACACACAAGTAACAGTCTCCCTCGGCACTAACAGTCAATGCATACATGGCAGCAATAATAGCATCATAGTCAAGAGCAAAGATATCAACACCAGCCCTCATGAGCTCAGCCCAGCGGGGGCGCTCAACATCCTCGCCCATCTCCTCACGCCAAGCGTCGTCAAGGCGGGAGAAGCAGCGGTACGGGGTGTGGAACCTCCCACACGTCTGTCCCTTGCGGTCACCTGTGCGAATGACATAGGAACAGCGGCCATTGCCCCCCGACGTCCCACGCTGAGCAAGCCACTCACGAAGCTGCTGGGTCGTCTGGGGACGCTGCTGCTGCTGGGAGCTCTGGCCCGAGCCAGTGCCTCCACTCCGACCTCCGCCACCACCACTACCTCCGCTCCGACCGCCACCGCCGCCGCCGCCACCGCCGCCGCCGCCGCCACCGCCGCCGCCGCCACCACCGCCACCGCTCCCTCCGCCGCCCCCGCCTCCGCTGCCGACCCCACTCCCACCAGCACTCCCGCCACCGCTCCCTCCAGCACCGCCTCCCCCCCCACCTCCCCCACCTCCTCCCCCCCCAGCGCCACCCCCGCCACCCTTGCCCCCCTTGCCCTTGCCGGTGCGGCGCCTCCCACCAGGAGCAGAAGCAGCGCCAGCAGACTCAGCACCAAGGAAGTCAACAGCAGCAGCAGCAGCGTAGGAGGGAGCGAGGGGAGAGGGAGAACACCCCTCAAAGATGGGGGTGCGAGGAGCGCCACGAGCAGCACCGACAGCTACAATGCTCTTTTCGGCCGCTAGCAGCTGCTCCTCTAGGAGGGCGACTGTGAGCTCAGTGGGACAGCGAGCAAGGAAGTGGTCTCGAACTGAGCTGAGGGTGTCAGGGAGTCGGGTGACTATGAAGTGGAGTGTCCAGTACAGTGGAGGGGGGTTCTTAGCGCAGAACTCGGTGGGAAGGGCAGCACGCAGGCGAGCATCACTAGTGCGAAGGTGGGTGATAAGATCGGCGACTGTAGCAAAGGTGGACAGCTCAGGGAACAGGTACGGCAGCATGAGGCGGCTAAGCTCGGCTGTGGCAGGCGAGGAGTAGCGAGCAACGACAGCATCGTACAGGGCCTTAGCGGATTTGCAGTCGCCAAAATGCTCGAGCTCAGCTAGCGGCAGGTGACTGCGAATGGCTAGGCGAGCAGCTGCGTCACGAGTCTGCCAGTGGGAACGAACACTAAGCTCAGCTGTGGCAGGAGGGGCAGGTGCAGCACCAGACGCGTAATCATAGAGCGACACATGCTCCTTGCTATCGCTCAGAAGGAACAGCTGCAGGTCATCCAGCCAAGTGGCGAACTTCACAGGGCGGCCCTCAGCATCGAACGACAGCACGCGGATGGAAGCCATAGTGACAGTGCGACTGAGCAAGGAAGCTGCCGCAGCGCTGCAGGTAGGTAGCTCGGCGGGAAGCGCGGCGGGCGGGCGACTCGGCGAGCGGGCAGTGCGGGGGGCGGGCTACGAAGCGGGCAGCGCGGCGGGCAGGCGGCGCTGCAGGCGGGAAGTGCGGCGGGCGGGCTGCGAAGCGGGCAGCGGGGCGGGCGGGCGACGCGGCGAGCGGGCAGCGCGGCGGGCGGGCTGCGAAGCGGGCAGCGGGCGGGCGGGCGACGCTGCAAGCGGGCAGCGAGGCGGGCGGGCGACGCTGCGAGCGGGCAGCACGGCGGGCGGGCGACGCTGCGAAGCGGGCAGCGGGCGGGCGGGCGACGCTGCGAGCGGGCGGCTCGGCGGGCGGGCGACGCTGCGAGGGGCGCGCGAGGGCGCTAACGAGAGGCGCACGAGGGCGCTAACAAGGGCGCGCGAGGGCGCTAGCGAGGGCGCGCGAGGGCGCTAACGAGAGGCGCACGAGGGCGCTAACGAGGGCGCGCGAGGGCACTAACGAGGGCGCACGAGGGCACTAACGAGGGCGCACGAGGGCGCTAACGAGGGCGCACGAGGGCGCTACGAGGCTAGGGCACGGGGTAGCGTGGTAACCGCATGCGAGCGGTGGTGGGCCCTTAAAAAAAAACGGTCGGTAGGTCCTAGGGACCTCCTGCTCTGAATACCATTTCAGAAGAACTAGGCAAGAATGATGCATTGAATGGAAGAATTGGGTACAAGTAGCAAACCCTAGTTGGAGTTGTACCCCATATTGGCTACCCCACTACAGCCTACCAACATAATACAGTTTAACACCCCCCCACCCACCCCTAATTGATCTCTATGTGTTGTTTTAGTTGGACGAGAATGTTGTAATTACCCAATTGAAATGAAGCACGTTGCCTTGCAAGAAACAGAGAGCAACCTTTCTCAATCAATCTTACTCCCAAAAAAGCATGTTCCCTTCCCTAGTACCGGTAAAAGCTTTATTTCCATCTGACATTAAAGTACAAACCACCATTGGCGCAACAGCTACCTATCACCTGCACCTGCTCTTGGACTCACACACACCTCTTTGCATCATTTAGATGCCTCAGGACAGAAACAATTCAGCTCGATTATCACCTCACTCGATCTTCTACAGCCCACATTCACTCTCCTCATAACTTGCCCCCTCAATGGATCAGTCCCCCTCTTGCATAGAAAAATTGCATAACCACTAAAGCCATAGTCGAATTGCTAGTGGGAGCGATGAAACTGGGCGCGAATGGCGCCGTCCGGGTGGGAAGGCGCCGTCACAAGCCCGTAGAACTGCCTCGGCGCTGCAATAATCGCCTTCATTGTCACCTCGAGGGACTTCCCCGTGGCAGCCTTGATCTTCGCGACGTCGCGCCACACGCCTGCAATCACGTAGGCGTACAGCTTGGCGCGGTTGGGGCGCTGGTAGTTGCTGGTCATGTTGACCCATTTGTCATCGGAGAACTCAATCTGCACAGGGCCGGTGGTGAAGCGCGTGCCGTAATGCACGGTCGCCTTCTTGGGAATTTCAGGGCGGTCGAGCCGCCAGACGTGCACGGAGTAGCGAATGTTGTAGGTCTCACCATACCTGCATGATGGAATGACCGAGGGAGCGACGCATTAGCAGGAGCAGTGAGGATGGCAGGTAGCACTGCTGATGGCAGCGGGCGGATTTTTCAGAAGATGATATTCATGGACGCAACAAGTACTAACGACAAAAACCACCTTTTTGAAATGGCAGGGAAGCCATGCCGCGCACTGGCATTGCGAGCGGCGCGAAAAGCAGGGTAACTGAACAGGCGGCGAGCGGCGCGAGAGGACCCTGTGGAGTAAATAATAACGGTCTCCGTCGGTCGTGTCAGAAATGACGCGTCCGAGTCGCGGGGACTTACTTGAAAAGAGCTAGGGCGATAGTGCCCGTGGAGTTATAGTCGCCCCTGCTGCCCGTGATCTGCGAGGCTCGCATCGCTGACGCCACTTTACCTGAAACGCGCCACAATCAGAGCATAAGAAAAACAAGAAAGAAAGAAAAAAACAGGATGCGTCGGAAGATAAAGGCGTTCACTTTGGAAACGGGACGGGGGAGGCGAGCAAGGATGCTTACCGACACGCCGACCGAGGTACTGCGCGTCGCACGCACACGCCGCTAGGGCAAGCAGCACAACGGCCAGAAGCGGCCTGAACGCCATGGCTCAGAGAGGCTCGGAGGAAGGGGACGCGTTGGACGGGAATGAGGGGTTCACCGAGGGTTGCGAAGCTGTGGCTGTTGAATGAGGTGACGGTTTGATGCGAGAATAAATAGTATGAAGCGACCTCATTTTTCAAGAACCGTTTCACGGTGAACGTTCAGTGTGAACCTTCAGAACGAGACTTTGTGGTAAAGATGGGGTCTCGATTGGTCACGCTTCGGGGCTTGTTTGATTGGCGGATGGTGCTTCTAGATTAGAAGGAATCCATCGTGGCACGACGACGGACCGCAACGCTGGATGTGCATGGTGCTCGAGCGCCGGAAAAATACTGTAGGACCACAGGCCAGAGGAGGGGAAAGGAGGGAGGGCAGGGGATAAGAGGGGACTCATGTGGGTTGTGACAAATAGTACTGTACCACCATGACGGCGCCGCGGTTCTACAAAGCTCGCGAAACCAGAGATTACAGTTACCCCGTCGTCGCGCATCATCTCGCCAATTATGTTTGGCTGCTGTGAAGCGAGAGAGGGAGGAAGGTGGCTGCACTACTGCGAATATTCTGGGTGGAACGGGGATCGGACAGTTCGCCAAGCTACAAGCTTCCTCATACCGTATAGGCATCCATTTGCTACATTCACCTTTGTTGTTGGGTATACTGGTATATGAAGGTAGGCATTGCTTAAAGACAACACTTGCAAACGTACAGATGTGCATGCATCAACTAAATTAGAGCAAACAAAGTGCGTGCGGGGGGGAATAAAAAAAACAACCCACAACCACAAAACCGGCAATGATTCATCCACTGAATTTGAAACACTAAGAAACAATAAAACAAGGAACATGGTGAAGCAAGGCAAGCATACCGTAACTTGGTCACCTTTCACGCTTCACATGATAGCTCAATGCCGCAATCACGTGGTGTGTGGTGGGTAAGGCACTTTCGATAAGAGCTAGATCCCATGGCGAGCTTTGAGTGGAGGCGAAGAGCCATGGAGCGATAGAGGCATTGAAGTCTTCGAAGCGAGAAACGAGTAAAGCCTCCCAGTCCACCTGAATGGAAGGGAAGTCATGGAGGTTTGAATGAAAAACACACAATCAATCGTATGATGACTAATCCTAACTCCAAAGAAAGGCCCGTCAGGTGACTCAAAACTCGAGAGTCAAAGAATGTGATTTTCACTGGGCTGGTTGGTTCCAATTCCAAGGCACGATTTGCTGGAAGCAGTGCCACGTGCGTGCAACCACACATCCAAGTGCAACCACGCCTCCAAGTGCAACCACGCCTCCAAGACAACATCTTAGCCTACCTGCACCCCATGGGGGATGAGCACAGTGGTCTGCATGTCAGCAGCCATGGAGAGGCCGAGGATGGAGACCACCCCAACCATGGCGGACCCGCGAGTCAACGGCATCAGCTGGAACCTGGTGGAGTGGAGGGTGGGAGGGAGACGAGTAACAATGGGGTTGATTTTCTAGTCGGCTCAAAAGTAACCACTAGCCCTACCATGGCGGACTCGCGGGACAGCAGCATGAGCTGGAACCTGTTGTGGGGAGGCGCAGATGTGAAGTGTATGAGGGTGATGCAGCCATAGTACATGAACAGAGATGCATATCTTAAACATGAGTGAACCTGTACCGCTTATCACTGTGCACGGCAAATGCTCGCATGACCCCTGCCATGATTGCACATTGAAATACCACCATGCATAAACAGCCATGGACTTGTAACAGTTTAACCTTCTGACCAGAAGTGCTTCAGCCAGGAGCATGGAGAGCATCCCATGCATGCATAAGCAGCCACTGACCAGAAGTACCCCACTGACCAGAAGTATCCCAGGCGGAGGATGGCGTCTTGAATCCTCTGGCGGTAGCGATGCGGGTCCGCTGCCTCTGTGTGTGCGTCCAGCACTGCAACACACAGCGCCTGGTGTGAGGGAGGACGGGGAAGCAGGAATGGATGGACGATTGCATCAGAGGCATCCGTGCCTGAAGCACTGCCGCACACAGGGGGTGGTGAAAGGGAGGATGGCGGCAGAGGAGAAGATGGAGATAGGAGACACACACATCCTTGCGAATATGCAGCAATCAGATCAAACTGAAACGGCAGAAGCAGCAGACAAAGCAAGGTTTGGGCGTCTGGGCTTGAAGAGTAGACGGATAGGTTGCATGATAAGGGGAAAGGACCAACAGGAGAAAAAGGCGATTCTTCCAGAGAGAAGGGCCGACTGGCATAAGTGGACGCTCACACGCATGAGATCTTTTGAGAATTGTTAAACGGAACACCATAAAGATAGATGCTAATGCATATGCGGCCTGCATGCCTGACGTGATGAGGCCTGCATGCCTGACCTGCCATGCAGCAGTGAGCTCCTGGTCGAAGTCGTGCCACCGCCGCGGGCTAATTGGTGTGTGTGTGTAGAAGCTATAAGCGTGGGTGGTGGGATGGTGTCAGCGGACAAACAGGAGCGAGTGAATGTGGTGAGTGGGTGGTTCAATGGTGCATGCAGAACAAGAGAGGGAGGATAGGTGCGTGAAAGACAAAATTCAATTAGCAAATGGCCTCACCTGTCATGAATTCAACGAGCGGCTAATTATGAGAGTGTGCAAGCAAAGTGAGCTGATGAGAAGTGGGTGGTTAACAGTGTTGTCTGGCTGATGCGTGGGGGAAGTGGTAGAACTGAGAGCGCATGAGGCAATGGCTCACGTCTTATGGATTTGAAACATTGACCCGGTGAGGTCCTTCCTGCATGGGCAAGCAAAAGATGGGAAGATGTGAGGAGGTTACAAAGACGAGGAGATGAGAATACATATGAGATGATGTGGCGTGGCATGCACTTTGAGACCTCATGGCTGGAGCATGGAACAGGACATACATTGCCGTGCAAATGCTCAACGGTCGCACGGAAAACGTACCCCGGAACTGCATGGCTGTAGCAGGGTGCTTGGACGAGAAAGTCCTTTCCCACGGCTTGATGAAGGGCCTGGAGATCAGCTGCCCTGGTAATCTGCATGCGGATGGGGAAAAGAGGGCGTGGCGGGGATGGGAGAGATGAGAGGAGTGGATGGGAGAAGGGAGGAAGGTAACGAGTCTGAGGGCGACTGGGATCCTTGGAGAAGGCGAGAAGGGAGGGGGGGAGTAAATGTTGAGACGAGGAGGCCCGCTCATACCCTGCTTCGCCTGCTCATACACGGCACCGCCCGCTCATATGCTGCACCGCCCGCTCATACACTGCACCGCCCGCTCATACGCTGCACCGCCCGCTCATACGCTGCACCGCCCGCTCATACGCTGCACCGCCCGCTCATACGCTGCACCGCCCGCTCATACGCTGCACCGCCCGCTCATACGCTGCACCGCCCGCTCATACGCTGCACCGCCTGCTCGTACGCTGCACCACCCGCTCATACGCTGCACCGCCCGCTCATACGCTGCACTGCCAGGACTGCAGCTCCAGTCCCCAAGCTGGGACTGCAGCTCCAGTCCCCAAGCTGGGACTGCAGCTCCAGTCCCCAAGCTGGGACTGCAGCTCCAGTCCCCAAGCTGGGACTGCAGCTCCAGTCCCCAAGCTGGGACTGCAGCTCCAGTCCCCAAGCTGGGACTGCAGCTCCAGTCCCCACGAAGGGACTGGAGCTCCAGTCCCCAAGCCGGGACTGCAGCTCCAGTCCCCAAGCTGGGACTGCAGCTCCAGTCCCCAAGCTGGGACTGCAGCTCCAGTCCCCAAGCTGGGACTGCAGCTCCAGTCCCCAAGCTGGGACTGCAGCTCCAGTCCCCACGCCGGGACTGGAGCTCCAGTCCCCAAGCGGGGACTGCAGCTCCAGTCCCCACGCCGGGACTGCAGCTCCAGTCCCCAAGCTGGGACTGCAGCTCCAGTCCCCAAGCTGGGACTGCAGCTCCAGTCCCCAAGCTGGGACTGCAGCTCCAGTCCCCAAGCTGGGACTGCAGCTCCAGTCCCCAAGCGGAGACTGCAGCTCCAGTCCCCACGCCAGGACTGGAGCTCCAGTCCCCAAGCCGGGACTGCAGCTCCAGTCCCCAAGCTGGGACTGCAGCTCCAGTCCCCAAGCTGGGACTGCAGCTCCAGTCCCCACGCCGAGACTGCAGCTCCAGTCCCCAAGCCGGGACTGCAGCTCCAGTCCCCAAGCTGGGACTGCAGCTCCAGTCCCCAAGCTGGGACTGCAGCTCCAGTCCCCACGCCAGGACTGGAGCTCCAGTCCCCAAGCCGGGACTGCAGCTCCAGTCCCCAAGCTGGGACTGCAGCTCCAGTCCCCAAGCTGGGACTGCAGCTCCAGTCCCCAAGCCAGGACTGCAGCTCCAGTCCCCAAGTGGGGACTGCAGCTTCAGTCCCCAAGCGGGGACTGCAGCTCCAGTCCCCAAGCTGGGACTGCAGCTCCAGTCCCCACGCCGGGACTGGAGCTCCAGTCCCCACGCCGGGACTGCAGCTCCAGTCCCCAAGCTGGGACTGCAGCTCCAGTCCCCAAGCTGGGACTGCAGCTCCAGTCCCCAAGCTGGGACTGCAGCTCCAGTCCCCAAGCTGGGACTGCAGCTCCAGTCCCCAAGCTGGGACTGCAGCTCCAGTCCCCAAGCTGGGACTGCAGCTCCAGTCCCCAAGCTGGGACTGCAGCTCCAGTCCCCAAGCTGGGACTGCAGCTCCAGTCCCCAAGCCAGGGACTGCAGCTCCAGTCTGCAGTCCCCAAGCGGGGACTGCAGCTCCAGTCCCCACGCCGGGACTGCAGCTCCAGTCCCCAAGCTGGGACTGCAGCTCCAGTCCCCAAGCCAGGGACTGCAGCTCCAGTCCCCACGCCGGGACTGCAGCTCCAGTCCCCAAGCTGGGACTGCAGCTCCAGTCCCCAGGCCGGGACTACAGCTCCAGTCCCCACGCCGGGACTGCAGCTCCAGTCCCCAAGCTGGGACTGCAGCTCCAGTCCCCAAGCTGGGACTGCAGCTCCAGTCCCCAAGCTGGGACTGCAGCTCCAGTCCCCAAGCTGGGACTGCAGCTCCAGTCCCCAAGCCAGGGACTGCAGCTCCAGTCCCCGGGCCGGGACTGCAGCTCCAGTCCCCAAGCTGGGACTGCAGCTCCAGTCCCCACGCCGGGACTGGAGCTCCAGTCCCCAAGCCGGGACTGCAGCTCCAGTCCCCAAGCTGGGACTGCAGCTCCAGTCCCCAAGCTGGGACTGCAGCTCCAGTCCCCAAGCTGGGACTGCAGCTCCAGTCCCCAAGCTGGGACTGCAGCTCCAGTCCCCAAGCTGGGACTGCAGCTCCAGTCCCCAAGCTGGGACTGCAGCTCCAGTCCCCAAGCCAGGGACTGCAGCTCCAGTCCCCAAGCTGGGACTGCAGCTCCAGTCCCCAAGCCAGGGACTGCAGCTCCAGTCTGCAGTCCCCAAGCGGGGACTGCAGCTCCAGTCCCCACGCCGGGACTGCAGCTCCAGTCCCCAAGCTGGGACTGCAGCTCCAGTCCCCAAGCTGGGACTGCAGCTCCAGTCCCCACGCCGGGACTGCAGCTCCAGTCCCCAAGCTGGGACTGCAGCTCCAGTCCCCAAGCTGGGACTGCAGCTCCAGTCCCCAAGCTGGGACTGCAGCTCCAGTCCCCAAGCTGGGACTGCAGCTCCAGTCCCCAAGCCGGTACTGCAGCTCCAGTCCCCACGCCGGGACTGCAGCTCCAGTCCCCAAGCCAGGGACTGCAGCTCCAGTCCCCACGCCGGGACTGCAGCTCCAGTCCCCAAGCTGGGACTGCAGCTCCAGTCCCCACGCCGGGACTGGAGCTCCAGTCCCCAAGCCGGGACTGCAGCTCCAGTCCCCAAGCTGGGACTGCAGCTCCAGTCCCCAAGCTGGGACTGCAGCTCCAGTCCCCAAGCTGGGACTGCAGCTCCAGTCCCCAAGCGGAGACTGCAGCTCCAGTCCCCACGCCAGGACTGGAGCTCCAGTCCCCAAGCCGGGACTGCAGCTCCAGTCCCCAAGCTGGGACTGCAGCTCCAGTCCCCAAGCTGGGACTGCAGCTCCAGTCCCCACGCCGAGACTGCAGCTCCAGTCCCCAAGCCGGGACTGCAGCTCCAGTCCCCAAGCTGGGACTGCAGCTCCAGTCCCCAAGCCAGGACTGCAGCTCCAGTCCCCAAGTGGGGACTGCAGCTTCAGTCCCCAAGCGGGGACTGCAGCTCCAGTCCCCAAGCTGGGACTGCAGCTCCAGTCCCCACGCCGGGACTGGAGCTCCAGTCCCCACGCCGGGACTGCAGCTCCAGTCCCCAAGCTGGGACTGCAGCTCCAGTCCCCAAGCTGGGACTGCAGCTCCAGTCCCCAAGCTGGGACTGCAGCTCCAGTCCCCAAGCTGGGACTGCAGCTCCAGTCCCCAAGCTGGGACTGCAGCTCCAGTCCCCAAGCTGGGACTGCAGCTCCAGTCCCCAAGCTGGGACTGCAGCTCCAGTCCCCAAGCTGGGACTGCAGCTCCAGTCCCCAAGCCAGGGACTGCAGCTCCAGTCTGCAGTCCCCAAGCGGGGACTGCAGCTCCAGTCCCCACGCCGGGACTGCAGCTCCAGTCCCCAAGCTGGGACTGCAGCTCCAGTCCCCAAGCCAGGGACTGCAGCTCCAGTCCCCACGCCGGGACTGCAGCTCCAGTCCCCAAGCTGGGACTGCAGCTCCAGTCCCCAGGCCGGGACTACAGCTCCAGTCCCCACGCCGGGACTGCAGCTCCAGTCCCCAAGCTGGGACTGCAGCTCCAGTCCCCAAGCTGGGACTGCAGCTCCAGTCCCCAAGCTGGGACTGCAGCTCCAGTCCCCAAGCTGGGACTGCAGCTCCAGTCCCCAAGCCAGGGACTGCAGCTCCAGTCCCCGGGCCGGGACTGCAGCTCCAGTCCCCAAGCTGGGACTGCAGCTCCAGTCCCCACGCCGGGACTGGAGCTCCAGTCCCCAAGCCGGGACTGCAGCTCCAGTCCCCAAGCTGGGACTGCAGCTCCAGTCCCCAAGCTGGGACTGCAGCTCCAGTCCCCAAGCTGGGACTGCAGCTCCAGTCCCCAAGCTGGGACTGCAGCTCCAGTCCCCAAGCTGGGACTGCAGCTCCAGTCCCCAAGCTGGGACTGCAGCTCCAGTCCCCAAGCCAGGGACTGCAGCTCCAGTCCCCAAGCTGGGACTGCAGCTCCAGTCCCCAAGCCAGGGACTGCAGCTCCAGTCTGCAGTCCCCAAGCGGGGACTGCAGCTCCAGTCCCCACGCCGGGACTGCAGCTCCAGTCCCCAAGCTGGGACTGCAGCTCCAGTCCCCAAGCTGGGACTGCAGCTCCAGTCCCCACGCCGGGACTGCAGCTCCAGTCCCCAAGCTGGGACTGCAGCTCCAGTCCCCAAGCTGGGACTGCAGCTCCAGTCCCCAAGCTGGGACTGCAGCTCCAGTCCCCAAGCTGGGACTGCAGCTCCAGTCCCCAAGCCGGTACTGCAGCTCCAGTCCCCACGCCGGGACTGCAGCTCCAGTCCCCAAGCCAGGGACTGCAGCTCCAGTCCCCACGCCGGGACTGCAGCTCCAGTCCCCAAGCTGGGACTGCAGCTCCAGTCCCCACGCCGGGACTGGAGCTCCAGTCCCCAAGCCGGGACTGCAGCTCCAGTCCCCAAGCTGGGACTGCAGCTCCAGTCCCCAAGCTGGGACTGCAGCTCCAGTCCCCAAGCTGGGACTGCAGCTCCAGTCCCCAAGCTGGGACTGCAGCTCCAGTCCCCAAGCTGGGACTGCAGCTCCAGTCCCCAAGCTGGGACTGCAGCTCCAGTCCCCAAGCTGGGACTGCAGCTCCAGTCCCCAAGCTGGGACTGCAGCTCCAGTCCCCAAGCTGGGACTGCAGCTCCAGTCCCCACGCCGGGACTGCAGCTCCAGTCTCCACGCCGGGACTGCAGCTCCAGTCCCCAAGCTGGGACTGCAGCTCCAGTCCCCAAGCTGGGACTGCAGCTCCAGTCCCCAAGCTGGGACTGCAGCTCCAGTCCCCGAGCCGGGACTGCAGACTGCAGCTCCAGTCCCCAAGCTGGGACTGCAGCTCCAGTCCCCAAGCCAGGGACTGCAGCTCCAGTCCCCACGCCGGGACTGCAGCTCCAGTCCCCAAGCTGGGACTGCAGCTCCAGTCCCCAAGCTGGGACTGCAGCTCCAGTCCCCAAGCTGGGACTGCAGCTCCAGTCCCCAAGCTGGGACTGCAGCTCCAGTCCCCAAGCTGGGACTGCAGCTCCAGTCCCCAAGCTGGGACTGCAGCTCCAGTCCCCAAGCTGGGACTGCAGCTCCAGTCCCCAAGCTGGGACTGCAGCTCCAGTCCCCAAGCTGGGACTGCAGCTCCAGTCCCCAAGCTGGGACTGCAGCTCCAGTCCCCAAGCTGGGACTGCAGCTCCAGTCCCCGAGCCGGGACTGCAGCTCCAGTCCCTGAGCCGGGACTGCAGCTCCAGTCCCCAAGCTGGGACTGCAGCTCCAGTCCCCAAGCTGGGACTGCAGCTCCAGTCCCCAAGCTGGGACTGCAGCTCCAGTCCCCAAGCTGGGACTGCAGCTCCAGTCCCCAAGCTGGGACTGCAGCTCCAGTCCCCAAGCTGGGACTGCAGCTCCAGTCCCCAAGCTGGGACTGCAGCTCCAGTCCCCAAGCTGGGACTGCAGCTCCAGTCCCCAAGCTGGGACTGCAGCTCCAGTCCCCGAGCCGGGACTGCAGCTCCAGTCCCTGAGCCGGGACTGCAGCTCCAGTCCCCAAGCTGGGACTGCAGCTCCAGTCCCCAAGCTGGGACTGCAGCTCCAGTCCCCAAGCTGGGACTGCAGCTCCAGTCCCCAAGCCAGGGACTGCAGCTCCAGTCCCCAAGCTGGGACTGCAGCTCCAGTCCCCAAGCCAGGGACTGCAGCTCCAGTCTGCAGTCCCCAAGCGGGACTGCAGCTCCAGTCCCCACGCCGGGACTGCAGCTCCAGTCCCCAAGCTGGGACTGCAGCTCCAGTCCCCAAGCTGGGACTGCAGCTCCAGTCCCCACGCCGGGACTGCAGCTCCAGTCCCCAAGCTGGGACTGCAGCTCCAGTCCCCAAGCTGGGACTGCAGCTCCAGTCCCCAAGCTGGGACTGCAGCTCCAGTCCCCAAGCTGGGACTGCAGCTCCAGTCCCCAAGCCGGTACTGCAGCTCCAGTCCCCACGCCGGGACTGCAGCTCCAGTCCCCAAGCCAGGGACTGCAGCTCCAGTCCCCACGCCGGGACTGCAGCTCCAGTCCCCAAGCCAGGGACTGCAGCTCCAGTCCCCACGCCGGGACTGCAGCTCCAGTCCCCAAGCTGGGACTGCAGCTCCAGTCCCCACGCCGGGACTGGAGCTCCAGTCCCCAAGCCGGGACTGCAGCTCCAGTCCCCAAGCTGGGACTGCAGCTCCAGTCCCCAAGCTGGGACTGCAGCTCCAGTCCCCAAGCTGGGACTGCAGCTCCAGTCCCCAAGCTGGGACTGCAGCTCCAGTCCCCAAGCTGGGACTGCAGCTCCAGTCCCCAAGCTGGGACTGCAGCTCCAGTCCCCAAGCTGGGACTGCAGCTCCAGTCCCCACGCCGGGACTGCAGCTCCAGTCCCACAAGCCGGGACTGCAGCTCCAGTCCCCACGCCGGGACTGCAGCTCCAGTCTCCACGCCGGGACTGCAGCTCCAGTCCCCAAGCTGGGACTGCAGCTCCAGTCCCCAAGCTGGGACTGCAGCTCCAGTCCCCAAGCTGGGACTGCAGCTCCAGTCCCCGAGCCGGGACTGCAGACTGCAGCTCCAGTCCCCAAGCTGGGACTGCAGCTCCAGTCCCCAAGCCAGGGACTGCAGCTCCAGTCCCCACGCCGGGACTGCAGCTCCAGTCCCCAAGCTGGGACTGCAGCTCCAGTCCCCAAGCTGGGACTGCAGCTCCAGTCCCCAAGCTGGGACTGCAGCTCCAGTCCCCAAGCTGGGACTGCAGCTCCAGTCCCCAAGCTGGGACTGCAGCTCCAGTCCCCAAGCTGGGACTGCAGCTCCAGTCCCCAAGCTGGGACTGCAGCTCCAGTCCCCAAGCTGGGACTGCAGCTCCAGTCCCCAAGCTGGGACTGCAGCTCCAGTCCCCGCCGGGACTGCAGCTCCAGTCCCCAAGCTGGGACTGCAGCTCCAGTCCCCGAGCCGGGACTGCAGCTCCAGTCCCTGAGCCGGGACTGCAGCTCCAGTCCCCAGCCGGGACTGCAGCTCCAGTCCCCAAGCTGGGACTGCAGCTCCAGTCCCCAAGCTGGGACTGCAGCTCCAGTCCCCAAGCTGGGACTGCAGCTCCAGTCCCCAAGCTGGGACTGCAGCTCCAGTCCCCAAGCTGGGACTGCAGCTCCAGTCCCCAAGCTGGGACTGCAGCTCCAGTCCCCAAGCTGGGACTGCAGCTCCAGTCCCCAAGCTGGGACTGCAGCTCCAGTCCCCAGCCGGGACTGCAGCTCCAGTCCCTGAGCCGGGACTGCAGCTCCAGTCCCCAAGCTGGGACTGCAGCTCCAGTCCCCAAGCTGGGACTGCAGCTCCAGTCCCCAAGCTGGGACTGCAGCTCCAGTCCCCAAGCTGGGACTGCAGCTCCAGTCCCCAAGCTGGGACTGCAGCTCCAGTCCCCAAGCTGGGACTGCAGCTCCAGTCCCCAAGCTAGCACGTGCTGGTGCTCACGTGCTGGTGCTGGTGGTGCTCACATGCTGGTGCTCACATGCTGGTGCTCACATGCTGGTGCTCACCACGTGTGTTTCAAGAGACATGCGCATTTCACTCGGCATATCGCCATGTGTGTTTCATGGGACATGCGCACCCCACTCACCATGTCGCCACGTGTGTTGCGCGGCACAGCGATGGGCTGGTTGTTTGTGAAGGCCTGCTCGGACTCCAGCAGCGCCTCACGCATGGCCTCAAACGACCTGCCACACATTGAACCGGAGTTCAGGAGTGGAAAACGTGGCTGCAGGGGAGTGTCCTGACCAGTGGAAAACGTGGCTGCAGGGGAGAAGCGGAGGCAGTGCAGAAGAGGTGAGCTGTACTCACTTGTTGATCACGGGGTAATACTTGACAGTCCGAAAACTTTTGAGACGTCGCAAAAGTCGTCTCTATGGGTGAGAAAGTGAGTGGATATTGATTGACTCACTTGTTGAAGACGGGGTAGTACTTGACAGTCTGCAGATCCCACACCTTGATGGGCGTGGACGACCGAAAGCCCTGCGCAAAGCGATTCCTGCAGAGGACAGGAAAGCAGACGGCATACCATCCCCCACACCAGGAACATATACTGAGTTCGAGAGAATGAGCGATGCTTTCGAACAGTGATACTCAGTTGAGAACGTGAATGAGAAGAGCGGTCATAATGGCAGTCCCACGGCATTGTGGTTATTGTGGCATCCGACCACAACGAGCGATGGCAGTGGCACGTACTTGAGCTGGTCCTTCCAGAGCACAGCATCCGTTGGATCGGAGATCTGCCTCCATCTCGTGATCACCTCGTACACATCCCTCCACCCCTTCAGCACCCCACTGCCTGTCCTCTTGCTTCTGCTACTGCTTTTCCGCCTGCTCTTGTCGGAGCTGTCACTTCCCCTCTGCCTCTGCTTCTCCCTGCTCTGTACTTCTCCGCCGCCTCCCCCTCCTCCTGGTGTATTTGTTTCCTTGTTTTTTTTGGAGCCTGTCACTCTGCTGTCACCACCTCCTGCCTCCTCCCCCTCTTGCTGCTCTTGTGCCAAAGCATCCCACGTTGCCCTTGCCTGTGCCATGGCACGCGCACAAATGGAGCGACAAGTGAAAGGCACGGCACACATACATATTCACAAGTGTACGCTTACATATTGACCACAACCCCTTCAATCACACAGCACTACTAGCCAGTGACTACCGTGCCTTGCATCAAAAGACTTCACACCTACAACGCCCCCAGTGACAAGCATTGGAAAAGGGCAGAAATGACTGACCTGCTGCATCACGTCTAGAGCAGCCAGCCCTGCCATGCGCAGCTGGGAGGGGTGAAGGGAGGGTGAGGGGAGTGGAGAGAGAACAGGAGCAGTGCTAATGAGAGCTGGACGGACCAACCTGCTGCATCACGTCCAAAGCAGCCAGCCCTGCCATGCGCAGCTGGGAGGGGTGAAGGGAGGGTGAGGGGAGTGGAGAGAGAACAGGAGCAGTGCTAATGAGAGCTGGACGGACCAACCTGCTGCATCACGTCCAAAGCAGCCAGCCCTGCCATCCGCAGCTGAAGAAAGGGAGGGCGGGATGGGAGAGTCGGGTTGGGGTGAGGGATGGGAGGGGTAACGGGATGGAAGAGTGAGAGGGTGCTGCGACACTCTCTAAGCGCACGTTGAGGCGCCTCAAAACTCAAATCTCTGCTGTCTGTTACCTGCTGCCTGTTTGGCATGAAGGCATCGCAGTGGTAGTGGGCCCGCTGGCCGATCCTGTCCGCTTCTTCGATCAGATCCAACGATTCTCGTGACAGCTTGGGCAGGGACTGCAACGTGGCGCGTTGTGATTGGCGTGCAGTGACCGAGAGGGGCTGGTAGCCTGGCAGCGTTGCTATGGGGTCCTTCTCGGTCCAGGCCTCCTGTTGCATTGGGGGGGGATATGAGAGGAGGTACGGTTGAGGAGGAAAGATCAGGAGAGAGTGAACGGGAAGAAACAAGGAGGGATGTGGTGGGAAAATATTTCGACAGCATGCAGCTGTCATGCGTATGGCTGAGCGTTGCTATGGTTGCACGCACAAAAAAAGGCCACTTAGTATGGTTGTTGTACTGATGGAAATAGACGCAACAGGTGATGAGGATGGCTGTGTTGGGGGTGGTAAGAGGTGGCCATACTCTAAACTCCGGAGTAAAGTCCCAGTCGAAGCGGATAGAGGAGAGTGGCCGCTGCAAGCGAGCAATGGTGTAGGCAAGTACCTCCCTCTGAGAGGAAGCGGGGAGTTTTGATGGCGTATATGGGAAGGAGAGAGCATATGAGTCGTGTGCCATTGTAATGAGACTTTTGAGTCGACTCAAAAGTCACCTTGCTGCAAGGAAGCAATGGTGTCGGCCAGTACCTCCCTCTGAGAGGAAGAGGGGAGTTGAAATGGCAAATATGGGCAGGAGGGAGCATACTTGAGAGTTCTAAAAAATCGCTCAGCTGTAATGGCATTTATGGGCCCAAAGGGAGCATATGAGAAACAGATTCGAGAGAGATCAGGTAGGGCATTAGCTGTGCAACAAAAAAGCACAACAGGATAACTGAACTTGAGAAACATGCCTGGTAGAACATGGAGTGTTGGAGTGCCTGCCCTTCCTGGTCCCTGGGCTGCAGTGTCAGTGCTGACTGGTACTTGAGCATTTGTGGGCAGCACAGCACAGGGAACGCAGAGACATGGGTGGCAGGGGGTTTTGATGAGGGTGGTGCGCTGTAAGAATGTGATTGGAAAGGACATCATGGAAGTCACATGAACGGGAACAGCACAGTATGTGGCGGATCACAATTAGGTAGAACGGGAACAGCACAGCGTGGGGGGGTGTGGATGTGCAATGCTCACAGCTTCGGCGAGGTCTCCCAGAGCATGCAGGCTGCTGGCATGGGCATGGACGAGCTCCATGTCTCCACTGTCCAGCTCCAACCCCTCTCTTGCATACCGTATGGCGGCCCTGATGGGGAGAGGGAGAGAGGGTTGAAGACGTGAGGGAAAGTGGGTAGAGGTCTCCCAGAGCATGCAGGCTGCTGGCGTGGGCATGAACGAGTTCCATGTCTCCCCTGTCCAGCTCCAACCCCTCTCTTGCATAGCGTATGGCGGCCCTGTGGAGAGACGGAGGGAGAGAGGGTTGAAGACGTGATGGAAAGTAGCAAGCGGGAAAGATGCAAGAGAGAACACAAAGCTTATCGAGAACAAACCACAGTGACTGAGCAAGTACGGGTAGCTCACCTGTAGTCACCCACGAATCGGCTGACAGACACGAGCTCCTGATAGGTCGCCACTGCCCTGTGCAGTGCACGCAGAAAAGCACAGATGTGAGCAGAGAGCGTGCTTTGACAGCTTTGCACATGCACGCTTGAGCACATGCAGAAAACATGCAAGTACTATAGAAAGGATGCAGGGCTGTTTTCAAGGTACGTCCGGAATGTTGGCGCATTCACACTACGGAAACTCACCACAGCTGCATTGAGTCACATCCACCACACTCACTTTCTGATCTGCAGCGCCCGCTCAAGTGCCTCTATAGCGTTGGCCACCTCGCCCACCTCCTTGTGCGCGCGCCCCTTGGAGTGCCACAGGTCCGCATCCTGGGAATGCCGCCTCACACACACCCTCTGCAATCCCATCCATGGCACTCACTTTCTGATCTGCAGCGCCCGCTCAAGTGCCTCTATAGTGTTCGCCACCTCGCCCACCTCCTTGTGCGCGCGCCCCTTGGAATGCCACAGGTCCGCATCCTGGGAATGCCGCCTTACACCCTCCGCAAACACTGCCAACGACTCCCGCCACCTCCCACTGCCTCCTATGGCGAGACCCTAGTGTGAGGGAGTGGGAGTGAGTGAGGAGAGAGAGAAGGGAGCGGAGGAGAGAGAGGGATGGAGCGGAATGGAGACGAGGAGAGTGGAATATGGGTGCTGGGAGGAACAGCTCATGAACAGGTAATGCATGTTGGACATATGGTTGCAGGGAAGAAGCAATCGAGAATGACTGCAAAGGAATAAGGATGTAAAAAGCCCCAGGAGAATGAAGCATCATGAGTGAGAGATAACTTACAAGGCCTTTAAAGACGAAGGGAAGAGAGGGGTCGAGCTGAATGGCTTGCTGAAAGTCCTTCTCAGCTGCATAGTAGTACTTGAGATTGAAGGAGAGGATGCCTGGTAGTGGAATAGAGAGGAGATTGGAGGGGAGAGAGGTGGGGCTGAAGATGGAGATGGGAAGCGAGAGCGAGTGTGTTGAAAGCAGGGGGAGATGGTTAGAGTCGAAAGCAGGGGGAGATGGTTAGAGTTGGAAGCAGGGGGAGATGGTTAGAGTTGGAAGCAGGAAAAGATGGTTAGAGTTGAAAGCAGGGGGAGATGGTTAGAGTTGAAAGCAGGAAAAGATGGTTAGAGTTGGAAGCAGGGGGCGATGGTTAGAGTTGGAAGCAGGGGGAGATGGTTAGAGTTGGAAGCAGGGGGAGATGGTTAGAGTTGGAAGCAGGGGGAGATGGTTAGAGTTGGAAGCAGGGGGAGATGGTTAGAGTTGGAAGCAGGGGGAGATGGTTAGAGTTGGAAGCAGGGGGAGATGGTTAGAGTTGGAAGCAGGGGGAGATGGTTAGAGTTGGAAGGATGTGCAGCACGCTGCCTTGGCCACCACCTCTCCTTACCTCGCCACCTGACTGCTTCGGCATCGGAGGGGTCCAGGTCAATGACTCGCGAGTAGTCCACTATGGCCTTCAATGGATGGCATGTGGGTGTGGTGTGGATTACAAACAGAGGGCAGAAGGGCGAGACGTAGTGAGGTATGGCAGCAGCTGTGTCACTGCAGGACGCCTGCTGGCAGCATAGTACAGTCAATGGCGGATGTCACCATGCATCATGACGCATTGACGCCTACCTCGACAAGCTTGTTCATTTTGAAATAAGTGCCTGCTCGAGCCATGAAGCCGGCTTTGCTTGTTGGGTTTATTGAGAGAGCCTGCCAGTGTAGCATAGCACAAAAACTTGATGGGTTAACTTAAACATAGAAAATAAGTGGTCGATGGGGGACATAAGAAGGGATGAAGCGGAGAGGACACAAGACATGTAGCCCTTACAGCGGACAGGTCAGCGAGTGCCTTGTCGAACTGCCCCAGTGCACCGTAGCAGGAGCCCCGGCCAACTAGCACTCGGTCCTTCAGAGAGGGAGTCGACGCCAGCTGTCAAGCAGTGATTGGACGATCAGTGGACAAAACAGACCGGAAGGAGCCATGCATGGAAGGCAGGCAGGGGGAGGCATGTGAGGGGAAGAAGGGCGGTATGATACATGATCGGAATAGAGGAAGAAGGATGAAGCTTGGTCGATCAAAAGTAGAAACCAGACAAAGGAAGACGGAAGAAGGATGAAGCTTGGTCGATCAAAAGTAGAAACCAGACAAAGGAAGACGGAAGAAGGATGAAGCTTGGTCGATCAAAAGTAGAAACCAGACAAAGGAAGACGGAAGAAGGATGAAGCTTGGTCGATCAAAAGTAGAAACCAGACAAAGGAAGAAGGAAGAGAAGAAGGATGAGGCTGCATGTCTGACCTTGTTGTAGATAGCGATTGCCTCCGTGTATCGCCCTCGTGCCATCTGCATGAAACGGGAGCAGACAGCAGCAGATTAATTGACTGAGTGGGTGCACTAGACTAAAAGATCGGGAGTTGAATATGAATGGGACTTGAGCTCGCACGGTGGTTTCTTGAACTGTTGGTCGTGCCGACATGGTGGATACGGACACACACAATGCCCTGCCTCCGTGCCTGCTATTAGAGTGAAACGCATTCGGGAGGAAAAAAATCATCGACCTGACCAATCCATTGAAGTGCTTTCAACTCTCATTATCCTCACCTCCCACCTCCACACACCACTCCTTATAAACTAACAATCCTCCGTAATCACATTCCCTTGCCCATCCCTTACACCCCCTTCCCCCCCTCCTTCCCCCCTCCCACCCGTGACCCGTCCATCCACTCCATCACCACGTCACCCACCTCATCGTTCGCCTGCTGCAGCATCTCAAGCTGCTTGCTCGTCACCTTTTTGAGGCGCCTCAAAAACCACCACGTCACCCACCTCATCGTTCGCTTGCTGCAGCATCTCAAGCTGCTTGCTCGTC
Organism: Closterium sp. Yama58-4; assembly: GCA_947470075.1. Taxonomy (NCBI): domain Eukaryota; kingdom Viridiplantae; phylum Streptophyta; class Zygnematophyceae; order Desmidiales; family Closteriaceae; genus Closterium; species Closterium sp. Yama58-4. Next base: position 62,435 of record CANIUD010000102.1, read on the forward strand.
ACCTTTTTGAGGCGCCTCAAAAACCACCACGTCACCCACCTCATCGTTCGCCTGCTGCAGCATCTCAAGCTGCTTGCTCGTCACCTTTTTGAGGCGCCTCAAAAACCACCACGTCACCCACCTCATCGTTCGCTTGCTGCAGCATCTCAAGCTGCTTGCTCGTCACCTTTTTGAGGCGCCTCAACAACCACCACGTCACCCACCTCATCGTTCGCTTGCTGCAGCATCTCAAGCTGCTTGCTCGTCACCTTTTTGAGGCGCCTCAAAAACCACCACGTCACCCACCTCATCGTTCGCTTGCTGCAGCATCTCACGCTGCTTGCTCGTCACCTTTTTGAGGCGCCTCAAAAACCACCACGTCACCCACCTCATCGTTCGCTTGCTGCAGCATCTCAAGCTGCTTGCTCGTCACCTTTTTGAGGCGCCTCAAAAACCACCACGTCACCCACCTCATCGTTCGCTTGCTGCAGCATCTCAAGCTGCTTGCTCGTCACCTTTTTGAGGCGCCTCAACAACCACCACGTCACCCACCTCATCGTTCGCTTGCTGCAGCATCTCAAGCTGCTTGCTCGTCACCTTTTTGAGGCGCCTCAAAAACCACCACGTCACCCACCTCATCGTTCGCTTGCTGCAGCATCTCACGCTGCTTGCTCGTCACCTTTTTGAGGCGCCTCAAAAACCACCACGTCACCCACCTCATCGTTCGCTTGCTGCAGCATCTCAAGCTGCTTGCTCGTCACCTTTTTGAGGTGCCTCAAAAACCACCACGTCACCCACCTCATCGTTCGCTTGCTGCAGCATCTCAAGCTGCTTGCTCGTCACCTTTTTGAGGCGCCTCAAAAACCACCACGTCACCCACCTCATCGTTCGCTTGCTGCAGCATCTCAAGCTGCTTGCTCGTCACCTTTTTGAGGCGCCTCAAAAACCACCACGTCACCCACCTCATCGTTCGCTTGCTGCAGCATCTCAAGCTGCTTGCTCGTCACCTTTTTGAGGCGCCTCAAAAACCACCACGTCACCCACCTCATCGTTCGCCTGCTGCAGCATCTCAAGCTGCTTGCTCGTCACCTTTTTGAGGCGCCTCAAAAACCACCACGTCACCCACCTCATCGTTCGCTTGCTGCAGCATCTCAAGCTGCTTGCTCGTCACCTTTTTGAGGCGCCTCAAAAACCACCACGTCACCCACCTCATCGTTCGCTTGCTGCAGCATCTCAAGCTGCTTGCTCGTCACCTTTTTGAGGCGCCTCAAAAACCACCACGTCACCCACCTCATCGTTCGCTTGCTGCAGCATCTCAAGCTGCTTGCTCGTCACCTTTTTGAGGCGCCTCAAAAACCACCACGTCACCCACCTCATCGTTCGCCTGCTGCAGCATCTCAAGCTGCTTGCTCGTCACCTTTTTGAGGTGCCTCAAAAACCACCACGTCACCCACCTCATCGTTCGCCTGCTGCAGCATCTCAAGCTGCTTGCTCGTCACCTTTTTGAGGCGCCTCAAAAACCACCACGTCACCCACCTCATCGTTCGCCTGCTGCAGCATCTCAAGCTGCTTGCTCGTCACCTTTTTGAAGCGCCTCAAAAACCACCACGTCACCCACCTCATCGTTCGCCTGCTGCAGCATCTCAAGCTGCTTGCTCGTCACCTTTTTGAGGCGCCTCAAAAACCACCACGTCACCCACCTCATCGTTCGCCTGCTGCAGCATCTCAAGCTGCTTGCTCGTCACCTTTTTGAGGCGCCTCAAAAACCACCACGTCACCCACCTCATCGTTCGCCTGCTGCAGCATCTCAAGCTGCTTGCTCGTCACCTTTTTGAGGCGCCTCAAAAACCACCACGTCACCCACCTCATCGTTCGCCTGCTGCAGCATCTCAAGCTGCTTGCTCGTCACCTGCGCTCCCCCCCCCTTCTTCCGCTGCTCTTTCTGCTTCCGTCCCGCTTCACCCTTGTTCTTGTCTTCTGCGACCGGCCCTTTGCTGCTTCCCCTGGACTTCCCCTTCCATGCTTATTCTCATGCACCCCTCTTTGATCGCTCGTTGCAGCTTTAGCAGGTCCGTCGCCCAGCAGCAGCAAGCCACACAGCTCAGTGCTCTCCAGCTGTCTCAACCGCCCCACGGAGCTTTCCTCACACCGCAGGCCCTGGCTGTAACCTCCCTTGCTTCCTTCTTGGCCTATCAAGACCCTAGTGGGAGAGTCGTTGATTGCTGATATCGGTGGCTGCTGCAGGCGATACACTTTGGTTGCTGTGATGGAATGAGGGAGGGAAATACAACGAGGGGAGCTCCCAGCATTTTGGCGCATGCACAGAATGTGAAGAAGCGACAAAAACTGGAGAAGAGGAGCTTTGATTTTTTTTTTTTAAAGGGGGAAAAGTAATTGGTAAAAGGCCCAGAGGCCGAGGCTCATTGAGTGTGCTGGCTGCTGGGCTCAGATGCTGCTTAGCCTAAGTCGGAAGGTTCTGCAGCAGCCGCACCTTTGTTCGCTGTGTTGTTTTCATCACCTTTTCTGATGAATGGAGTGATGCAGGCGGGCCGACTGGTCAGAGAGTGATGATCTACCCGGGCTGGCACTGACGCTATCAGATGCGCCTCCCAATCGCAAAGATAGGGGCTCCTGGACGAGAGGCATGACGATGACGCGCGACGCTGAAGAAATGTCAGATGAAATTCCCGTACCCGTCGTTGCGTCAATCGCAGTGCAAATGACGAATTTAATTTACCAAGTGTCAGTGCATCGATATCCAGCAATGTTCTGGCGCTCTCAAATGTTGGTTGGCAATCTCACCAGCTCAGCTTTTCAAGAGACGAGATGAGCCCTGCAGCGGCATCAGTCGGTTCCTCCGCATTACACCTGCGCGCCGAGCTTGGAAGCACGAACCCTGCTGTCTGGTCTACCGTCTCCGCACCTCTCGTACTACCTCCACCCTTGTTCGAGCCGGCTATATTGACTGGAACGGCATGGTTTGGTAACGGAGGAGCCGTGTAGTATCGACCATTGAAGACCGTGCAAAGAGTCACGTTCAACGAAAGGCATACAAACGTCGCACGAATGGCACGAACGGAAGGAGCCATTCTATGCGGACGTGTTGCATGGAAATGTGATGCACGTGGACTTCGAATCGGCCGTCAAGACGTGGTGATTATTTAACCATTGCGTCATAACGTAGACTGGTCATCGTCAGAAGCCTCCAACGTAGGTGCAATGGCGTACAGTTTCCTCTTGTTCTGTGAATGGGTAGCAACAATGGCTTCTGGACTACATTTGAAGCATTTGTCCCTTATTCCCACTTCTCTCTAGTACACGTTATTAGACGAGCCTGGTGGGAGAAAGAACGTATACTGTACAGTGACGAAAATTTCATGCTGTAAGGGCTGCACTTTTACGGGGGTTCCAATTTTCATGGTGTTCAGGATGCGATGTGGACGATGCACTTGACGAGGAAGCGAAGGAATTTCCCGGTCCATTCACTTGTTACCAGGATTCGTGAATGTCGTAGATTCTAAGGTCGACGGTGCTAAGGGCGCTTCACCTCTCGGTTCGAACAACACACTCGTTCGAACAGGCGAAACATTACTCGTTTCGCCTATGTTCGTAGTGGTTTTCGTGACGTCGCGAAGCACAATTTTCGCCAATTTGAACAGAGCTGTCACCTCAAGCACGAATTTCATCATTCCGCACGTTCGAACACGTTTGTTCGAACGGGTTGGGATAGGTGACACACAATTCCGCACAAACGACTGATATGATTGGTCCACAGTCTTCCGGGTCGCACATGAAAGTTTGCGACCCGGCCAGACGTCGCCATGAACGAGAATGTGCTCGCACGTTCAGCACGAATCGCATGCCTCTTGCCCAAAGGCCAATTCGTGTCGCCAATTCAACCCACCAATACAAATGGAGCCCACTCAATGCCCAACCAACCAAACTCGCCGAGCATGGCAAACGATTCACCTCCCCCCCGAGCCCCTAGTCCCAGCTCAACCGTCGTGCCAGAGACCAACCACCTTGACACCCAGGAGTCGCAGACACGTGCTCCCTCAACAGGCACGGAAGCTCCAGCCGGCGCAAACACCCCTGGAGGCACGACTGCTCCTGCACGCACGACCGCTGCTCAAGCAAACACAACTGCTCAAGTAGCCACGAATGCTCCAACCGGCGCGACGGCTACGGTGAGCATTGATCTCACAAATGACCCTGACTAGTGGGGAAACAACCTTCCATCGCCGACTGCTCCATATACTTCCGACGAGGTGGGCGCAAACCTTGATGAGGCCGAGCAGCCAGAGATAGATGACGACCCTGACCCCACGAACACCACCTCCGCTGCCGGTACGGCGTCGACCTCGCGGCGTAGGAGCGATGCTCGCTCTCACGCTCGATGGACTCGGCAGGAGGAGTTCAACCTCGCCGTTGCCCGTCAAGATATGGACCTTGAAATCCGTCAAATGACAAGACAGCAAGGTCGCAACTGGTACTCGGCCATGTATGACGAGATGCGTGTGTGCCATCCGCTTTGGCGTCACGACGCAGCTGCCATACGTGCAAAAATTTTCCGCATGAAGGACTCTTGGAGGCGTTGGCGCGATCAGACGGTCAACCGGAGCGGTGCCATGGGAGTGCGCGGAATCTGCCGTCATGGTACCCCATTTTCGACGAATTGTTCGGCAGTAGGCCAGCAGCGGCTCCTGTCGCACTCGCCGGCAACGCCCCTGTCGCCCCCAACCATTGGCGGGATGCGCCGCGGTGAGGGAGGGGAGGGGAGGGGGGGGAGGGAGCGGGCTGCCGATCGTAACTTGTGCGGGGGAGGCACGGGAGAGTGCGTGAGTACGAGGGGGGAGGGGGGCCGTGAAGGCGTAATAGCGCAACTCGCGAAGTGGCAAAGAGACGTGTGAGAGAGGGGGCCGTGATACGGCACGCGTTAGGTGTGGTCCTTAGGATCGAGAGACGATGTTAACCGTTGTAGCTCTGATACCATGTGAGAAAACGTGAGGAAGAACCATTGGTTTCATTAGGAGAGATGGGGGTATACATAGTAGTGCTAGGGGGGGTTTGGTTGGAACCAAGCCAACATTATTGGCCCCCACCAATAAGTTGGTTTGAGGGATTATTGGGGGGACCAATAATGTTGACCAAAGGTGGTTCAACATTATTGGGGGGGCCAATAATTCCCAATCCAGCCTTGGAGGCCAAGGTTTGAGTTCCAACCCCCAACTAGGGTTAGTCCTAGTTCTACACCCAAACTAAGTTTGGGTGGCTATCTCTATCCTAAGCTTTTAGGGTTGATGTAGGTTACAATGAGGATGGTAATCTGACATGCAGCGTATGAGGGTGCGGTGCAGCGTTGAGAACTGGAGGTTGCCTCATGGTACTCAAACCATTATGCTCCCTCTGCTCAACTGCTCCTTCGCTTTACCACTATCATCACCAGGCCACCCTTGTTTTCACCTTGCCTGTGCAACAAGGGTCCCTATACGGAGTCATTCTGTTCTCATCTTTTTGCTCATTAATACGAAGGGTTATGCACGACCACCAGGTGCCACAACCCCACTCTCCAGGTGCACGGCTGCTTTATCGTGCAGTCACCAAAGCACAGCTCTGTGCTCTCTCTGCCAAACTGCTTCTTGACTCACCTCGCCATAGTCCCATCCGCCACAGTCCCCCAGCTCGGACTGCAGCTCCAGTCCCCCAGCTGGGACTGCAGCTCCAGTCCCCAAGCTGGGACTGCAGCTCCAGTCCCCAAGCTGGGACTGCAGCTCCAGTCCCCAAGCTGGGACTGCAGCTCCAGTCCCCAAGCTGGGACTGCAGCTCCAGTCCCCAAGCTGGGACTGCAGCTCCAGTCCCCAAGCTGGGACTGCAGCTCCAGTCCCCAAGCTGGGACTGCAGCTCCAGTCCCCAAGCTGGGACTGCAGCTCCAGTCCCCCAGCTGAAACTGCAGCTCCAGTCCCCAAGCTGGGACTGCAGCTCCAGTCCCCAAGCTGGGACTGCAGCTCCAGTCCCCAAGCTGGGACTGCAGCTCCAGTCCCCAAGCTGGGACTGCAGCTCCAGTCCCCAAGCTGGGACTGCAGCTCCAGTCCCCAAGCTGGGACTGCAGCTCCAGTCCCCAAGCTGGGACTGCAGCTCCAGTCCCCAAGCTGGGACTGCAGCTCCAGTCCCCAAGCTGGGACTGCAGCTCCAGTCCCCAAGCTGGGACTGCAGCTCCAGTCCCCAAGCTGGGACTGCAGCTCCAGTCCCCAAGCTGGGACTGCAGCTCCAGTCCCCAAGCTGGGACTGCAGCTCCAGTCCCCAAGCTGGGACTGCAGCTCCAGTCCCAAGGCTGGGACTGCAGCTCCAGTCCCCAAGCTGGGACTGCAGCTCCAGTCCTCACGCTGGGACTGTAGCTCCAGTCCCCAAGCTGGGACTGCAGCTCCAGTCCCCAAGCTGGGACTGCAGCTCCAGTCCCCAAGCTGGGACTGCAGCTCCAGTCCCCAAGCTGGGACTGCAGCTCCAGTCCCAAGGCTGGGACTGCAGCTCCAGTCCCCAAGCTGGGACTGCAGCTCCAGTCCCCAAGCTGGGACTGCAGCTCCAGTCCCCAAGCTGGGACTGCAGCTCCAGTCCCCAAGCTGGGACTGCAGCTCCAGTCCCCAAGCTGGGACTGCAGCTCCAGTCCCCAAGCTGGGACTGCAGCTCCAGTCCCCAAGCTGGGACTGCAGCTCCAGTCCCCAAGCTGGGACTGCAGCTCCAGTCCCCAAGCTGGGACTGCAGCTCCAGTCCCCAAGCTGGGACTGCAGCTCCAGTCCCCAAGCTGGGACTGCAGCTCCAGTCCCCAAGCTGGGACTGCAGCTCCAGTCCCCAAGCTGGGACTGCAGCTCCAGTCCCCAAGCTGGGACTGCAGCTCCAGTCCTCACGCTGGGACTGCAGCTCCAGTCCCCAAGCTGGGACTGCAGCTCCAGTCCCCAAGCTGGGACTGCAGCTCCAGTCCCCAAGCTGGGACTGCAGCTCCAGTCCCAAGGCTGGGACTGCAGCTCCAGTCTCCAAGCTGTGTTATACGATAAGCATGCCATGTCGAGACGCCGTGAGCGAGTCCTAGCTGGCTATACGTAGCCCCGGTCCCGAAACGGATTAGTGCTAAAGCAACGCGACATTCTACAGAGACGTGCAGCCTGGAGCCGGGAAAGCATGTACGGTAAGAATCTACGATGTAAGAGAACACTTCACGGTCGACGCGCAGGTATTCATAAAATGGAACTGGTTGGAAATGCTCAAGGCGTGCGTGCCATATCTCTCTCTGGTTTTGACGATCCCAAGTCCTGAATTCAGCTGCTGCTAGCTCTGATAGCCAGACTACTACGAGGAGGTTTGTTGGCTCCTCGAACAGAGTAGTGAATCCGTGAAACAACCAGGTCAGCAGGAGGAGTAGCGCAACTGGAGACATTGTGACAGGAACCAAGAAATTGGAATGAAGTGCATGCGATTGGCTCGTGGCTGGCTGTATTTCTAGCAATCCAGTTGGCTCCGCATTTGGTGGTCGCAGCGCTCGAGGAAACACACAAGCGAGGGACACAATGTTTGGCGACGTCGCTCTTTTGTGGGCGACGTCGCTGTGTTCGAACAGACCGCATGTGCGAATAGCGATGGCGTCACCTGTGATGTGCCTGTGTCACATTCGCACATTGTACGAATTTGTGTTCGAACTCATTTGGGATACTGTTCGTACAGTAAAACTGATACGTCGGTTCGGATTTTGGCCTTCCGCCCCCCAGGTGAAGCGCCCTAACATTTTACGTTCGCCAAAATCACGCCCAGATCCACGAGCCTTCAAAGGTTTTGACTGATGTCAGGCAGGTATCATCAGAAAGTCAGACAGCAGGGCGGTGTTCGCCAGCACTTTTAACAACAAAAATGACGGGATCAGGAAGGTCAGCCTCGGCTTCCTGATCCCGTCCGTCAGAGTTCGTTAGGGTCCGTCAGGCAGGTCAGCCCGCGAAATTCTTGCCGAACCTATGATTCCGTCCGAACCAAACGGAATCATGTTGGCCTGTCGAACGCCCTCTTTTTTCATTCAGTTCGAATGGAATCGTGAGGATAGGAAAGTGGGTTGGGAGCTTCCTCTACAGGCAAACGCAAATCCTGTCGCCATTCTATCGCCATTCACCTCCCCTAGCAGAATCGCCTTGGGATTGGAAGTGTAGAGGTTGGGGGCGGGGAATTGGAAGGTGGGGAAGGTGGTTCCTGATCCCGTTGCCACCCTCCCCCTTTCTGACGCGAAATTTCGCGATTTGGCCTTCCCCCCACACCTATTCGAAAGGTTCCTCCTCTGGTTCCTGATCCCACGGCCATTCCGTGCCCTTCATTTGTTTAGATGTGCTGGCGAACACCGCCCAGATGTCGTCAACACCTTGCAGAGATTAGGCAGCAGCTATCCTGTCCAGGCCTCCATCCTTGCAAACCTGGTCGCAACGAATGGGATTCACTGACATCGATTGTCAGGCTGGCCTTCTCGTTAGCAGGCTTCGAGGATAGATCTGTCAATTTGGCTTTGAGCATAATAGTATCAGTAGCCGTAGATCGGATTTGGACTAGCCACGATTCGACCGTGGTGCGGTTGCGAGGGCCCCGGCGACTGCTGATCGACAAGGGTTGATGCACAGACTGAGCCTTCTTAAGCTTTTGTTTCTTTGTTTCATAGCTTAGTCAATTCCTGCCACACGTCTCGTCACCGGTATGGCGCAGGAGGTGGTTGAGGCTTGCGCGCAGCAGCAGTGGTCGCGCGCCGTTAAGCTGCTGACGGCGCAAATAACCGAGGCGGAAGAGGCTAACAGGAGTGCAGCGGAGGTTGCGATGTCGCTCTGGTGGGTTTCAGACCTCGTTGCATCTTGATCGCCCTCAAATCGATTATGAGTAGCGCAAACATGGTTGACTCTCGGTCTGTCAGCGATTGCTCCCTTGTTCGATTCACCACACCGTTATCCACTTCAAGGGGTGCCTTATTAATGAATTTGTGATTTAGTCGCAATGATCATGAAACATCTCGTCTCGTATGACCGACTTTCCCCCCAATTTCCACTTCCTTGGTCCAGCAATCGCACGTGGTGTCATCGTTACTTGGATCTTCACAAGCACGCGCTCAGGGACGCCACGAGGGGGTTCTTGAGAAATTTCAAAACCGATTCGTTTCGTATGAACCACTCCTCCCAACCGTTGTCAATCCCTTTGGTGCAGCAATCGCGCGTGGTGCTATCTGCACTTGGATCTCAACAAGCATGCGCTCAAGGACGCCATGAGGGCAACGCAGCTCGCTCCCAATCAGCCTCTTGCCTTTATGCGCCAAGGTGACCCGCTCTCAAACCCCGCTCGCCGCGCTTCCACCCCGCTGGCCGCTCTTCTGTATTTTTTCACTGCTGTTGCTCCTCTCAGTTAACTACTTCTTACATCTTTGGCCGTTGCGCGGTCTTTCAGCTGACAGCGTATCCGTTTCCGTCTTTCTCGTGCCGGCCGTGTTGGCGATGCAGGTGCTGCGTGGCTGGCGTTGGGCAAGAAGGACGAAGCCAAGGCCGCCTTCACCCAAGGCTACCAAGCCGCCACCACCACAGGCAGTAGCGCTACCACCACTCCCCTTGCGTCCTCCTGCGTTGACCTTGAATTCGCTCTGCGCCTGCACTCGCTCTCCATCGACCCCTCCTCCCCCCTATCCCCAACGCCCAAGCTCTCTTCTCCCTCTCAGCAGACTCCCTCTGCAAACGCGCTGCCTGCGTCTCCTTCCTCTGCGAATCCACCTCGCACACCGTCCCCCTCGTCCTCACATCTTGCCCCTGCTGCTACTTCTGCCGCCCAGAACGGATGTGTGATTGTAGAGACAGGATCTGGAGATGCATCGCCACGCAGTGCCAAAGAGAAGGGGGTCAATGGGGAGGTTGCAACTGGGGAGACGCGGGGAGGTGCGTCACCCAAGGAGCAGAAGAAAGAGGGGAAGAAGAAGGGGGGTGGAGCAGGAGAGAGTAGAGGAGAAGGGAGCGGCGGAGGAGATGACAGAGGGAAAGGGAGCAGTGGCGGAGGGAAGGGGTTGGGAGGAGCACGCGGCAGCCTGGCATTGGATTTGTTGATTTCCCTTGGGATTAACCAGGTAAGAGAAGATGAGATTTCTGTGCTTCTCCATTACTTTGCCTGTATTCAACATGTTCTAAGCTGAACATGTAAGTGGTGCGTTATAGATTGAGCATGTTGATTCCTGTTATTCTTTTTAATGATTGGTTTCGTTCCGTTTCCCTTGGCAGGTCAATTCCGGCAAGCTTGACGATGCTGTCAAGACCTTCAATCAGGTACATAGCTGTCTGTCACAACACAACCACGTAAATATCAAGAACCCGTCGTTCTTATCAAGAACCTGTGTCTTGTTGGTTCGATCACTGTTTCTTCTGGACAATGGATGCTGCTTCTCCCGAGCCCATCCATTCCTTCTGAACTGCGTGCAGGTTCTGGAGACAGACGGGCGGGCATTGGGTGCGCTGGTGGGACGGGGCACAGCACGGGCTCTGCAGCGCAAGCTCAAAGAGGCCGTTGCTGATTTCACTGCTGTAAGCTGCACATGCTTTCGTGATTCTTCAGGGGAGACCCTTTGCATTCGTCCTCCAATTGACGATTAGCTAATGCATGTTTCTTCGCGTGCTCTCTTCGCCTCCCTCTTATTCTATCTTTCAGGCGATTGAGATTGAGCCGCGAGCAGCAGAAGCGTGGAAGCGGCGAGCTCAGGCCAGGGCTGCTCTGGGGCAGATGGACGAGGTGAGAAAGGAACTGGGCCGCCGAACTGAGTGATATTTAACGAGTGAATGCCCCTCTTTGTTCGCCTTCTCCCTCGCTCCGCCCCCCTCGGTCTACTCCGTGTGAGGTACTGATGTATTTATGTGGTCCTTGCTGCACGTTCAGGTGATTGAGGATTTCACTCGAGCGTTCACCATTGATCCCTCGTCTACGGATGTGCTAGCTGAGAGGGGTAAGTGGCTGGCTGTGCAGAAAGGATGGGGTCAATTGCTTGTTTCAACTGTCTTAAGGGGACACATTGATTTGTCAACAGTGCAAGTTTCTAACTTGCATGCTGCTGTGGTGGTTCTGCTGTCTTTGTGCTGCTGTGCTGTGTGAGTGCGTGCAGGAGTGGTGTATGTGAAGCAGCGCAACTACCGTGCAGCCATTTCGGATCTAAAGACCGCTCTGGATTCCAATCCCAAGGATGCCAACGCGTATAACTTCCTGGTAAGGCGTCTCTTACTGGCAGTAACCACCACTGTTGGATGGTGCGGCTGCCATTTGTGCCACATTCTCACGTCCTGCTATGACACAGGACGGCTGTAGCTCTCACCACGACAGGCACATACTACTCCAGCTTCTTGCTGCTGTAACTCTCACCCTCCATGCCATGGCATCTCTGCTGCAGGGTCTGGCGCTGACAGGCACAGGAGCGTGCATGGAGGGCGTTGCGGCGTACAAGAAGGCTGTGGCCCTGCGCCCGGACTTCAAGGACGCGTGGGTTAACATGGGGCAGGCTTATAAGGAGTACGGCGATGCAGAAAACGCAGCCAAGTGCTACCAGAAGGCGCTGGACGCGGATTCAAAGTGAGTTGTTTTGCTGCCCAAGCAAAGGGGTGGTGGGAAAGTGGACACTTCTAGTGTATCTTTGCCCTCCCCTCCTTTCCAGTTCCTCTGTCTCCTCGCCCTTCAGTGTCTCCCGCCATAACCCCCTCTCGCTCTTCACCACTTCCCTCTCGGCACTGCAGCTTTGCGACGGTGTACCGCTACTGGGCGCTGCTCAAGCATGGGGTGGGCGACCACAGGTGAGCGCAAGTGTTCCTTGTCGTTGCACAAAACAAGGAGTGCCACAGTACTCGGTAGGTAGGTATGCAAGGACATGAGTAACTACCTGGCACCTCGTCTCTCTTGCTCGCACTCTCTCACCACCACTCGCATCCCACCTCTTCACCCCTCCTGAAACAGCGTCCACCTCCCTTGTGTGCGTCTTGTGCTGTGGCTCCCCCCACCAATTCCCTCCCCTCACTGCTCCCCCTCCCCCCCTTCCCCGGTTGCACCAGAGGCGCGTCACAGATGGCGCAGAAGGGGCTGAGGCTGGAGAGGAGCAACATCGAGCTCATGTACTCCTATGCCTCCTCCGAGCATGCTGTTGGAGAGTACGCTACTGCGGTGAGTGTGTTGAGAGGGGGAATGAATTTGCCACTGTGAGTGGGCCGTGTTTTGAACTGCCTCAGGAGCAACATCGAGCTCCGCCACTGTGGTGAGTGAGTAGGTCCTTGGGAGGATATGCAAGGCCGATGAGTGTGACATGTGGGGCAATAGTCACGGCTGCGAGATGAAGAGTGTGTGTGAAAATGCGACAGTGCATCGTTTGCAGTGCAGATCAAGGTCAATTATCCATGCTCACGCCTTGTCTTATGCTCAGATTTTTCTCCAGCTCATTGCTCAATGGAATGCTTTCCACTTCAGCACCTTTCGCCTTCCCCTTCCCTCATTCCCCCCCCCCCCCCCCTCCCTCCCCCCACCAGGTGCGCACATACGATGAGATGTTGGGCGTGGAGACAGACTCGGAGTCGAAGCTGCTGCAGTTCCTGGGCTTCTACCAGCGCGAGATCGCCCTCTACACTCTCTCCAAGCACGCCCAGCCGCTCGCCCACTTCAGCCTTGACAGGGACCTCGACCCCTTCTTCAAGGTCAGGCCACGCTCACCCACTTGACCCCTCTCTATCCGTGTTTTGATACTTGGCAAATTTTGCCCTTTACACGTGCTTCAAGCACGCCCAGCCGCTCGCCCACTTCAGCCTCGACAGGGACCTCGACCCCCTTTTTCAAGGTCAGGCCACAACTCACCCAGTGGACTCTTCTCTATTTGTGTTTTGAGGCTTGGCAAAGATTGCCCGCTACGCCCTCTCCAAGCACTCCCAGCCTCTCTCTCACTTGAGCCTCGACAGGGACTTTCATTCACCCCTTGTTCAAGTTCAGGCCACGCTTGCTCATTGTGTCTCCATCTATGCTGCAATCTTATTCTACATGCCAATTTTCGTTTGGTATCTGTTCTGTTGCACAATACATGGACGAACATGGTCTGTGTTATCCCGTTTCTTACGCCCCTCCCTGCGACTGCCTAATTTCGATTCCCAGGAAGCCTGGTGCAAGAAGCTGCCCCCGACGCTCCTCTTCCCAGGCTACACCACCCAGCCAGTCCCTCCCTCAATCGCCGTGCGTCTGGGCAAGAAAGGCTCCTCATCTGCAGGGGGCAGCAGCGGTGGTGGCAGCGGCGGCAGTGGTGGTGGTGGCGGTGGTGGTGTGGGCAAGAGCAGTGGGAATCCCGAGGTGCAGAGGCTGCTGGAGTTGGCTGATCGGATAGGCCGGCTCACGCAGTACTCGTGCCCTGGCTTCCATGCCAACGTCCGCCAGGTGGGTCTCAGAGGTGCCTTTTGAACCATTCGGTAAACGAAATATGCCTCCACACAAAGATATCACATGGAGCTATCCTGCATATCCTGTGATGCCTGTCTGCTTGAGCAACCATACATAGGCATGCACATCTGCTCCCCCGCCATCTCCCCCCCCCACCCCCCTCTCCTCCTATACCTTCATGCCTGTCTTCTTGGACCCTTGCATTGCCCTGTCCACTTGTGATGCATGTTATCCCCTGCCAGTATCGCATGGCGGGCCTTGCTGCCATAGAAATAGCCCAGGCTGTAGCAGCCACCTGGGAGCAGCGCGAGGAAGAGGCTGCTACTGCTACAGCTGCCGCCTCTGCCGCTGCTGCTACAGCCGCTGGTGGCGCATCGCCTGCTTCTGCTGCAGCAGCCGCCGTCCTTGCTGAGCTGGAGGATGGAGGTGCTGACATGTCGTCCTTCTCCAAGTCATCATCTGCTGACATGTCATTGTCTCCCGTGCCATCCTCTGATGACGTGTCATCACTTCATTTGGACGATTCTTTGATGGATGACGGGGGTAGCAGCAGTGGAAGCGAGGCAGTGGCAGGAGGAAGCAGAAGTCAGGAGGAGAGGAGGAAGGGAGGGAAAAGTGGTGGGGGAAAAGGAGGGAAGAGCAAGGGCGGAAAGGGAGGAGGGCGGGGGAAGGGAGGTGGAAGCGGAGGGAAAGGTGTCTCTGCAAGCGCAGCAGGGGTTGGGGCAGGCTCAGGCGCAGGGCAAGGGAAGGGGGGTGTGGCAGCAAAGGGGGTGCAAATAAAGGGGTGGCGGGACGCGTATTCCATTGCTGTACGGTGGAGGCAGCTGTCAGAGCCGTGTGACCCGGCTGTATGGGTGGACATGCTCACGTGAGTAGTGTGTGTGATGGCTGACTTGTGAACTATGTTTTTTTTTTTTTTTAAGGTGCGTCAAACATTTTTGTTTGGTGAACACGCTAATGTGGCTTGTGACCTGTGACCTGTGACCTATGACTGTTGACTCCAGTCTACGACAAGTCTAGGTGGACTTGCAGGTTGCTTGCAAGGAAGATGTGGGTGTAGTATGGTCGCATAGGATGCTGGATGTGACTATCGAGGATGACTAGTAAAGAATGGTGTGATTGTATCAGTGACCACTCCTGTTGCGTGCAATGCAACCTCTCCTCGCGTCCCTCGTGTTTCAGGGAGAAGGAGTTTCGAGCGGGCTTTGGCTCGCACACGCCCATTCTGATCGGCCAGACCAAGGTGGTGCGCTACCATGCTAACTTCGACCGGTAGGCACCCCCTCACTGTGCTGTGCTCCCTCTCACCTCATACCTTTTTGAAGTGCCCCAAAAGCCGCACGCCCATTCTCATTGGGCAGACCAAGGTGGTGCGCTACCATGCCAACTTCGACCGGTAGGTTCCCTCTCACTGCATACGCTTCTTGCCACCTTGCCATTCCACAACTCACCCTGCATAACCATCATGCAGTGATCACTGCTTACCTGTGCCCTGTTGAGTCGCTTCTCTCACCAGGCACATACACTGCTGTGTGCGGCCATGAGTGCGGGTCTCTTTGTTGCATGAGGCTCTCCACACTAGTGTGTCTGTATCATTCGCTTTAGCAGATTCCCTGGCATTGTCTGTCTCTGACTCAACCGCGTGCATCACAATGCTATGGTGAAAGACTCTGGGGTGCCTAAGGACTGTGTGTGTGTGTGTCTGTGTGTGGGGTGCATGGGGTGCATGGGGTGCGTGCAGGGCGTTTGCGATAATGAAGGAGGAGATGCTGCAGTCGGGTGCGGTGCACAACGCTGCCAACAACCGAGTGTCCGTCGTTGCACCCGCCCAGAAAGCAGCTGTCAGTTCTACCCTCTCTCTCAGCCCCTCTACTCTCACATTCTAGTCCTCCTCTTTTGAGGCGCCTCAAAAGCAGCTGTCAGTTCTACCCTCTCTCTCAGCCCCTCTGCTCTCACATTCTAGTCCCCCTCTTCCCAACCCCTTCCCTGTTCGCACATGGATTGAGAATCAGTTGCAGCTTCTGACTAGATGTTGCCGAAAGTTTTCTTACGCCCCCCTTGTCACTCTCGTGTTCTCCTTTCCCCATTCCCCACCTCTGCTCCACCCTCTGTCTGGCGCTTGCTCTTCCGCTGTGCCAGGTGGCGGCAGCAAAGGCATGTGAGGATTTGTACCGGGTGGTTGGGGAGGACTTCTGGATTGTCACGCCCTGCTACAGCATGGTGGACCCGGGGTGAGTGGCTGCTACAGCATGCTACAGCATGAGTTACAGCTGGCAAATGGTGCAATTTCAACGACACGCCCCGATGAATGAAGACCTGGACCACTTGGGCTTTCTAGGTGATTCGGGATTGGCTGACCAGATTTCCAGCCACGGTTGCTCCAACCTTGAATTTTGTTTTCCGAAACGAAGTGTTTGTCTAAATGCTTCGTTCTCACTCTCTTCTTCATTCCACTAGCACTGATGAAGGTTTGACGTGGGGCCTGTCCCAGTCAGCCGAAACTGGTTTGCGTTTTAATCTCTATAGTGGACTTGAGAGTTCGGATTACCAGAGTCCTTGGCACTTAAGCAGGGTACAACACACAGAGAGTATCACTGTCTTTCTTTTGCTAAAAGTATCTTTCTAACTGCTGCTCGCCCGTCTTCATGGCTGACCTGGGGTGAGTGGCTGCTACAGCATGGGTGACCCCGGGTGAGTGGCTGAGCATGGCTTGAGCTTGAGTTATTGTTTATGAGTGGCCTGCCATTCTTGTTGTGACCCTATCTTGTCTCACTGAGTCTCCTCCATCTACTTCCGGCTTCGGCTGCTCAAACCCCCTTTGTCCGTTCCTCTTTCTGCCTGCATGTGTCACTTGCCGTATTCTTCACCCTTTCAGGAAGGTTCTCGAGGGCACACGACTCACCCTTGTGAAGACGTAAGCAGCCCAACCCATTGCTCTCTCAGCCCCCTTTGCTCTCTCAGCCCCCTTTGCTCTCTCAGTCCCTTTCGCTATCTCGCTTCCATTGTCCTCTTCTCGTCTCCCATGAATCACCCTAGCATACTCACACTGTCCTCCTCAACCTCTTTCCTTTCATGCCCCTTCCTTAATAACGCTGTTTCTCTCACGCCCCATCTCCCTGCACTCGCCCATCTCCCTGCACTCGCCCATCTCCCTGCACTCGCCCATCTCCCTGCCCTCGCCCGCAGTCCCACGGGGTTTGACTTTGCCATCCGCACGCCCGGCACGCCGTCACGCTGGGCGGACTATGATGCAGAGATGGCGGCTGCATGGGAGGTGCGTGGGGTGGCGTAGGGTGGGGTGGGGTGGGGTGGGGTGGGGTGGGGGAGTTCTGAGATGTCTCAAAACCTGGCAGGCCCTCATGGTGGGCGGACTACGATGCAGAGCTGACGGCTGCATGGGAGGTGAGTGGGTGGGGTGGTGAACAGAGATGGGTGGCGTGAGCAGTGGGATGGTGGCAGGGTGTGTGCTGCTGGAAGCAACCATTGTATGGCCCACATGTGTGTGGTCATGTGGCGTGACGCCCCCTCTAGGCAACCCCCTCTAAAGCCCGCTCCTCCCTCGCCCTTTGAAATATCTCCCTAATGCATTGTGTGGCTGCTGAGGGGGGGAAGGGTGGGGTGCAAGCATCTTCAACATCTACTCCCCTCCACCTCGAACGGTTCTTTGTATTGAGTTCAGCAAGAGACAAAAACAAGGGTATTAATTCCACCTCTGTCTCTATCCCTCCCTGCCCCACGCTCCCCTCTCGTCCCTCCAACCGTCCCCAACCCCTCCCATGACCCCAATCACCCACACCAGGACGTGTGCGCAGTGGTGGGGGAGAAGATGCAAGGGGGGGCATGGAGGCCGCCTCTGGGTCCCTCTATGGCGCGATTCCAGCGAGCTGTGCTGCGCCTCGCCTACTACTGGTGCCCTCTCGCTCTTCTCTCTAGCAACACCCTTTTTCGAGACGCCACTCGTGACTCTTTCTCGCACCTCGTAAAGCTCTGCTCTTTTTCTGGATGGCATCGGTTCACTCGTCGTGCTGCATGTACGCTGGTGGCTGACGCAGCAGGTTGCGATCAGCTGCCTGCTACTGTAGCTGTAAGTCAGCACGTTCTGATTGCTTCACTCTGCACCACTCTGCACCACTCTGCACCACTCTGCACCACTCTGCACCATGCGTGCACAACCCACGCCAGGTACAACTTCATGCCACTGGCACGGGGAACGGCCATGGTGGGGTACGTGGTGACGCTGGCTCTCTTCCTCGCAGCCCAGCTGCAAGTCACCGCCACCATCCCACCCAAACTGCAGGTTTGTGGGAAACGGTGCAGTTTCACGGCTGTGACTTTCTAATTTGGTACTTGGGAGCGTTGGGGTTGTGGTGATGTGCAGGCCTGTTGCATGTGTCTGGGGTTAGGCATGCACCCCAGCAGAACAGTGGAAGGGAGCAAGAGATATGCGTTTTGAGACGTCTCAAGAGATACGCGTGGCATTTCTGCATGTGTTTTCACCGCTTCTGCCTGCCCACACTTATGTCCACCATTCTTATCCTTCCTCTTGTAAACTCGCATGTTCTCACGAAACCTTTCCTCGCCCCACCCATCCCCTTCCCCCTTCCCCCCTTCCCTGCTCTTCCAAAACTTCTGCAGGTGGACTGGGAGGCGATTCTCTCATCGCGCTTTGAAACATTTGCCTCAGCAGTCATGCCATGGCTCTCCCCTTCAGTCACGCCCCTCACCGACCCCACACTGTCCTCCTTCCCATCGCTCACCTCCACCCTGCCCACCGTCGCCTCGGCCGTTGCCGCCCTCTCGTCGCCGCCCATGTCCTCCCGTGCTCCCTCTGCTACTCGCTCCTAGGAGTGTATAAGAGCAAGACAAAGCTGCCCCACCACACCCTTGGGGTCGCAGATGCCGGTAGCAGTGATCAGGCTAGGCTAGCGAGGTGCTTGTGTGTGTTACTGTGCACCCCTGCTTTGCTTCAGTGGGGTTCTCATTGAAGTAAGCCTGGAGGTTCCTTTGCTGTAGTGGTCACATACTAGTTCACCCCTGTTAGTCTAGATCTCTCAGCCTTACTTGCATGTGGTAATGCTCTTGAGTAATTGCTGGGCTGCAGTGTATTTATGCAATCATGTCAGGACAAATGCATTCCATCGACAGCAGCACAAGATCCTTCAACAGCAAGACATAACCTGACTAAATGACGCTCAACTAGTTGAATCCACTAGTTAGTTCCACTTGTTAGGCAGTTAGTTGGTAGCAGAAACGAAGACAATTAGGTCAGCTTCATGTGGGAACATAACCCAAGGGTGTAGGCAGCTCCACCGATCCCACGTGGCGTCTGCTATTTCCTTTTCCGCCCCCCCTCTTTCCTCCCCCCCCTGTTGTCCCCGTCTGTCCGCGCACGAGCTGTGCTTCCGGCAACTGCTCCTCTCCACGGCCGCCGCCAGGGCGTTTCGCTGCCTTGCCTCCCCCTTGCCCCCTGCCCGCTGCTGCTCCAGTCCTGCGCTGTCTCCCCCTGACTGGCTTCTGCTTTGCGTTGTCCTGCAGACTCACAACCCCTCTCGGGCCTCGTCTCTTCAGTTTCATCTTCGCACCTTTCTGATTTCGCTCCCCATTTGCTTGCACCGTAGCTGGCCTCCTCTGAGAGTGCGGCTTCCGACCTGTCAATGCTTTCCCCCTTCGCACGGCCCCCCCTCCACCAGCCCGCCTAGCTCCGCTCCTTCCGCCCCTCCCATGCCTCTTCACCCTCTTGTGCCCTTTCCCCTTGGCGCGACCTGCAACGCGCTTGCGAGGCGGCGACGTTTCCGACGGAGTAGCTCCTAGTCTTCCTCCCGCCACTCCCCTCGCCCCTCTCGCCCCTCTCGCCCCTCTCGCCCCTTTTCGTTCCGCTACCGTGGCCGCCGTTTCCTTCCCCTTCCCCCTCCCCCGCTTCCCAGCGCCACTCTGATTTCTCCCGCCATTCATCACGAGCAACCGGTGCGCCGCTGCCCCTCTCCCCCCTTGGCGGCCTTCCCCCCATTGTCTCTTTTCTTCCCGGACGTCGACCCCGCCCTCCCCCCGTGTTGCCCCTCCTTGCTCCCCCACAGCCCTTCCCCCATTTCCTGCGTCCGCCTGCCAATCAGGAACGAGCACGAGGGCACTCGAGGCCCCTTCGGCGGGAAGCGCGCCGAGCGGGCGCGGAAGGAGGCGAGTGAGGAGCGGGAGAAGCAGCAGCGCGGCAGAGTTCATCCCCGCGACCGCAGCTCGCGCAGAGGCTGCTGCTGCTGGTAGTAGACTCTTACGCTGGAGATAGTCAGTCCTCTTGTGATAGCTTATCTCAAGTTTGTTAGGCGCTAATGGGATTGCTGGTTAGACTTGTGCGCGATGCAGGAGTGGCGTGCCTTGTACCTGTTTTAGCCGGTTAATAAGAACGTATTGCTGAACGCTTTCCTGTCGCGCCGCACGTTCAGTTCTATGGTCCATTCCTGCGTTGCGGTTTCTAGGGGCGCGGCTTCACACTAACGAATGGAACTAACATCGTATCACGCGGGACTGAAGCGAGGGTCGATATGGCGACAAACAACTGAAGGAGGGCACGGTGTAGAGGGGTTTTGGCGTTGTCGGTGGAGTGGCTATTGGCAGAAAGGGACTCGGCTACTCGGCTGCTCGGCTACTCGCTCGCCACGGGACATAACGCAGCACACCCTTGCTGACTTGTCAGCGGATCACGACTGGCGCGCTTCGGTTGCGACTGTCAAGTGACGGCATAGCTGAGCTCAGCAGTTTAGCAGCAGAGCTCGTCGTACAAGCGAGGTGGAAAATGCTGTGCTGGAGATGCGGTGGGGAAAAAGCAAGGAATGAGAACGTGGAATGGAATTGACAAGTTGCGTTGTGAAAGGGGCGCAATTTGTGATTGGTTTGCCGCGCCGCGATGTTCCACCGTGTGCGATTTTTGAAATTCCGGCTCGCAAGCGGCTCTGCTTGCCCCTGCGATGGCGAAAGCGATTTGGCGCGCGTCTGTGGAGGGGCAATGGATTTGGAACGTGCAACTGTTTCTTGACCAACGAGGATGTTCCACGTCGAAGCATTGAGGTGTCGTGTTCGTATCCGCGTTATACACAACCACCACATAACAGTTACAGCAGGAAGCGGCAAAAGCGCACGTTCCGCGGAAGGTTCGCCGCCCGTGGGGCTCGAACCGACCACAAGGTTAAGAGCCTTGCGCTCTACCGACTGAGCTAGGGCGGCTGGTAAAATGGGATTATTATTTTGTTTTTGTTTTTTTTTTTTGGTTTTTCCGGCAGCTCCACAGCACGAGCACGATTCGCTGTGCGATCGTAAATGTCGCAGCTTGCGAGTGTCCGCTGGTCACTCCGTCTCGTCTTGTCACCCGTCGCGACACCTCGTCTATCCCCGCCACGCCGCCGCCATTGCCGGTACCATTCCTTACAGCGACGCCTCCACAGCCAGTCCCCAGCGCATGGTGCAGCAAACGGGCTGAATGCCGTCGCCCGCAGCGACGCCAGTTTTAACGACGGCAGCCGCAGCATCAGCAGCAGCGGCGGCAGCAGCAGCATGGCGCTAGAATTCGAGGTGCGCGCTCGCCAACTGAACTGAATGCATGCCTTCCGCCTATTGTACCTTTCCCTTCCCTTCCCCCGCTCCCACTCCCCCGTTCCCCCCGCCCCTCTTCCTCCCCGCCCCCCGCTTTCCCCTGGTGAGTCTTCCCGCGACCGCTATTTGCCACGCATACGCGCGGAACTGTTGCGCCTTCGAACTCCCCCGCGTCCGCCCCTCCCTTCCCCCGCCCGCGCCGGCAGGTGCTGGCGACTCACGAGCGCGCGCGAGCGGCGCGAATGACGCTGCCGCACCACAGCTGCCTCACGCCCATGTTCATGCCCGTGGGCACGCAAGGTGGGACCTTGACGGGAGTTGAGAGCGGTTGACAGGTTTTGAGAGGGGTTGAAGGGGGGCTTAGATGGGCTGAGAGGGGCTTAGACAGCATGTAGCGAGAATGGTGCTGCAGCTGCCTCATGCCCATGTTCATGCCCGTGAACACTCAAGGTGGGTGCCTGCCATGGTTGACGAGTGCTGAGAGTGGCTGAGAGGGTTTGAGAGGGGTTAAAGGGGGTTTAGACGGAGCAGCAGCTGCGTGAGCTGGGGTGGCAGGTGGTGCTTTTACAGTCCCCTCACCATCTCGCCAGCCATTCTGGCTCTGACCATGTGTCTCATGACAGTCAACTCACAGCTTTTCCCATGTCCCCTCCCTGTTCCGGCTGCCGCCACAACAGGCACCATCAAGGGGCTGACAGCACAGCAATTAGGCGAGCTGGGCTGCCAGGTGGTGCTGGGCAACACCTACCACCTCGCCAACCGCCCTGGCGCTGACGTGATCGCTGAGGCGGGCGGGCTGCATGCCTTCATGGACTGGCCGCGCGGGCTGCTCACCGACTCGGGGGGATTCCAGATGGTGAGAAGCGGCTTAAGATGGCAAGGGGGGTGGGGCTTTAAGATGGCGCGGGTGGGCTGCATGCCTCCATGGACTGGCCATGCAGGCTGCTCACTGACTCGAGGGGATTCCAGGTCTTGAGGGGAGGCTGATGATGCGGGGAATCGACGTGGGAAATACGCAATGCGCAAATAGCAGTCACAGGTGACGGCTGTCACATTGCGCTGTTGCATCCCATGCCATGCCCTCACCACGTGCTGTTGCTTGCTGCCACTCACTCACTGCCTGCTTTTGCCCCACACCACCCCACACCACTACACACCACCCTGCACCCCGCTCCACCGCTCTGCACCATGGCAGGTGTCGCTGCTACACCTGGCGGACATCACAGAGCAGGGGGTGGAGTTCCAGTCGCCTGTGGACGGCACGCGCATGCTGCTCACCCCAGAGGAGTCCATCGCCATCCAGGTGCCTCTCCCCATCCCCTTCTCAGGTGCCTCTCCCCATCCCCTTCTCAGGTGCCTCTCCCCATCCCCTTCTCAGGTGCCTCTCCCCATCCCCTTCTCAAGTGCCCCTCGTCCCCCCTCTCAGGTGCCTCTCACTCCCCTCTCAGGTGCCTCTCACTCCCCTCTCAGGTGCCTCTCACTCCCCTCTCAGGTGCCCCCCACGCCCATGTCAGGTGCCTCTTGCTCCCAATCCCCCTGTCAGTATGCTGAACTCAGCTGCCAGGAGAATCAGCCACATCTTGCTTCCGGTGCTCACGATGCTCCCAGTCCCCCTGCTCCCAGTCCCCCTGCTCCCAGTCCCCCTGCTCCCAATCCCCCTGCTCCCAATCCCCCTGCTCCCAATCCCCCTGCTCCCAATCCCCCTGCTCCCAATCCCCCTGCGCACATCAGCCACATCTTGCTTCATCAACAACTATCTGCGTTTAGATTTAGGTCTCCTCCATCATCCACTGTCGTTTCAAGGCATCACACCCCTTTCAAGCCCTCCCCCATGTTTGTTCTGCTGTGACCCGTGGGCTGCTTCCTGGAAGGAGCGCAGAACAAGATCGGTGCTGACATCATCATGGCTCTGGATGACGTGGTGAGCAGCCTGGTGTCTGGCCCGCGCATTGAGGAGGCGACTCATCGCACGCTGAGGTGGATGGACCGATGCATGCAGGGTGAGGTGGAGTGAGGGGGATGGTGGATGGACCGAGAAGGGGGTGAACCTGAGAAGGGGTGAACCTGAGAAGGGGGGGTGAGAGGGATGGACCGATGCATGCAGGGTGAGGGGGATGGTAGATGCATGAATGGGGATGCATGCAGAGCATGCACGCATGAGGCATGTACTAGTCCAAAAGATCAGTGGGTTAAGGCTTGTGGGGATATGGACCTCCTTGTGAGAATAACGTAGAAGCACATCACATTGCATCACGTCATGCTGGAAATTCCTTTATTTCACCCGCTTCCCTGTTCCTACCATCCCAGTCTCCTGCTTGCTGTGCCTTTCTGCATCCTCCCCTCCCCCCTCCCCCGCAGCCCACAGCCGGCCGCACGATCAGAACCTCTTTGGCATCGTGCAGGGAGGGCTGGACCCTAAGCTCAGGTGAAAACCCAGGTGGTAGCTGCTCAGGTGGAAGCACAAACTAGAATTAGAATAACAGGCTCGGATGAGTGAGTTCAATTGACAGTCTAACATGACAGTCCTGTTGCCTGCACTGCAAGGCACATCCTCGTCGTCTCCTCTCCCTTTTCCTCTGCTGCTTTCTCCGCCACCAGTATTTCGATTCGCTTTTGGGAAATGGTAAAGTTCACTGGAAAACACTCCCCGTCTCCTGCATTCCCTCAGCCTGTTTCTGCTGCTGCCTCTCCCATCTTCCTCTCTCTGTTGCCTGCCGCCTGCTCCCTCCACTCTCTTTCCCCCTTGATACATGCAGGGACATCTGCCTCAAGGGGCTCATTGACAGAGACCTACCCGGGTATGTAACAGTGTGGCAGCTGTCAGTTGAGTGGGGATGTAGCAGTGTGGTAGCTGACTGGGGATGCCACAGTCTCACAGGAGTGTGAATGGTCTGCAGCAGAGTCACCATGATGTTGTTCTGCTACGGTTGTTCTGTTTGGGCACATGATGTTGTTCAGCCTCTTGGCTTCAGCCTACGTTGCTCTATTGCATCCCTGTCTCATTTCCTCTTACTGCATCTGTTTCATCCCATCCACCATCTCATCCCACCCCACCCCAACCATTCCATTCAACACCGTTGATTACTTCCAGCTATGCAATTGGTGGGCTGGCGGGCGGCGAGGACAAGGATTCGTTTTGGCGCGTAGTGGCGCAGTGCACGGCAGCTCTGCCGGCCAACAAGCCACGATACGTCATGGTACGGCAGATTGTGGTATGGTGCTGCATAGTGTGGTACGGTGCTCCATAGTGTGGTACGGTGCTGCATAGTGTGGTACGGTGCTGCATAGTGTGGTATGGTGCTGCATAGTGTGGCTTGGTATGGTATGGCATGGCATGGCATGGCATGGCATGGCGTGGCGTGGTATGGCGTGACATGGAAAGGACGTATATCATGCGTCTCAAGTATGCCTCTGACCCTCTCCCCTCCAAACACGCAGGGAGTGGGGTACCCATTGGACATAGTGGTGTGTTCAGCCCTGGGAGCAGACATGTACGACTGTGTCTACCCCACGCGCACGGCTCGTTTCGGCACGGCGCTGATACCAGAGGGCGTGTTGAAGCTCAAGCACGCTGCTATGGCAAATGACCACCGCCCCATCGACCCCTCCTGCTCCTGCCTGGTGGGTTTCACTGCCCCTCTGCTGCCTGCCTGGTGGGTTTCACTGCCCCTCTGCTGCCTGCCTGGTGGGTTTCACTGCCCCTCTGCTGCCTGCCTGGTGGGTTTCACTGCCCCTCTGCTGCCTGCCTGGTGGGTTTCACTGCCCCTCTGCTGCCTGCCTGGTGGGTTTCACTGCCCCTCTGCTGCCTGCCTGGTGGGTTTCACTGCCCCTCTGCTGCCTGCCTGGTGGGTTTCACTGCCCCTCTGCTGCCTGCCTGGTGGGTTTCACTGCCCCTCTGCTGCCTGCCTGGTGGGTTTCACTGCCCCTCTGCTGCCTGCCTGGTGGGTTTCACTTCCCCTCTGCTGCCTGCCTGGTGGGTTTCACTGCCCCTCTGCTGCCTGCCTGGTGGGTTTCACTGCCCCTCTGCTGCCTGCCTGGTGGGTTTCACTGCCCCTCTGCTGCCTGCCTGGTGGGTTTCACTGCCCCTCTGCTGCCTGCCTGGTGGGTTTCACTGCCCCTCTGCTGCCTGCCTGGTGGGTTTCACTGCCCCTCTGCTGCCTGCCTGGTGGGTTTCACTTCCCCTCTGCTGCCTGCCTGGTGGGTTTCACTGCCCCTCTGCTGCCTGCCTGGTGGGTTTCACTTCCCCTCTGCTGCCTGCCTGGTGGGTTTCACTGCCCCTCTGCTGCCTGCCTGGTGGGTTTCACTGCCCCTCTGCTGCCTGCCTGGTGGGTTTCACTGCCCCTCTGCTGCCTGCCTGGTGGGTTTCACTGCCCCTCTGCTGCCTGCCTGGTGGGTTTCACTGCCCCTCTGCTGCCTGCCTGGTGGGTTTCACTGCCCCTCTGCTGCCTGCCTGGTGGGTTCCACTGCCCCTCTGCTGCCTGCCTGGTGGGTTTCACTGCCCCTCTGCTGCCTGCCTGGTGGGTTTCACTGCCCCTCTGCTGCCTGCCTGGTGGGTTTCACTGCCCCTCTGCTGCCTGCCTGGTGGGTTTCACTGCCCCTCTGCTGCCTGCCTGGTGGGTTTCACTGCCCCTCTGCTGCCTGCCTGGTGGGTTTCACTGCCCCTCTGCTGCCTGCCTGGTGGGTTTCACTGCCCCTCTGCTGCCTGCCTGGTGGGTTTCACTGCCCCTCTGCTGCCTGCCTGGTGGGTTTCACTGCCCCTCTGCTGCCTGCCTGGTGGGTTTCACTGCCCCTCTGCTGCCTGCCTGGTGGGTTTCACTGCCCCTCTGCTGCCTGCCTGGTGGGTTTCACTGCCCCTCTGCTGCCTGCCTGGTGGGTTTCACTGCCCCTCTGCTGCCTGCCTGGTGGGTTTCACTGCCCCTCTGCTGCCTGCCTGGTGGGTTTCACTGCCCCTCTGCTGCCTGCCTGGTGGGTTTCACTGCCCCTCTGCTGCCTGCCTGGTGGGTTTCACTGCCCCTCTGCTGCCTGCCTGGTGGGTTTCACTGCCCCTCTGCTGCCTGCCTGGTGGGTTTCACTGCCCCTCTGCTGCCTGCCTGGTGGGTTTCACTGCCCCTCTGCTGCCTGCCTGGTGGGTTTCACTGCCCCTCTGCTGCCTGCCTGGTGGGTTTCACTGCCCCTCTGCTGCCTGCCTGGTGGGTTTCACTGCTGCCTGCCTGGTGGGTTTCACTGCCCCTCTGCTGCCTGCCTGGTGGGTTTCACTGCCCCTCTGCTGCCTGCCTGGTGGGTTTCACTGCCCCTCTGCTGCCTGCCTGGTGGGTTTCACTGCCCCTCTGCTGCCTGCCTGGTGGGTTTCACTGCCCCTCTGCTGCCTGCCTGGTGGGTTCCACTGCCCCTCTGCTGCCTGCCTGGTGGGTTTCACTGCCCCTCTGCTGCCTGCCTGGTGCGTCTCCCTGCCGCCCTCCTTGCTCCTGTTGCGTCTGTGTCAGTGTTCCCATGCCCCCATGGCCCATGACCACCACTCCATCGACGCCTCCTCCTCTTGCCTGGTGGATTGCACTACTGCCCTGCCTGCTGGGTCTCTGTTGGTTTGCCTTGCTGCCTGCTGCACTCCTGTGAATCTGCACTACATCCCCCACACTACATCCCTCTACACCACTCCAGGCCTCCTGCAGCTTCTCACGGGCCTGTCTGCACTCGCTGGTCACTAAGGACCCCGTGGGCAGCCACCTGCTCACTTGAGGCGTCTCGGGTTCAACCTTCCACCGCATCCCACTCCTGACTGCACCCTCGACACCCCTCTGCACCACACTACATCTCTCTGCACCCCGCCAGGCTTGCCGCAGCTTCTCACGCGCCTATCTGCACTCACTGGTGACCAAAGACCCCGTGGGCTGCCACCTGCTCACCATCCACAACATCGCCTACATGATGCAGGTGGGTGGGAGGAGAGGGGGTTGGGGAGGGTATGTTTGGATGGGGATGAGGGGAAGAAAGCTGCCATCTGCTCACCATCCACAACATCGCCTACATGATGCAGGTGGGTGGGAGGAGAGGGGGTTGGGGAGGGTATGTTTGGATGGGGATGAGGGGAAGAAAGCTGCCATCTGCTCACCATCCACAACATCGCCTACATGATGCAGGTGGGTGGGAGGAGAGGGGGTTGGGGAGGGTATGTTTGGATGGGGATGAGGGGAAGAAAGCTGCCATCTGCTCACCATCCACAACATCGCCTACATGATGCAGGTGGGTGGGAGGAGAGGGGGTTGGGGAGGGTATGTTTGGATGGGGATGAGGGGAAGAAAGCTGCCATCTGCTCACCATCCACAACATCGCCTACATGATGCAGGTGGGTGGGGCGGGGTATGGGTGGGTGGGATGAGGCACAAATCGCACCAC
This sequence comes from Closterium sp. Yama58-4, assembly GCA_947470075.1. NCBI lineage: Eukaryota > Viridiplantae > Streptophyta > Zygnematophyceae > Desmidiales > Closteriaceae > Closterium > Closterium sp. Yama58-4. The sequence goes on from CANIUD010000102.1 coordinate 89,822, forward strand.
CTGCTCACCATCCACAACATCACTTACATGATGCAGGTGGGTGGGGGTGAGAGAGGGGGGGCGTAATGGGTGGGTGGGATTGAGGGGAGGTGACTCTGGGTGGGGTATTAAAAGCGGTGGTTGGGAGGTAAACGCAGCTGGGTGGGTGGGGAATGCAGCTGGGTGGGTGGGGAACGCAGCTGGGTGGGTGCGGAACGCAGCTGGGTGGGTGGGGAACGCAGCTGGGTGGGTGGGGAACGCAGCTGGGTGGGTGGGGAACGCAGCTGGGTGGGTGGGGAACGCAGCTGGGTGGGTGGGGAACGCAGCTGGGTGGGTGGGGAACGCAGCTGGGTGGGTGGGGAACGCAGCTGGGTGGGTGGGGAACGCAGCTGGGTGGGTGCGGAACGCAGCTGGGTGGGTGGGGAACGCAGCTGGGTGGGTGGGGAACGCAGCTGGGTGGGTGGGGAAAGCAGCTGGGTGGGTGCGGAACGCAGCTGGGTGGGTGGGGAACGCAGCTGGGTGGGTGGGGAACGCAGCTGGGTGGGTGGGGAACGCAGCTGGGTGGGTGGGGAACGCAGCTGGGTGGGTGGGGAACGCAGCTGGGTGGGTGCGGAACGCAGCTGGGTGGGTGGGGAACGCAGCTGGGTGGGTGGGGAACGCAGCTGGGTGGGTGGGGAACGCAGCTGGGTGGGTGCGGAACGCAGCTGGGTGGGTGGGGAACGCAGCTGGGTGGGTGCGGAACGCAGCTGGGTGGGTGGGGAACGCAGCTGGGTGGGTGAGGAACGCAGCTGGGTGGGTGGGGAACGCAGCTGGGTGGGTGGGGAACGCAGCTGGGTGGGTGGGGAACGCAGCTGGGTGGGTGGGGAACGCAGCTGGGTGGGTGGGGAACGCAGCTGGGTGGGTGGGGAACGCAGCTGGGTGGGTGGGGAACGCAGCTGGGTGGGTGGGGAACGCAGCTGGGTGGGTGGGGAACGCAGCTGGGTGGGTGGGGAACGCAGCTGGGTGGGTGGGGAACGCAGCTGGGTGGGTGCGGAACGCAGCTGGGTGGGTGGGGAACGCAGCTGGGTGGGTGGGGAACGCAGCTGGGTGGGTGGGGAACGCAGCTGGGTGGGTGGGGAACGCAGCTGGGTGGGTGGGGAACGCAGCTGGGTGGGTGGGGAACGCAGCTGGGTGGGTGGGGAACGCAGCTGGGTGGGTGGGGAACGCAGCTGGGTGGGTGGGGAACGCAGCTGGGTGGGTGCGGAACGCAGCTGGGTGGGTGGGGAACGCAGCTGGGTGGGTGCGGAACGCAGCTGGGTGGGTGGGGAACGCAGCTGGGTGGGTGCGGAACGCAGCTGGGTGGGTGGGGAACGCAGCTGGGTGGGTGGGGAACGCAGCTGGGTGGGTGGGGAACGCAGCTGGGTGGGTGGGGAACGCAGCTGGGTGGGTGCGGAACGCAGCTGGGTGGGTGGGGAACGCAGCTGGGTGGGTGGGGAACGCAGCTGGGTGGGTGGGGAACGCAGCTGGGTGGGTGCGGAACGCAGCTGGGTGGGTGGGGAACGCAGCTGGGTGGGTGCGGAACGCAGCTGGGTGGGTGGGGAACGCAGCTGGGTGGGTGGGGAACGCAGCTGGGTGGGTGGGGAACGCAGCTGGGTGGGTGGGGAACGCAGCTGGGTGGGTGGGGAACGCAGCTGGGTGGGTGGGGAACGCAGCTGGGTGGGTGGGGAACGCAGCTGGGTGGGTGGGGAACGCAGCTGGGTGGGTGGGGAACGCAGCTGGGTGGGTGGGGAACGCAGCTGGGTGGGTGGGGAACGCAGCTGGGTGGGTGCGGAACGCAGCTGGGTGGGTGCGGAACGCAGCTGGGTGGGTGCGGAACGCAGCTGGGTGGGTGGGGAACGCAGCTGGGTGGGTGCGGAACGCAGCTGGGTGGGTGCGGAACGCAGCTGGGTGGGTGGGGAACGCAGCTGGGTGGGTGGGGAACGCAGCTGGGTGGGTGGGGAACGCAGCTGGGTGGGTGCGGAACGCAGCTGGGTGGGTGGGGAACGCAGCTGGGTGGGTGGGGAACGCAGCTGGGTGGGTGGGGAACGCAGCTGGGTGGGTGGGGAACGCAGCTGGGTGGGTGGGGAACGCAGCTGGGTGGGTGGGGAACGCAGCTGGGTGGGTGGGGAACGCAGCTGGGTGGGTGGGGAACGCAGCTGGGTGGGTGGGGAACGCAGCTGGGTGGGTGGGGAACGCAGCTGGGTGGGTGGGGAACGCAGCTGGGTGGGTGGGGAACGCAGCTGGGTGGGTGGGGAACGCAGCTGGGTGGGTGGGGAACGCAGCTGGGTGGGTGGGGAACGCAGCTGGGTGGGTGCGGAACGCAGCTGGGTGGGTGGGGAACGCAGCTGGGTGGGTGCGGAACGCAGCTGGGTGGGTGGGGAACGCAGCTGGGTGGGTGGGGAACGCAGCTGGGTGGGTGGGGAACGCAGCTGGGTGGGTGGGGAACGCAGCTGGGTGGGTGCGGAACGCAGCTGGGTGGGTGGGGAACGCAGCTGGGTGGGTGGGGAACGCAGCTGGGTGGGTGGGGAACGCAGCTGGGTGGGTGGGGAACGCAGCTGGGTGGGTGGGGAACGCAGCTGGGTGGGTGGGGAACGCAGCTGGGTGGGTGGGGAACGCAGCTGGGTGGGTGGGGAACGCAGCTGGGTGGGTGCGGAACGCAGCTGGGTGGGTGGGGAACGCAGCTGGGTGGGTGGGGAACGCAGCTGGGTGGGTGGGGAACGCAGCTGGGTGGGTGCGGAACGCAGCTGGGTGGGTGGGGAACGCAGCTGGGTGGGTGGGGAACGCAGCTGGGTGGGTGGGGAACGCAGCTGGGTGGGTGGGGAACGCAGCTGGGTGGGTGGGGAACGCAGCTGGGTGGGTGCGGAACGCAGCTGGGTGGGTGCGGAACGCAGCTGGGTGGGTGGGGAACGCAGCTGGGTGGGTGGGGAACGCAGCTGGGTGGGTGCGGAACGCAGCTGGGTGGGTGGGGAACGCAGCTGGGTGGGTGCGGAACGCAGCTGGGTGGGTGGGGAACGCAGCTGGGTGGGTGGGGAACGCAGCTGGGTGGGTGCGGAACGCAGCTGGGTGGGTGGGGAACGCAGCTGGGTGGGTGGGGAACGCAGCTGGGTGGGTGGGGAACGCAGCTGGGTGGGTGCGGAACGCAGCTGGGTGGGTGGGGAACGCAGCTGGGTGGGTGCGGAACGCAGCTGGGTGGGTGGGGAACGCAGCTGGGTGGGTGAGGAACGCAGCTGGGTGGGTGGGGAACGCAGCTGGGTGGGTGGGGAACGCAGCTGGGTGGGTGGGGAACGCAGCTGGGTGGGTGGGGAACGCAGCTGGGTGGGTGGGGAACGCAGCTGGGTGGGTGGGGAACGCAGCTGGGTGGGTGGGGAACGCAGCTGGGTGGGTGGGGAACGCAGCTGGGTGGGTGGGGAACGCAGCTGGGTGGGTGGGGAACGCAGCTGGGTGGGTGCGGAACGCAGCTGGGTGGGTGGGGAACGCAGCTGGGTGGGTGGGGAACGCAGCTGGGTGGGTGGGGAACGCAGCTGGGTGGGTGGGGAACGCAGCTGGGTGGGTGGGGAACGCAGCTGGGTGGGTGGGGAACGCAGCTGGGTGGGTGGGGAACGCAGCTGGGTGGGTGGGGAACGCAGCTGGGTGGGTGCGGAACGCAGCTGGGTGGGTGGGGAACGCAGCTGGGTGGGTGCGGAACGCAGCTGGGTGGGTGGGGAACGCAGCTGGGTGGGTGCGGAACGCAGCTGGGTGGGTGGGGAACGCAGCTGGGTGGGTGGGGAACGCAGCTGGGTGGGTGGGGAACGCAGCTGGGTGGGTGGGGAACGCAGCTGGGTGGGTGCGGAACGCAGCTGGGTGGGTGGGGAACGCAGCTGGGTGGGTGGGGAACGCAGCTGGGTGGGTGCGGAACGCAGCTGGGTGGGTGGGGAACGCAGCTGGGTGGGTGCGGAACGCAGCTGGGTGGGTGGGGAACGCAGCTGGGTGGGTGAGGAACGCAGCTGGGTGGGTGGGGAACGCAGCTGGGTGGGTGGGGAACGCAGCTGGGTGGGTGGGAACGCAGCTGGGTGGGTGCGGAACGCAGCTGGGTGGGTGCGGAACGCAGCTGGGTGGGTGCGGAACGCAGCTGGGTGGGTGGGGAACGCAGCTGGGTGGGTGCGGAACGCAGCTGGGTGGGTGGGGAACGCAGCTGGGTGGGTGGGGAACGCAGCTGGGTGGGTGGGGAACGCAGCTGGGTGGGTGGGGAACGCAGCTGGGTGGGTGGGGAACGCAGCTGGGTGGGTGGGGAACGCAGCTGGGTGGGTGGGGAACGCAGCTGGGTGGGTGGGGAACGCAGCTGGGTGGGTGCGGAACGCAGCTGGGTGGGTGGGGAACGCAGCTGGGTGGGTGGGGAACGCAGCTGGGTGGGTGGGGAACGCAGCTGGGTGGGTGGGGAACGCAGCTGGGTGGGTGGGGAACGCAGCTGGGTGGGTGGGGAACGCAGCTGGGTGGGTGGGGAACGCAGCTGGGTGGGTGGGGAACGCAGCTGGGTGGGTGGGGAACGCAGCTGGGTGGGTGGGGAACGCAGCTGGGTGGGTGGGGAACGCAGCTGGGTGGGTGGGGAACGCAGCTGGGTGGGTGGGGAACGCAGCTGGGTGGGTGGGGAACGCAGCTGGGTGGGTGGGGAACGCAGCTGGGTGGGTGGGGAACGCAGCTGGGTGGGTGGGGAACGCAGCTGGGTGGGTGGGGAACGCAGCTGGGTGGGTGCGGAACGCAGCTGGGTGGGTGCGGAACGCAGCTGGGTGGGTGGGAACGCAGCTGGGTGGGTGGGGAACGCAGCTGGGTGGGTGGGGAACGCAGCTGGGTGGGTGGGGAACGCAGCTGGGTGGGTGGGGAACGCAGCTGGGTGGGTGGGGAACGCAGCTGGGTGGGTGGGAACGCAGCTGGGTGGGTGGGGAACGCAGCTGGGTGGGTGGGGAACGCAGCTGGGTGGGTGGGGAACGCAGCTGGGTGGGTGGGGAACGCAGCTGGGTGGGTGGGGAACGCAGCTGGGTGGGTGGGGAACGCAGCTGGGTGGGTGGGGAACGCAGCTGGGTGGGTGGGGAACGCAGCTGGGTGGGTGGGGAACGCAGCTGGGTGGGTGGGGAACGCAGCTGGGTGGGTGGGGAACGCAGCTGGGTGGGTGGGGAACGCAGCTGGGTGGGTGGGGAACGCAGCTGGGTGGGTGGGGAACGCAGCTGGGTGGGTGGGGAACGCAGCTGGGTGGGTGGGGAACGCAGCTGGGTGGGTGGGGAACGCAGCTGGGTGGGTGGGGAACGCAGCTGGGTGGGTGGGGAACGCAGCTGGGTGGGTGGGGAACGCAGCTGGGTGGGTGGGGAACGCAGCTGGGTGGGTGGGGAACGCAGCTGGGTGGGTGGGGAACGCAGCTGGGTGGGTGGGGAACGCAGCTGGGTGGGTGGGAACGCAGCTGGGTGGGTGGGGAACGCAGCTGGGTGGGTGGGGAACGCAGCTGGGTGGGTGGGGAACGCAGCTGGGTGGGTGGGGAACGCAGCTGGGTGGGTGGGAACGCAGCTGGGTGGGTGGGGAACGCAGCTGGGTGGGTGGGGAACGCAGCTGGGTGGGTGGGAACGCAGCTGGGTGGGTGGGGAACGCAGCTGGGTGGGTGCGGAACGCAGCTGGGTGGGTGCGGAACGCAGCTGGGTGGGTGGGGAACGCAGCTGGGTGGGTGGGGAACGCAGCTGGGTGGGTGGGGAACGCAGCTGGGTGGGTGGGAACGCAGCTGGGTGGGTGGGAACGCAGCTGGGTGGGTGGGGAACGCAGCTGGGTGGGTGGGGAACGCAGCTGGGTGGGTGGGGAACGCAGCTGGGTGGGTGGGGAACGCAGCTGGGTGGGTGGGGAACGCAGCTGGGTGGGTGGGGAACGCAGCTGGGTGGGTGGGGAACGCAGCTGGGTGGGTGGGGAACGCAGCTGGGTGGGTGGGGAACGCAGCTGGGTGGGTGGGGAACGCAGCTGGGTGGGTGGGGAACGCAGCTGGGTGGGTGGGGAACGCAGCTGGGTGGGTGGGGAACGCAGCTGGGTGGGTGGGGAACGCAGCTGGGTGGGTGGGGAACGCAGCTGGGTGGGTGGGGAACGCAGCTGGGTGGGTGGGGAACGCAGCTGGGTGGGTGGGGAACGCAGCTGGGTGGGTGGGGAACGCAGCTGGGTGGGTGGGGAACGCAGCTGGGTGGGTGGGGAACGCAGCTGGGTGGGTGGGGAACGCAGCTGGGTGGGTGGGGAACGCAGCTGGGTGGGTGGGGAACGCAGCTGGGTGGGTGGGGAACGCAGCTGGGTGGGTGGGGAACGCAGCTGGGTGGGTGGGGAACGCAGCTGGGTGGGTGGGGAACGCAGCTGGGTGGGTGGGGAACGCAGCTGGGTGGGTGGGGAACGCAGCTGGGTGGGTGGGGAACGCAGCTGGGTGGGTGGGGAACGCAGCTGGGTGGGTGGGGAACGCAGCTGGGTGGGTGGGGAACGCAGCTGGGTGGGTGGGGAACGCAGCTGGGTGGGTGGGGAACGCAGCTGGGTGGGTGGGGAACGCAGCTGGGTGGGTGGGGAACGCAGCTGGGTGGGTGGGGAACGCAGCTGGGTGGGTGGGGAACGCAGCTGGGTGGGTGGGGAACGCAGCTGGGTGGGTGGGGAACGCAGCTGGGTGGGTGGGAACGCAGCTGGGTGGGTGGGGAACGCAGCTGGGTGGGTGGGGAACGCAGCTGGGTGGGTGGGGAACGCAGCTGGGTGGGTGGGGAACGCAGCTGGGTGGGTGGGGAACGCAGCTGGGTGGGTGGGGAACGCAGCTGGGTGGGTGGGGAACGCAGCTGGGTGGGTGGGGAACGCAGCTGGGTGGGTGGGGAACGCAGCTGGGTGGGTGGGGAACGCAGCTGGGTGGGTGGGGAACGCAGCTGGGTGGGTGGGGAACGCAGCTGGGTGGGTGGGGAACGCAGCTGGGTGGGTGGGGAACGCAGCTGGGTGGGTGGGGAACGCAGCTGGGTGGGTGGGGAACGCAGCTGGGTGGGTGGGGAACGCAGCTGGGTGGGTGGGGAACGCAGCTGGGTGGGTGGGGAACGCAGCTGGGTGGGTGGGAACGCAGCTGGGTGGGTGGGGAACGCAGCTGGGTGGGTGGGAACGCAGCTGGGTGGGTGGGGAACGCAGCTGGGTGGGTGGGGAACGCAGCTGGGTGGGTGGGGAACGCAGCTGGGTGGGTGGGGAACGCAGCTGGGTGGGTGGGGAACGCAGCTGGGTGGGTGGGGAACGCAGCTGGGTGGGTGGGGAACGCAGCTGGGTGGGTGGGGAACGCAGCTGGGTGGGTGGGGAACGCAGCTGGGTGGGTGGGGAACGCAGCTGGGTGGGTGGGGAACGCAGCTGGGTGGGTGGGGAACGCAGCTGGGTGGGTGGGGAACGCAGCTGGGTGGGTGGGGAACGCAGCTGGGTGGGTGCGGAACGCAGCTGGGTGGGTGGGGAACGCAGCTGGGTGGGTGGGGAACGCAGCTGGGTGGGTGGGGAACGCAGCTGGGTGGGTGGGGAACGCAGCTGGGTGGGTGGGGAACGCAGCTGGGTGGGTGGGGAACGCAGCTGGGTGGGTGCGGAACGCAGCTGGGTGGGTGGGGAACGCAGCTGGGTGGGTGGGAACGCAGCTGGGTGGGTGGGAACGCAGCTGGGTGGGTGGGAACGCAGCTGGGTGGGTGCGGAACGCAGCTGGGTGGGTGGGGAACGCAGCTGGGTGGGTGGGGAACGCAGCTGGGTGGGTGGGGAACGCAGCTGGGTGGGTGGGGAACGCAGCTGGGTGGGTGGGGAACGCAGCTGGGTGGGTGGGGAACGCAGCTGGGTGGGTGGGGAACGCAGCTGGGTGGGTGGGGAACGCAGCTGGGTGGGTGGGGAACGCAGCTGGGTGGGTGGGGAACGCAGCTGGGTGGGTGGGGAACGCAGCTGGGTGGGTGGGGAACGCAGCTGGGTGGGTGGGGAACGCAGCTGGGTGGGTGGGGAACGCAGCTGGGTGGGTGGGGAACGCAGCTGGGTGGGTGGGGAACGCAGCTGGGTGGGTGGGGAACGCAGCTGGGTGGGTGGGGAACGCAGCTGGGTGGGTGGGGAACGCAGCTGGGTGGGTGGGGAACGCAGCTGGGTGGGTGGGGAACGCAGCTGGGTGGGTGGGGAACGCAGCTGGGTGGGTGGGGAACGCAGCTGGGTGGGTGGGGAACGCAGCTGGGTGGGTGGGGAACGCAGCTGGGTGGGTGGGGAACGCAGCTGGGTGGGTGGGGAACGCAGCTGGGTGGGTGGGGAACGCAGCTGGGTGGGTGGGGAACGCAGCTGGGTGGGTGGGGAACGCAGCTGGGTGGGTGGGGAACGCAGCTGGGTGGGTGGGGAACGCAGCTGGGTGGGTGGGGAACGCAGCTGGGTGGGTGGGGAACGCAGCTGGGTGGGTGGGGAACGCAGCTGGGTGGGTGGGGAACGCAGCTGGGTGGGTGGGGAACGCAGCTGGGTGGGTGGGGAACGCAGCTGGGTGGGTGGGGAACGCAGCTGGGTGGGTGGGGAACGCAGCTGGGTGGGTGGGGAACGCAGCTGGGTGGGTGGGGAACGCAGCTGGGTGGGTGGGGAACGCAGCTGGGTGGGTGCGGAACGCAGCTGGGTGGGTGGGGAACGCAGCTGGGTGGGTGGGGAACGCAGCTGGGTGGGTGGGAACGCAGCTGGGTGGGTGGGGAACGCAGCTGGGTGGGTGGGGAACGCAGCTGGGTGGGTGGGGAACGCAGCTGGGTGGGTGGGGAACGCAGCTGGGTGGGTGGGGAACGCAGCTGGGTGGGTGGGGAACGCAGCTGGGTGGGTGGGGAACGCAGCTGGGTGGGTGGGGAACGCAGCTGGGTGGGTGGGGAACGCAGCTGGGTGGGTGGGGAACGCAGCTGGGTGGGTGGGAACGCAGCTGGGTGGGTGGGGAACGCAGCTGGGTGGGTGGGGAACGCAGCTGGGTGGGTGGGGAACGCAGCTGGGTGGGTGGGGAACGCAGCTGGGTGGGTGGGGAACGCAGCTGGGTGGGTGGGGAACGCAGCTGGGTGGGTGGGGAACGCAGCTGGGTGGGTGCGGAACGCAGCTGGGTGGGTGGGAACGCAGCTGGGTGGGTGGGGAACGCAGCTGGGTGGGTGGGGAACGCAGCTGGGTGGGTGGGGAACGCAGCTGGGTGGGTGGGGAACGCAGCTGGGTGGGTGGGGAACGCAGCTGGGTGGGTGGGAACGCAGCTGGGTGGGTGGGGAACGCAGCTGGGTGGGTGGGGAACGCAGCTGGGTGGGTGGGGAACGCAGCTGGGTGGGTGGGGAACGCAGCTGGGTGGGTGGGGAACGCAGCTGGGTGGGTGGGGAACGCAGCTGGGTGGGTGGGGAACGCAGCTGGGTGGGTGGGGAACGCAGCTGGGTGGGTGGGAACGCAGCTGGGTGGGTGGGGAACGCAGCTGGGTGGGTGGGGAACGCAGCTGGGTGGGTGGGGAACGCAGCTGGGTGGGTGGGGAACGCAGCTGGGTGGGTGGGGAACGCAGCTGGGTGGGTGGGGAACGCAGCTGGGTGGGTGGGGAACGCAGCTGGGTGGGTGGGGAACGCAGCTGGGTGGGTGGGGAACGCAGCTGGGTGGGTGGGGAACGCAGCTGGGTGGGTGGGGAACGCAGCTGGGTGGGTGGGGAACGCAGCTGGGTGGGTGGGGAACGCAGCTGGGTGGGTGGGGAACGCAGCTGGGTGGGTGGGGAACGCAGCTGGGTGGGTGGGGAACGCAGCTGGGTGGGTGGGGAACGCAGCTGGGTGGGTGGGGAACGCAGCTGGGTGGGTGGGGAACGCAGCTGGGTGGGTGGGGAACGCAGCTGGGTGGGTGGGGAACGCAGCTGGGTGGGTGGGGAACGCAGCTGGGTGGGTGGGGAACGCAGCTGGGTGGGTGGGGAACGCAGCTGGGTGGGTGGGGAACGCAGCTGGGTGGGTGGGGAACGCAGCTGGGTGGGTGGGGAACGCAGCTGGGTGGGTGGGGAACGCAGCTGGGTGGGTGGGGAACGCAGCTGGGTGGGTGGGGAACGCAGCTGGGTGGGTGGGGAACGCAGCTGGGTGGGTGGGGAACGCAGCTGGGTGGGTGGGGAACGCAGCTGGGTGGGTGGGGAACGCAGCTGGGTGGGTGGGGAACGCAGCTGGGTGGGTGGGGAACGCAGCTGGGTGGGTGGGGAACGCAGCTGGGTGGGTGGGGAACGCAGCTGGGTGGGTGGGGAACGCAGCTGGGTGGGTGGGGAACGCAGCTGGGTGGGTGGGGAACGCAGCTGGGTGGGTGGGGAACGCAGCTGGGTGGGTGGGGAACGCAGCTGGGTGGGTGGGGAACGCAGCTGGGTGGGTGGGGAACGCAGCTGGGTGGGTGGGGAACGCAGCTGGGTGGGTGGGGAACGCAGCTGGGTGGGTGGGGAACGCAGCTGGGTGGGTGGGGAACGCAGCTGGGTGGGTGGGGAACGCAGCTGGGTGGGTGGGGAACGCAGCTGGGTGGGTGGGGAACGCAGCTGGGTGGGTGGGAACGCAGCTGGGTGGGTGGGGAACGCAGCTGGGTGGGTGCGGAACGCAGCTGGGTGGGTGGGGAACGCAGCTGGGTGGGTGGGGAACGCAGCTGGGTGGGTGGGGAACGCAGCTGGGTGGGTGGGGAACGCAGCTGGGTGGGTGGGGAACGCAGCTGGGTGGGTGGGGAACGCAGCTGGGTGGGTGGGAACGCAGCTGGGTGGGTGGGGAACGCAGCTGGGTGGGTGGGAACGCAGCTGGGTGGGTGGGGAACGCAGCTGGGTGGGTGCGGAACGCAGCTGGGTGGGTGGGAACGCAGCTGGGTGGGTGCGGAACGCAGCTGGGTGGGTGGGGAACGCAGCTGGGTGGGTGGGGAACGCAGCTGGGTGGGTGCGGAACGCAGCTGGGTGGGTGGGGAACGCAGCTGGGTGGGTGGGGAACGCAGCTGGGTGGGTGGGAACGCAGCTGGGTGGGTGGGAACGCAGCTGGGTGGGTGCGGAACGCAGCTGGGTGGGTGGGGAACGCAGCTGGGTGGGTGGGAACGCAGCTGGGTGGGTGCGGAACGCAGCTGGGTGGGTGGGAACGCAGCTGGGTGGGTGGGGAACGCAGCTGGGTGGGTGCGGAACGCAGCTGGGTGGGTGGGGAACGCAGCTGGGTGGGTGGGGAACGCAGCTGGGTGGGTGCGGAACGCAGCTGGGTGGGTGGGGAACGCAGCTGGGTGGGTGGGGAACGCAGCTGGGTGGGTGGGGAACGCAGCTGGGTGGGTGCGGAACGCAGCTGGGTGGGTGGGGAACGCAGCTGGGTGGGTGCGGAACGCAGCTGGGTGGGTGGGGAACGCAGCTGGGTGGGTGGGGAACGCAGCTGGGTGGGTGGGGAACGCAGCTGGGTGGGTGGGGAACGCAGCTGGGTGGGTGGGGAACGCAGCTGGGTGGGTGGGGAACGCAGCTGGGTGGGTGGGAACGCAGCTGGGTGGGTGGGGAACGCAGCTGGGTGGGTGGGGAACGCAGCTGGGTGGGTGGGGAACGCAGCTGGGTGGGTGGGGAACGCAGCTGGGTGGGTGGGGAACGCAGCTGGGTGGGTGGGGAACGCAGCTGGGTGGGTGGGGAACGCAGCTGGGTGGGTGGGGAACGCAGCTGGGTGGGTGCGGAACGCAGCTGGGTGGGTGGGGAACGCAGCTGGGTGGGTGCGGAACGCAGCTGGGTGGGTGGGGAACGCAGCTGGGTGGGTGGGGAACGCAGCTGGGTGGGTGGGGAACGCAGCTGGGTGGGTGGGGAACGCAGCTGGGTGGGTGCGGAACGCAGCTGGGTGGGTGGGGAACGCAGCTGGGTGGGTGGGGAACGCAGCTGGGTGGGTGCGGAACGCAGCTGGGTGGGTGGGGAACGCAGCTGGGTGGGTGGGGAACGCAGCTGGGTGGGTGCGGAACGCAGCTGGGTGGGTGGGGAACGCAGCTGGGTGGGTGGGGAACGCAGCTGGGTGGGTGCGGAACGCAGCTGGGTGGGTGCGGAACGCAGCTGGGTGGGTGCGGAACGCAGCTGGGTGGGTGGGGAACGCAGCTGGGTGGGTGCGGAACGCAGCTGGGTGGGTGGGGAACGCAGCTGGGTGGGTGGGGAACGCAGCTGGGTGGGTGGGGAACGCAGCTGGGTGGGTGCGGAACGCAGCTGGGTGGGTGGGGAACGCAGCTGGGTGGGTGCGGAACGCAGCTGGGTGGGTGCGGAACGCAGCTGGGTGGGTGCGGAACGCAGCTGGGTGGGTGGGGAACGCAGCTGGGTGGGTGCGGAACGCAGCTGGGTGGGTGCGGAACGCAGCTGGGTGGGTGGGGAACGCAGCTGGGTGGGTGGGGAACGCAGCTGGGTGGGTGGGGAACGCAGCTGGGTGGGTGCGGAACGCAGCTGGGTGGGTGGGGGAACGCAGCTGGGTGGGTGCGGAACGCAGCTGGGTGGGTGGGGAACGCAGCTGGGTGGGTGGGGAACGCAGCTGGGTGGGTGGGAACGCAGCTGGGTGGGTGCGGAACGCAGCTGGGTGGGTGCGGAACGCAGCTGGGTGGGTGCGGAACGCAGCTGGGTGGGTGGGGGAACGCAGCTGGGTGGGTGGGGAACGCAGCTGGGTGGGTGGGGAACGCAGCTGGGTGGGTGGGGAACGCAGCTGGGTGGGTGGGAACGCAGCTGGGTGGGTGCGGGAACGCAGCTGGGTGGGTGGGAACGCAGCTGGGTGGGGCGGAACGCAGCTGGGTGGGTGGGGAACGCAGCTGGGTGGGTGCGGAACGCAGCTGGGTGGGTGGGGAACGCAGCTGGGTGGGTGGGGAACGCAGCTGGGTGGGTGGGGAACGCAGCTGGGTGGGTGCGGAACGCAGCTGGGTGGGTGGGGAACGCAGCTGGGTGGGTGCGGAACGCAGCTGGGTGGGTGCGGAACGCAGCTGGGTGGGTGCGGAACGCAGCTGGGTGGGTGCGGAACGCAGCTGGGTGGGTGCGGAACGCAGCTGGGTGGGTGGGGAACGCAGCTGGGTGGGTGGGAACGCAGCTGGGTGGGTGGGAACGCAGCTGGGTGGGTGGGGAACGCAGCTGGGTGGGTGGGGAACGCAGCTGGGTGGGTGCGGAACGCAGCTGGGTGGGTGGGGAACGCAGCTGGGTGGGTGGGGAACGCAGCTGGGTGGGTGGGGAACGCAGCTGGGTGGGTGCGGAACGCAGCTGGGTGGGTGGGGAACGCAGCTGGGTGGGTGGGGAACGCAGCTGGGTGGGTGCGGAACGCAGCTGGGTGGGTGGGGAACGCAGCTGGGTGGGTGCGGAACGCAGCTGGGTGGGTGGGGAACGCAGCTGGGTGGGTGGGAACGCAGCTGGGTGGGTGCGGAACGCAGCTGGTGGGTGGGGAACGCAGCTGGGGGGTGGGGAACGCAGCTGGGTGGGTGCGGAACGCAGCTGGGTGGGTGGGGAACGCAGCTGGGTGGTGCGGAACGCAGCTGGGTGGGTGCGGAACGCAGCTGGGTGGGTGCGGAACGCAGCTGGGTGGGTGGGGAACGCAGCTGGGTGGGTGGGGAACGCAGCTGGGTGGGTGCGGAACGCAGCTGGGTGGGTGGGGAACGCAGCTGGGTGGGTGCGGAACGCAGCTGGGTGGGTGGGGAACGCAGCTGGGTGGGTGCGGAACGCAGCTGGGTGTGGGTGGGAACGCAGCTGGGTGGGTGCGGAACGCAGCTGGGTGGGTGCGGAACGCAGCTGGGTGGGTGCGGAACGCAGCTGGGTGGGTGGGAACGCAGCTGGGTGGGTGCGGAACGCAGCTGGGTGGGTGCGGAACGCAGCTGGGTGGGTGGGGAACGCAGCTGGGTGGGTGCGGAACGCAGCTGGGTGGGTGGGAACGCAGCTGGGTGGGTGCGGAACGCAGCTGGGTGGGTGGGGAACGCAGCTGGGTGGGTGCGGAACGCAGCTGGGGGGTTGGGGAACGCAGCTGGGTGGGTGCGGAACGCAGCTGGGTGGGTGCGGAACGCAGCTGGGTGGGTGCGGAACGCAGCTGGTGGGTGCGGAACGCAGCTGGGTGGGTGCGGAACGCAGCTGGGTGGGTGGGAACGCAGCTGGGTGGGTGGGGAACGCAGCTGGGTGGGTGGGGAACGCAGCTGGGTGGGTGGGAACGCAGCTGGTGGGTGCGGAACGCAGCTGGGTGGGTGCGGAACGCAGCTGGGTGGGTGGGGAACGCAGCTGGGTGGGTGCGGAACGCAGCTGGGTGGGTGGGGAACGCAGCTGGGTGGGTGCGGAACGCAGCTGGGTGGGTGGGGAACGCAGCTGGGTGGGTGCGGAACGCAGCTGGGTGGGTGGGGAACGCAGCTGGGTGGGTGCGGAACGCAGCTGGGTGGGTGGGGAACGCAGCTGGGTGGGTGCGGAACGCAGCTGGGTGGGTGCGGAACGCAGCTGGGTGGGTGGGGAACGCAGCTGGGTGGGTGCGGAACGCAGCTGGGTGGGTGCGGAACGCAGCTGGGTGGGTGGGGAACGCAGCTGGGTGGGTGGGGAACGCAGCTGGGTGGGTGGGGAAACGCAGCTGGGTGGGTGGGGAACGCAGCTGGGTGGGTGGGGAACGCAGCTGGGTGGGTGCGGAACGCAGCTGGGTGGGTGCGGAACGCAGCTGGTGGGTGCGGAACGCAGCTGGGTGGGGCGGAACGCAGCTGGGTGGGTGGGGAACGCAGCTGGGTGGGTGGGGAACGCAGCTGGGTGGGTGGGGAACGCAGCTGGGGGTGTGGGAACGCAGCTGGGTGGGTGGGAACGCAGCTGGGTGGGTGCGGAACGCAGCTGGGTGGGTGCGGAACGCAGCTGGGTGGGTGGGGAACGCAGCTGGGTGGGTGCGGAACGCAGCTGGGTGGGTGGGGAACGCAGCTGGGTGGGTGCGGAACGCAGCTGGGGTGGTGGGGAACGCAGCTGGGTGGGTGCGGAACGCAGCTGGGTGGGTGGGGAACGCAGCTGGGTGGGTGCGGAACGCAGCTGGGTGGGTGGGGAACGCAGCTGGGTGGGTGGGGAACGCAGCTGGGTGGGTGCGGAACGCAGCTGGTGGGTGGGGGAACGCAGCTGGGTGGGTGCGGAACGCAGCTGGGTGGGTGCGGAACGCAGCTGGGTGGGTGCGGAACGCAGCTGGGTGGGTGCGGAACGCAGCTGGGTGGGTGGGGAACGCAGCTGGGTGGGTGCGGAACGCAGCTGGGTGGGTGGGGAACGCAGCTGGGTGGGTGGCGGAACGCAGCTGGGTGGGTGGGGAACGCAGCTGGGTGGGTGCGGAACGCAGCTGGGTGGGTGGGGAACGCAGCTGGGTGGGTGCGGAACGCAGCTGGGTGGGTGCGGAACGCAGCTGGGTGGGTGCGGAACGCAGCTGGGTGGGTGGGGAACGCAGCTGGGTGGGTGCGGAACGCAGCTGGGTGGGTGCGGAACGCAGCTGGGTGGGTGGGAACGCAGCTGGGTGGGTGCGGAACGCAGCTGGGTGGGTGGGGAACGCAGCTGGGTGGGTGCGGAACGCAGCTGGGTGGGTGGGGAACGCAGCTGGGTGGGTGCGGAACGCAGCTGGGTGGGTGGGGAACGCAGCTGGGTGGGTGCGGAACGCAGCTGGGTGGGTGCGGAACGCAGCTGGGTGGGTGGGGAACGCAGCTGGGTGGTGGGGGAACGCAGCTGGGTGGGTGCGGAACGCAGCTGGGGGTGGGAACGCAGCGGGGTGGGTGGGGAACGCAGCTGGGTGGGTGGGGAACGCAGCTGGGTGGGTGGGGAACGCAGCTGGGTGGGTGGGGAACGCAGCTGGGTGGGTGCGGAACGCAGCTGGGTGGGTGCGGAACGCAGCTGGGTGGGTGGGGAACGCAGCTGGTGGTGGGGAACGCAGCTGGGTGGGTGGGGAACGCAGCTGGGTGGGTGGGAACGCAGCTGGGTGGGTGGGGAACGCAGCTGGGTGGGTGCGGAACGCAGCTGGGTGGGTGGGAACGCAGCTGGGTGGGTGCGGAACGCAGCTGGGTGGGTGGGGGAACGCAGCTGGGTGGGTGGGGAACGCAGCTGGGTGGGTGGGGAACGCAGCTGGGTGGGTGGGGAACGCAGCTGGGTGGGTGCGGAACGCAGCTGGGTGGGTGGGAACGCAGCTGGGTGGGTGGGGAACGCAGCTGGGTGGGTGGGGAACGCAGCTGGGTGGGTGGGGAACGCAGCTGGGTGGGTGGGGAACGCAGCTGGGTGGGTGCGGAACGCAGCTGGGTGGGTGGGGAACGCAGCTGGGTGGGTGCGGAACGCAGCTGGGTGGGGTGCGGAACGCAGCTGGGTGGGTGCGGAACGCAGCTGGGTGGGTGGGGAACGCAGCTGGGTGGGTGGGGAACGCAGCTGGGTGGGTGCGGAACGCAGCTGGGTGGGTGGGGAACGCAGCTGGGTGGGTGCGGAACGCAGCTGGGTGGGTGGGGAACGCAGCTGGGTGGGTGCGGAACGCAGCTGGGTGGGTGGGGAACGCAGCTGGGTGGGTGGGGAACGCAGCTGGGTGGGTGGGAACGCAGCTGGGTGGGTGCGGAACGCAGCTGGGTGGGTGGGGAACGCAGCTGGGTGGGTGCGGAACGCAGCTGGGTGGGGTGGGGAACGCAGCTGGGGGGTGGGTGGGAACGCAGCTGGGTGGGTGCGGAACGCAGCTGGGTGGGTGGGGAACGCAGCTGGGGGTGGGTGCGGAACGCAGCTGGGTGGGTGGGGAACGCAGCTGGGTGGGTGCGGAACGCAGCTGGGTGGGTGGGGAACGCAGCTGGGTGGGTGCGGAACGCAGCTGGGTGGGTGGGGAACGCAGCTGGGTGGGGGCGGAACGCAGCTGGGTGGGTGCGGAA
Source organism: Closterium sp. Yama58-4 (assembly GCA_947470075.1). Lineage (NCBI taxonomy): Eukaryota > Viridiplantae > Streptophyta > Zygnematophyceae > Desmidiales > Closteriaceae > Closterium > Closterium sp. Yama58-4. The sequence continues at coordinate 106,604 of CANIUD010000102.1, forward strand.
CGCAGCTGGGTGGGTGCGGAACGCAGCTGGGTGGGTGGGGAACGCAGCTGGGTGGGTGGGGAACGCAGCTGGGTGGGTGGGGAACGCAGCTGGGTGGGTGGGGAACGCAGCTGGGTGGGTGCGGAACGCAGCTGGGTGGGTGCGGAACGCAGCTGGGTGGGTGGGAACGCAGCTGGGTGGGTGCGGAACGCAGCTGGGTGGGTGGGGAACGCAGCTGGGTGTGGGCGGAACGCAGCTGGGTGGGTGGGGAACGCAGCTGGGTGGGTGGGGAACGCAGCTGGGTGGGTGGGGAACGCAGCTGGGTGGGTGCGGACGCAGCTGGGTGGGTGGGGACGCAGCTGGGTGGGTGCGGAACGCAGCTGGGTGGGTGCGGAACGCAGCTGGGTGGGTGGGGAACGCAGCTGGGTGGGGGCGGAACGCAGCTGGGTGGGTGCGGAACGCAGCTGGGTGGGTGGGGAACGCAGCTGGGTGGGTGGGGAACGCAGCTGGGTGGGTGGGGAACGCAGCTGGGTGGGTGGGAACGCAGCTGGGTGGGTGGGGGAACGCAGCTGGTGTGGCGGAACGCAGCTGGGTGGGTGGGGAACGCAGCTGGGTGGGTGGGGAACGCAGCTGGGGGGTGGGGAACGCAGCTGGGTGGGTGGGGAACGCAGCTGGGTGGGTGGGGAACGCAGCTGGGTGGGTGGGGAACGCAGCTGGGTGGGTGCGGAACGCAGCTGGGTGGGTGGGGAACGCAGCTGGGTGGGTGCGGAACGCAGCTGGGTGGGTGGGGAACGCAGCTGGGTGGGTGGGGACGCAGCTGGGTGGGTGCGGAACGCAGCTGGGTGGGTGAACGCAGCTGGGTGGGTGGGGAACGCAGCTGGGTGGGTGCGGAACGCAGCTGGGTGGGTGGGGAACGCAGCTGGGTGGGTGCGGAACGCAGCTGGGGGGGGCGGAACGCAGCTGGGTGGGTGGGGAACGCAGCTGGGTGGGTGCGGAACGCAGCTGGGTGGGTGGGGAACGCAGCTGGGTGGGTGCGGAACGCAGCTGGGTGGGTGGGGAACGCAGCTGGGTGGGTGGGGAACGCAGCTGGGTGGGTGGGGAACGCAGCTGGGTGGGTGCGGAACGCAGCTGGGTGGGTGGGAACGCAGCTGGGTGGGTGCGGAACGCAGCTGGGTGGGTGGGGAACGCAGCTGGGTGGGTGCGAACGCAGCTGGGTGGGTGGGGAACGCAGCTGGGTGGGTGCGGAACGCAGCTGGGTGGGTGCGGAACGCAGCTGGGTGGGTGGGGACGCAGCTGGGTGGGTGGGGAACGCAGCTGGGTGGGTGGGGAACGCAGCTGGGTGGGTGGCGGAACGCAGCTGGTGGGTGGGGGGAACGCAGCTGGGTGGGTGGGGAACGCAGCTGGTGGGTGGGGAACGCAGCTGGGTGGGTGCGGAACGCAGCTGGGTGGGTGCGGAACGCAGCTGGGTGGTGGGAACGCAGCTGGGTGGGTGCGGAACGCAGCTGGGTGGGTGCGGAACGCAGCTGGGTGGGGGGAACGCAGCTGGGTGGGTGGGGAACGCAGCTGGGTGGGTGGGGAACGCAGCTGGGTGGGTGGGGAACGCAGCTGGGTGGGTGCGGGAACGCAGCTGGGTGGGTGCGGAACGCAGCTGGGTGGGTGGGGAACGCAGCTGGGTGGGTGCGGAACGCAGCTGGGTGGGTGGGGAACGCAGCTGGGTGGGGGGGAACGCAGCTGGGTGGGTGGGGAACGCAGCTGGGTGGGGTGCGGAACGCAGCTGGGTGGGTGGGGAACGCAGCTGGGTGGGTGCGGAACGCAGCTGGGTGGGTGGGGAACGCAGCTGGGTGGGTGCGGAACGCAGCTGGGTGGGTGGGGAACGCAGCTGGGTGGGGGTGCGGAACGCAGCTGGGTGGGTGGGGAACGCAGCTGGGTGGGTGCGGAACGCAGCTGGGGGGGTGGGGAACGCAGCTGGGTGGGTGGGAACGCAGCTGGGTGGGTGGGGAACGCAGCTGGGTGGGTGGGAACGCAGCTGGGTGGGTGGGAACGCAGCTGGGTGGGTGCGGAACGCAGCTGGGTGGGTGGGGAACGCAGCTGGGTGGGTGGGGAACGCAGCTGGGTGGGTGGGGAACGCAGCTGGGTGGGTGGGGAACGCAGCTGGGTGGGTGGGGAACGCAGCTGGGTGGGTGGGGAACGCAGCTGGGTGGGTGGGGAACGCAGCTGGGTGGGTGGGGGAACGCAGCTGGGTGGGTGGGGAACGCAGCTGGGTGGGTGGGGAACGCAGCTGGGTGGGTGGGGAACGCAGCTGGGTGGGTGGGGAACGCAGCTGGGTGGGTGGGGAACGCAGCTGGGTGGGTGGGAACGCAGCTGGGTGGGTGGGGAACGCAGCTGGGTGGGTGGGGAACGCAGCTGGGTGGGTGGGGAACGCAGCTGGGTGGGTGGGAACGCAGCTGGGTGGGTGGGGAACGCAGCTGGGTGGGTGGGGAACGCAGCTGGGTGGGTGGGGAACGCAGCTGGGTGGGTGGGGAACGCAGCTGGGTGGGTGGGGAACGCAGCTGGGGGGGTGGGGAACGCAGCTGGGGTGGGTGGGGAACGCAGCTGGGTGGGTGGGGAACGCAGCTGGGTGGGTGGGAAACGCAGCTGGGTGGGTGGGGAACGCAGCTGGTGGGTGGGGAACGCAGCTGGGTGGGTGGGAACGCGCTGGTGGGTGGGGAACGCAGCTGGGTGGGTGGGAACGCAGCTGGGTGGGTGGGAACGCAGCTGGGTGGGTGGGGAACGCAGCTGGTGGGTGGGGAACGCAGCTGGGTGGTGGGGAACGCAGCTGGGTGGGTGGGGAACGCAGCTGGGTGGGTGGGGAACGCAGCTGGGTGGTGGGGAACGCAGCTGGGTGGGTGGGGAACGCAGCTGGGTGGGTGGGGAACGCAGCTGGGTGGGTGGGGAACGCAGCTGGGTGGGTGGGGAACGCAGCTGGGTGGGTGGGGAACGCAGCTGGGTGGGGTGGGGAACGCAGCTGGGTGGGTGGGGAACGCAGCTGGGTGGGTGGGGAACGCAGCTGGGTGGGTGGGGAACGCAGCTGGGTGGGGGGGAACGCAGCTGGGTGGTGGGGAACGCAGCTGGGTGGGTGGGGAACGCAGCTGGGTGGGTGGGGAACGCAGCTGGGTGGGTGGGGAACGCAGCTGGGTGGGCGGAACGCAGCTGGGTGGGTGGGAACGCAGCTGGGTGGGTGGGGGAACGCAGCTGGGTGGGTGCGGAACGCAGCTGGGTGGGTGGGGAACGCAGCTGGGTGGGTGGGGACGCAGCTGGGTGGGTGGGGAACGCAGCTGGTGGGGTGGCGGAAACGCAGCTGGGTGGGTGGGGGAGCGCAGCTGGGTGGGTGGGGGAACGCAGCTGGGTGGGTGGGGAACGCAGCTGGGTGGGTGGGGAACGCAGCTGGGTGGGTGGGAACGCAGCTGGGTGGGTGGGGAACGCAGCTGGGTGGGTGGGGAACGCAGCTGGGTGGGTGGGGAACGCAGCTGGGTGGTGGGGAACGCAGCTGGGTGGGTGGGGAACGCAGCTGGGTGGGTGGGGAACGCAGCTGGGTGGGTGGGGGAACGCAGCTGGGTGGGTGGGGAACGCAGCTGGGTGGGGTGGGGAACGCAGCTGGGTGGGGGGAAACGCAGCTGGGTGGGTGGGGAACGCAGCTGGGTGGGTGGGAACGCAGCTGGGTGGGTGGGGAACGCAGCTGGGTGGGTGGGGAACGCAGCTGGGTGGGTGGGGAACGCAGCTGGTGGGTGGGGAACGCAGCTGGGTGGGTGGGGAACGCAGCTGGGTGGGTGGGGAACGCAGCTGGGTGGGTGGGGAACGCAGCTGGGTGGGTGTGGGTGGGTGGGGGGGGGGGGGGGGGGGGGGGTGAGGAGGCAGGGGGGGGGGGAACGGGGGGGGGGGGGGGAGGGGGGGGGGGAGCTGGGGGGGGGGGAACGCAGCTGGGTGGGTGGGGATGGGGGAACGCAGCTGGGTGGGTGGGGAACGCAGCTGGGTGGGTGGGGAACGCAGCTGGGTGGGTGGGGAACGTGGTGCTGGGTGGGTGGGGCACACGCTGGGTGGGTGGGGAACGCAGCTGGGTGGTGGGGGAACGCAGCTGGGTGGGTGGGGAACGCAGCTGGGTGGGTGGGGAACGCAGCTGGGTGGGTGGGGAACGCAGCTGGTGGGGGTGAACGCAGCTGGGTGGGTGGGGAACGCAGCTGGGTGGGTGGGGAACGCAGCTGGGTGGGTGGGGAACGCAGCTGGGTGGGTGGGGAACGCAGCTGGGTGGGTGGGGAACGCAGCTGGTGGGTGGGGAACGCAGCTGGGTGGGTGGGGAACGCAGCTGGGTGGGTGGGGAACGCAGCTGGGTGGGTGGGGAACGCAGCTGGGTGGTGGGGAACGCAGCTGGTGGGTGGGGAACGCAGCTGGGTGGGTGGGGAACGCAGCTGGGTGGGTGGGGAACGCAGCTGGGTGGTGGGGAACGCAGCTGGGTGGGTGGGGAACGCAGCTGGGTGGGTGGGGAACGCAGCTGGGTGGTGGGGACGCAGCTGGGTGGGTGGGGAACGCAGCTGGGTGGGTGGGGAACGCAGCTGGGTGGGGGGGAACGCAGCTGGGTGGGTGGGGAACGCAGCTGGGTGGGTGGGGAACGCAGCTGGTGGGTGGGGAACGCAGCTGGGTGGGTGGGGAACGCAGCTGGGTGGGTGGGGAACGCAGCTGGGTGGGTGGGAACGCAGCTGGGTGGGTGGGGAACGCAGCTGGGTGGGTGGGGAACGCAGCTGGGTGGGTGGGGAACGCAGCTGGGTGGGTGGGGAACGCAGCTGGGTGGGTGGGGAACGCAGCTGGTGGGTGGGGAACGCAGCTGGGTGGGTGGGGAACGCAGCTGGGTGGGTGGGGAACGCAGCTGGGTGGGTGGGGAACGCAGCTGGGTGGGTGGGGAACGCAGCTGGGTGGGTGGGAACGCAGCTGGGTGGGTGGGAACGCAGCTGGGGGGGTGGGAACGCAGCTGGGTGGGTGGGGAACGCAGCTGGGTGGGTGGGGAACGCAGCTGGGTGGGTGGGGAACGCAGCTGGGTGGGTGGGGAACGCAGCTGGGTGGTGGGGAACGCAGCTGGGTGGTGGGGGAACGCAGCTGGGTGGGTGGGGAACGCAGCTGGGTGGGTGGGGAACGCAGCTGGGTGGGTGGGGAACGCAGCTGGGTGGGTGGGGAACGCAGCTGGGTGGGTGGGGAACGCAGCTGGTGGGGTGGGGAACGCAGCTGGGTGGGTGGGGAACGCAGCTGGGTGGGTGGGGAACGCAGCTGGGTGGGTGGGGAACGCAGCTGGGTGGGTGGGGAACGCAGCTGGGTGGGTGGGGAACGCAGCTGGGTGGGTGGGGAACGCAGCTGGGTGGGTGGGGAACGCAGCTGGGTGGGTGGGAACGCAGCTGGGTGGGTGGGGAACGCAGCTGGGTGGGTGGGGAACGCGGGCTGGAGCTGGGTGGTGGGGAACGCAGCTGGGTGGGTGGGGAACGCAGCTGGTGTGTGGGGGAACGCAGCTGGGTGGTGGGGGGGGCAGCTGGGTGGTGGGGAACGCAGCTGGGTGGGTGGGGAACGCAGCTGGGTGGTGGGAACGCAGCTGGGTGGGTGGGGAACGCAGCTGGGTGGGTGGGGAACGCAGCTGGGTGGGTGGGAACGCAGCTGGGTGGGTGGGGAACGCAGCTGGGTGGGTGGGGAACGCAGCTGGGTGGGTGGGGAACGCAGCTGGGTGGGTGGGGAACGCAGCTGGGTGGGTGGGGAACGCAGCTGGGTGGGTGGGGAACGCAGCTGGGTGGGTGGGAACGCAGCTGGGTGGGTGGGGAACGCAGCTGGGTGGGTGGGGAACGCAGCTGGGTGGGTGGGGAACGCAGCTGGGTGGGTGGGGAACGCAGCTGGGTGGGTGGGGGAACGCAGCTGGGTGGGTGGGGAACGCAGCTGGGTGGGTGGGGAACGCAGCTGGGTGGGTGCGGAACGCAGCTGGGTGGGTGCGGAACGCAGCTGGGTGGGTGCGGAACGCAGCTGGGTGGTGGGGGGACGCAGCTGGGTGGGTGGGGAACGCAGCTGGGTGGGTGGAACGCAGCTGGGTGGGTGCGGAACGCAGCTGGGTGGGTGCGGAACGCAGCTGGGTGGGTGGGGAACGCAGCTGGGTGGGTGCGGAACGCAGCTGGGTGGGTGGGGAACGCAGCTGGGTGGGTGCGGAACGCAGCTGGGTGGGTGGGGAACGCAGCTGGGTGGGTGCGGAACGCAGCTGGGTGGGTGGGGAACGCAGCTGGGTGGGGGGAACGCAGCTGGGTGGGTGGGGAACGCAGCTGGGTGGGTGGGGAACGCAGCTGGGTGGGTGGGGAACGCAGCTGGGTGGGTGGGAACGCAGCTGGGTGGGTGGGAACGCAGCTGGGTGGGTGCGGAACGCAGCTGGGTGGGTGGGGAACGCAGCTGGGTGGGTGGGGAACGCAGCTGGGTGGGTGGGAACGCAGCTGGGTGGGTGGGAAACGCAGCTGGGTGGGTGCGGAACGCAGCTGGGTGGGTGGGGAACGCAGCTGGGTGGGTGGGGAACGCAGCTGGGTGGGTGGGGAACGCAGCTGGGTGGGTGGGGAACGCAGCTGGGTGGGTGGGGAACGCAGCTGGGTGGGTGGGGAACGCAGCTGGGTGGGTGGGGAACGCAGCTGGGTGGGTGGGGAACGCAGCTGGGTGGGTGGGGAACGCAGCTGGGTGGGTGGGGAACGCAGCTGGGTGGGTGGGGAACGCAGCTGGGTGGGTGGGGAACGCAGCTGGGTGGGTGGGGAACGCAGCTGGGTGGGTGCGGAACGCAGCTGGGTGGGTGGGGAACGCAGCTGGGTGGGTGGGGAACGCAGCTGGGTGGGTGGGGAACGCAGCTGGGTGGGTGGGGAACGCAGCTGGGTGGGTGGGGAACGCAGCTGGGTGGGTGGGGAACGCAGCTGGGTGGGTGGGGAACGCAGCTGGGTGGGTGGGAACGCAGCTGGGTGGGTGGGGAACGCAGCTGGGTGGGTGGGGAACGCAGCTGGGTGGGTGCGGAACGCAGCTGGGTGGGTGGGAAACGCAGCGGGGTGGGTGGGGAACGCAGCTGGGTGGGTGCGGAACGCAGCTGGGTGGGTGGGGGGGGGGGAACGCAGCTGGGTGGGTGGGGAACGCAGCTGGGTGGGTGGGGAACGCAGCTGGGTGGGTGCGGAACGCAGCTGGGTGGGTGCGGAACGCAGCTGGGTGGGTGGGGAACGCAGCTGGGTGGGTGGCGGAACGCAGCTGGGTGGGTGCGGAACGCAGCTGGGTGGGTGGGGAACGCAGCTGGGTGGGTGGGGAACGCAGCTGGGTGGGTGGGGAACGCAGCTGGGTGGGTGCGGAACGCAGCTGGGTGGGTGGGAACGCAGCTGGGTGGGTGGGAACGCAGCTGGGTGGGTGGGGAACGCAGCTGGGTGGGTGGGGAACGCAGCTGGGTGGGTGGGGAACGCAGCTGGGTGGGTGGGAACGCAGCTGGTGGGTGGGGAACGCAGCTGGGTGGGTGGGGAACGCAGCTGGGTGGGTGGCGGAACGCAGCTGGGTGGGTGGGAACGCAGCTGGGTGGGTGGGGAACGCAGCTGGGTGGGTGCGGAACGCAGCTGGGTGGGTGGGGAACGCAGCTGGGTGGGTGGGAACGCAGCTGGGTGGGTGGGGAACGCAGCTGGGTGGGTGGGAACGCAGCTGGGTGGGTGGGGAACGCAGCTGGGTGGGTGGGGAACGCAGCTGGGTGGGTGCGGAACGCAGCTGGGTGGGTGGGGAACGCAGCTGGGTGGGTGGGGAACGCAGCTGGGTGGGTGCGGAACGCAGCTGGGTGGGTGGGGAACGCAGCTGGGTGGGTGGGGAACGCAGCTGGGTGGGTGGGGAACGCAGCTGGGTGGTGCGGAACGCAGCTGGGTGGGTGCGGAACGCAGCTGGGTGGGTGGGGAACGCAGCTGGGTGGGTGCGGAACGCAGCTGGGTGGGTGCGGAACGCAGCTGGGTGGGTGGGGAACGCAGCTGGGTGGGTGGGGAACGCAGCTGGGTGGGTGGGGAACGCAGCTGGGTGGTGCGGAACGCAGCTGGGTGGGTGGGGAACGCAGCTGGGTGGGTGGGGAACGCAGCTGGGTGGGTGGGGAACGCAGCTGGGTGGGTGGGGAACGCAGCTGGGTGGGTGGGGAACGCAGCTGGTGGGTGGGGAACGCAGCTGGGTGGGTGGGGAACGCAGCTGGGTGGGTGGGGAACGCAGCTGGGTGGGTGGGGAACGCAGCTGGGTGGGTGGGGAACGCAGCTGGGTGGGTGGGGAACGCAGCTGGGTGGGTGCGGAACGCAGCTGGGTGGGTGGGGGAACGCAGCTGGGGTGGGGGTGGGTGACGCAGCTGCAGCTGGGTGGGTGGGGAACGCAGCTGGGTGGTGGGGAACGCAGCTGGGTGGGTGGGGAACGCAGCTGGGTGGGTGCGGAACGCAGCTGGGTGGGTGGGAACGCAGCTGGGTGGGTGGGAACGCAGCTGGGTGGGTGGGGAACGCAGCTGGGTGGGTGGGGGGACGCAGCTGGGTGGGTGGGGAACGCAGCTGGGTGGGTGGGGAACGCAGCTGTGGGTGGGGAACGCAGCTGGGTGGGTGGGGAACGCAGCTGGGTGGGTGCGGAACGCAGCTGGGTGGGTGGGGAACGCAGCTGGGTGGGTGGGGAACGCAGCTGGGTGGGTGCGGAACGCAGCTGGGTGGGTGGGGAACGCAGCTGGGTGGGTGGGGAACGCAGCTGGGTGGGTGGGGAACGCAGCTGGGTGGGTGGGGAACGCAGCTGGGTGGGTGGGGAACGCAGCTGGGTGGGTGGGGAACGCAGCTGGGTGGGTGGGGAACGCAGCTGGGTGGGTGGGGGAACGCAGCTGGGGGGGGGGGAACGCAGCTGGGTGGTGGGGAACGCAGCTGGGTGGGTGGGGAACGCAGCTGGGTGGGTGGGAACGCAGCTGGTGGGTGGGGGGACGCAGCTGGGTGGGTGGGGAACGCAGCTGGGTGGGTGGGGAACGCAGCTGGGTGGGTGGGAACGCAGCTGGGTGGGTGCGAACGCAGCTGGGTGGGTGGGGAACGCAGCTGGGTGGGTGGGAACGCAGCTGGGTGGGTGGGGAACGCAGCTGGGTGGGTGGGGAACGCAGCTGGGTGGTTGGGGAACGCAGCTGGGTGGGTGGGGAACGCAGCTGGTGGGTGGGGAACGCAGCTGGGTGGGTGGGGAACGCAGCTGGGTGGGTGCGGAACGCAGCTGGGTGGGTGGGGAAGCGCTGGGTGGGTGGGGGGAACGCAGCTGGGTGGGGGCGGAACGCAGCTGGGTGGTGGGGAACGCAGCTGGGTGGGTGGGGAACGCAGCTGGGTGGGTGGGGAACGCAGCTGGGTGGGTGGGGAACGCAGCTGGGTGGGTGGGGGAACGCAGCTGGGTGGTGGGGAACGCAGCTGGGTGGGTGGGGAAGGCAGCATGGGCTGGGTGGGTGGGGAACGCAGCTGGGTGGGTGGGGAACGCAGCTGGGTGGGTGGGGAACGCAGCTGGGTGGGTGGGGAACGCAGCTGGGTGGGTGGGGAACGCAGCTGGGTGGGTGGGGAACGCAGCTGGGTGGGGGATGAGAGTGGTCGGACTGCGGCCGATGCCTTTTGAGTGACACTGGCCGTGTGACTGCAATTTCCTCCCCCACATTTCCATTCCACCTTGCTCACTCGTGAAATGGGATTCTGTCTGACCCATTCTCGCCTCTCCTCGCTGGCAATGCAGCTCACGAGGTCAATGCTGACGCCATTCTCAATAACACCTTCCCCAGGTATGCCTTCCTCCATCACTTGCCTCCCATCCTTCCTCCTTCCTTCCTTGCCGTTTACATCCCACATCATACTTCCTGGTATTCTGTCGCAACCACTCACAATCCTTCATAGTCCCTCACAATCCTTCATAGTCCCTCAAATCGCCAGTAACCCCACAACGTAATCCTTCCCGCCTCCCTGCTCCTTCTCTCCCCACTGCAGCTTTGTGGTTGATTTCTCCAAAACTTCCCTCTCTGGCCTTCCTCCCTTCCCCCCATTCACTTTGTGGTTGATTTTCTCCAAAAACAGGTGTGCCCGTCCTTCCCTCTTCCCACCCCTTTCCCAATTTACCTTTTCACCCACTCCCCCTCTCACCTCTTTCCGCTCCTCTCATAGCATGCTCTCCACACACACACACGTCACTCTGCCCTTGCTTTTCCTCCAATCCCACCTGCCCACCTTGCATCCCTCCCTTTCCCATCTTACATCCTTGCTGCTGCTCCCCTTCCCTCCATTCCCAACTCTCAATCCCCCCATCCCCCATTCCCCATCCCCCATCCCCTCCATCCATCCCCCCTTCCCCATCGCCCATCCCCCATCCCTTTTTTGTGCCTCCCCATGGGCCTGCCCGATCAGTTTCCGCGGGGAGACGTGCCGCAGTGGGTGCAGGCAGCCATGCAGGCTGCTGCCATTGACATTTCCCCAGCTCTGCACCTGGCCCGCGCACCTCCCAATGTCTGATTGACACACCTCAAAATGTCTGATTCACACACCTCAAAATGTCTCACATGTGATATAAGGCACCTTGCCAACTCCGCACCTTATAACGTTGCAACAACCTGCGCTGCTTCCGACGGTGTGGGTCTGGATTTTACCCCCCTTGTACAATCCATTGACGCTGTGAACCCTGTTTTTTTCCCTTTCATGGCCGCACAACAATCTGAGGACTGCATTTCACGGTTCATTGCCACCGCTTAGCATGTATGGTATATGGAATAACTGAGAATCTTCTTAGATTCATTGTAGTAAATGAAGTTACCTTTATCCCGTGCCAACATCCAGCGCGAACATCCAATGCACCTGCGCTCTACCAGTTGCATATGTGCTACCGTATGCATTGTTTGAACACGCCCTTGCTCTATTGTATGGTAGGTATCAGTTTGAATCAGCAGTGCAGCCTCGTTTTTCTCTTTTAATTGTGCTCTTCGCACCAAGCCAGGAGAATCTACACCCATGATTTTAAAATGCTATGTAGTCCTATTTGTTGGCATCACGTCTACAAATGGTTTTGACTTGAAATGCTTTTCGTGTGCTAGGGTGAACAAATTAGAGCCATGGTATCTTGTTAGGGATACACGACCTTCCGAAATTCTTGTATAGAGGATGAAGTTTGGTTTTTGAGTTCGCAGTACTAGCTGATGACTTGGTAGGAAGGAGAAGGAAACATCAGGAGATCTTTGTACCACGTGTAACCAAGCCAAGCATAATGGCCTAGCCACTGGCGTGCGCCGCCAATGACGCTAGGTGGGCTGAGAGCACTAGGCGGTAGATTAAAATCGGTAGTATTTATATTCTTTTAGCGTTGGTGTTGTAAATATGCGGAAATGCGGTGAACAGGCATTGTGAAATTGTGCATCGCAAGCGATATTGTCACAGCATGGACTCACGATGCTCTAGAAAGCAGTCCAGGCTATTGCCTACGCAGCTCCTGCCGTTTCTCTTCTTTTTCCTTCTGCTCACCTTGTCGCAATTTCGAGCCGACGCATCACCGGGTACGTGCGCCGTCGCCGGGGAATGCGACGCGAGTGGCGACAACGCAGCGGAAGCAGCAGCGACAACAGAAAAGGACGCGAACCTAACGGACCGTACAAATGTCGACGGCAAAACCGGTGAAGACGGGAACGCTCGCGTGGATCTGTACGCGTTATTGGCAGACGGACATGCCAAGGTGCTTTCAATGTCTTCACGCTCAATATATCGCCGCGCTCTTTCCATATTTGACGTGTGTTTGATCGGCGTCTTTCAGGCTCCCACGCATTTCCATTCCGTGCTTACCGCTTGCGTTTCATTGCGTGCTCAATGGTGCTCTATGATGCTCCACTGTGCAACACACTCATTCAATGGTGCTCTATGATGCTCCACTGTGCAACACACTCATTCAATGGTGCTCTATGATGCTCCACTGTGCAACACACTCATTCAATGTGCTCTATGATGCTCCACTGTGCAACACACTCATTCAATGTGCTCTATGATGCTCCACTGTGCAACACACTCATTCAATGTGCTCTATGATGCTCCACTGTGCAACACACTCATTCAATGTGCTCCATTCCGATTCGGCCTGCACCAATCTGATCTATTTTGCTCCTTTTAATTCATTCCGCTCCACCCTGGTCTATCCCTGTGTGGCCGTTCACATGCCTCTCATCATGCGGAACGGATCATGGGCTAACAGCTCAAGGCGAGGAACTATGAGGAGGCAATCGACTTGTACAACAAGGTCAGCATTCCTCTCCGTTCCCTTCCCTGTGGTATCTGAGGGGACCCTGACGTGAGTGCGCCGCTTGCTGCATGTCAGGGTCCCCTCCATCCGGTTGATTCACACTCACATCAAATCACCCCCTTGCCTTGTCGTCCTGTGACCCCCTCTCTCGCCTCCTATCAGCTGGACGCCGTTCTCCCCCCCTCTACGCCTCCTTGCTGCACGCCAGGGGTACCTTCCAGTTGACGCACACTCAAATCACCCCCCCCCTGCCATGTCCTCGTGTGACCCCTCCCTCCCTCCCTCCCTCCCTCCCTCCCTCCCTCCCTCCCTCCCTCCCTCCCTCCCTCCCTCCCTCCCTCTCTCGCCTCCTGTCACCGCTCAGCTGGACGCGGTTTCCTCCCTCTACGCCTCCTTGCTGCACGGCAGGGGTACCTTCCAGTTGACGCACACTTAAAATGACCCCCTTGCCTTGTCCTCGTGTGACCCCCTCCCTCGTCGCCTCTCACCACTCAGCTGGACGCGGTTCTCTCCCGCCTCTACGGCTTCATGCTGCACGGCAGGGGCGTTGCACGCTCCATGCTGAAGCAGCACCAGCAGGCGGCTCTTGACTTGAAGCAGGCGAGTTGGGTTGGGTTGGGTTGGGTTGGGTTATGGCGAGCACTGGAGGACTTTGCAACTATGCTGCCCAGTAACATGGTTAATTCGATCCATGGAAGGAAGGGGGATGCGCTTTTGCCATTCCAACTTCGTGAGAATTGCGCGAATCCCAGCCTGTGTGTGTGCGCCTGTGCTTGTGCGCCTGAGCTTGTGTGTGTGTGAGAGAGAGAGCATGTATGATATGATGTACCCACGACACAACACTCACCCTCTCCTTGTCTTTTGTGCTCACTGCAGGCAGTGGAGAAGCAGCCGCACAAGGCAAACTACTGGGTGGAGCTGGGGCAGGAGTACACACTTTTGAACGACTATGCCAACGTGAGTGAGCTGCTCGATGATTGAGACGACTCGGAAAAAAGGCAATAGTATTGTACTGGGTGGAGGTGGAGCTGGAGGTGGGGCAGGAATACTATGCACCATTCTGGACCACCATGCCATGTGAGTGAGCTACCCAATGCTGAGAGAGTCCGCTCAACAGAGAAGGCAGAGTACTGGGTGAACCTGGGGTAGGAATACACCCTTCTGAGAGACTACGCCAGCTGATGTGACTGAGGTGCTCTGCTGTTGAGTTGACATGGTAGGAGGACCTGGGGCAGGCAGCAGTACACCACCACACCATTTGGACAACCATGCCAATGCGAGGGAGCTGCTCAACGCTTGGTGATATTGTCAGAAATAGGCTTAGAAGCGATGCATTAGTAATGAGCTTGAAGCTCTTTAAGTACATCCAAGAGGGGTAGGAAAAGGATGGGGAAGGGAATCGGGGGCAATCTCTAGGGATTGGGGGTAATCCCAAGGCAATCTCCAATTGGTGGGTTGGAGATTGGTTGGAGATTACATTTGGGTTTGGTTGGGATGTAGGTGTACACCCAACCAAACACAATGTGCAAACTACACTACTCTAGGATATAGAAAATACAAAGTACAAATTGTGAGATTGAAGACTAACACTAACACCCGCGTCAATCGAACGCAGGGTAGAGAGGGTGGAGCACAGAGCCCCATGGCGCCAAGGAGACGGTGGTGGGGAACTTTCCCAAGGGGCTTGGTGAACAGATCAGCCAGGTTGCAGTCAGATGCAACGTATTCCACTTTCAACTGCTCTTGTTGGACAAGGTCACGGATGAAGAAGTGCCGGAGTTCAATGTGCTTGGTGCGGGTGTGATACACAGGGTCTTGAGAGATGTGGATGGTACTCTGGTTGTCACACCAGAGGGTAGGGGCGGACTGTGGGAAACCAAGTTCCTGGAGGAGGAAGGTGAGCCAACGAGCCTCCTGAGCAGCCATGGTGCCTGCGTAGAGCTCTGCCTCACATGAGGAGAGGGAGACTGCAGACGACCTGGTGGAGCGCCAACTGACAATTCCGCTCCCAAGGGTGAAGCAGTACCCCTGAGAGGAGCGTCGGTCGGTCTGGTCATCAGCCCAGGAGGAGTCGGTGTAACCCTCTAGGCGAGGAGGGGAGAGCCCACCGAGTGTGAGGACGTGAGACTTGGTGCCCTGAAGATAGCGCAACACCCGCTTGGCTGCCTTCCAGTGAAGATCAGTGAAGCGTCCAGGGGCCACGTAGCGAGAGAGGACACTGACAGGATAGGCCAGGTCTGGCCGGGTGCACATCATGGCGTACATGAGGGACCCAACAAGCTCCGGGTATGGCTCAGAGCAGGCCTCTGGTGTGGGTACCGCTGGAGCTGTGAGGAGGTGTTGCAGCGGCAGCGGGGTGGCAACAGGTGTGCATAGCTCCATCTCAAATCGCTTGAGCACATTGTCGATGTAGAACTCCTGGGAGAGTGAGATGGTGCGAGCCTTGCGATCACGAGTGATCTCCATCCCCAGGTAGTGCTTGAGGTCACCGAGGTCTTTCATCTGGAGAGCCTTGCTTAGGGCTGCCTGGACTGAGGTCATCTGGGCCGAGTCCTTGGCCACGAGGATGAAATCATCCACGTAGACTAGGATGTAGAAGGGCTCAGAATGACGGCGGATGAAGAGAGTCGGGTCAGCAGTTGAAGGGTGGAAGTCCAGGGAGAGGAGGACTTCTTTCACCTTGTTGTGCCATTCGCGAGGGGCTTGCTTAAGGCCGTAGACGGGGCGATTCAGCTTCCAGACAGTGTTGGGAGGGAAATCTCCTGGGAAGCCTTCTGGTCTGTCCATGAACACTGTCTCCTTGAGACGTCCTTGTAGGAAGGCGGATGAGGCATCCATGGATTTGATCTCGAAGTCTTCTCGAGCTGCGACATCCATGAGCGTACGAATGGTGGGAGGTTTGGATGTGGGGGAGAAGGTTAGGAAGAAGTCGCGGTACTGCTGCTGGGTGAAGCCCTTGGCTACGTAGCGCGCTTTAAACACCGGTGCCTCGTCTGGGAGCTGTTTTACACGGAACAACCACTTGCCCCCGACGATGTTGACTCCTGGAGGTGGAGTCTCGTCGTCGAAGGAGTGGTTGCGGGTGAATGCTGCAATCTCCGCGTCCATGGCAGCACGCCATTTGGCAGAATGAGGGCCTGAGAGAGCCTCTTGGACGGTGAGAGGGATAGGGATGGTCGGGTTCTCCGCGAAGTTGAGGGAGGGTGAGCCAGTGATGTCGGGGAAGATGTGTGAGAGCTGAGGAAGGACTGCATGGAGATCACACAGTTCCTCATGCCTGTCTTCTAGAAGGGTAGAGGGCACATCCCCCCCAGCAGGAGGAGGCGGTGTGATCGCGGTGTATCGAAGAACCATCGCGAGTGGAAGAGTAGCGCGATGTGAGCGAGTGCCATGAGCCACCGGGGAAGAGGGTGGGGCTGGCGGGGTCGGAGAGGGTGACTTAGCAGGCTTGGGCGGGGGAAGGGGTCGCCGGCGGTACGTGATCAGCTCGGGCGACTGTGGGAGAGCGGGTTCCTCTGTGGTGGGGGGAGCCGGGGGAGGAGGTGGGGCCGGAGGGTGGGACCGCCGATGGTAGGTGATAGGTGCGCTCGGAGGGGGCGGCGCAGCGGGAAGTGGGGAAGGTGAGGGGGAGGGAGGAGCAGCTGCCGAAGACACCGGTGAGGCCGGGTCAGTGACCTCAGAGGGAGATGGTGCGATGGCAGGAGAGGGAGGAGGTGAGGGAGCAGGAGCAGGCGGGAGGTCGGGAGGCGCATCAAAGTCTGCCCACACGAGGGAGGGTGGATCAGGGAGAGGGTCCCGTCCCGAAGGGGAGTAGAATGGGCGGGTCTCATCAAAGACAACGTCACGGCTCCTGACCAACTGGTGAGTGGAGGGATTGAGGAAGAGGTAGTCAGGTGAGTCGGCGTTGTGCCCGAGGTAGATGCACGTCTGAGTCTTGGGACCGAGCTTGCCACCGTTATGCCGTCGAGCCTGAGGGTTGAGGAGGACATAGGCGGTGCATCCCCAAACGCGAAGAGAGCGAGCAGTGGGCGTTTTCCCGAGCCAGAGTGTGGTTGGAGTGGTGTCGGGAAGGTGCGGGTGGGGGTAAAGGTTGTAGAGGAGGGCAGCGTGGTAGAGAGCGTACCCCCAAAGAGAGTGAGGAGCGTTGGAGTGGCTGAGGAGGCACCGAGTGATCTGCACCAGGGTGTGGTTGCGGCTCTCAGCTATGCCGTTCTGTTGAGGGCTGTCAGGGAGGGTGAAGTTTTGCTGGATGCCTTCGGAGGAGCAGAAGGCTTTGAGCTTGTCGTTGCAGAACTCACCCCCCCCATCCGAGTGAAGGCGCTTGACCTTGCGGTCAAAAGTGGTCTGTGCCTGCTTGACCCACGCTATGATGACCTCGGGTGCCTCAGCCTTAGTGTGGAGGAGGTGAACAGAGACATAGCGGGAGTGGTCATCCACAATGATAAGGAAGTAGCGATAGCCACCTCGTGCGAGAACAGGGGCAGGGCCCCAGACGTCCATGTGCACGAGGTCCAGTGGTGCTGCAGCGATTGTGGGTGAGGCAGCATGGGGTTGTTGGCGCAGTTTGCTCTTGGTGCAATCAAGGCACGTGGGAGCTGGTGAGTCAGGTGGTGGGGGAAGTGCGGCTGGCAGGCCGAGGAGAAGTTTCTTGGAGGCCATGTCAGCAAGAGTGCGGAAATTTGGGTGCCCGAGCCGATGGTGGTAGAGGATGGTCGGGTTGGAGAGGGTGCGACATGAGCATGGTGTGATAGTGGCCTGTGCTTGGGTGGTTGACACCTGTGGGAGAGGGACGCGTAGCGTGTAGAGGCCGTTGCTGTTGAGGGTGTAGCGGGCCAGAGTTTTGTTGGTGCGTGGATCGATGATGTCGCAATAGTCCTCGTTCTCTGGGAAGATGGTGCGTAGCCCTGCCTCCTGAATTTCTGTTTGGGCAACTAGATTGTGACGCAGTGAAGGCACGCACATGCCAGTGACAGTGCCGGATGGGAAGGCGGGGCATGGGACTGTGGAGGTACCCTTGGCGAGGGTGGTGAAGCTTGAGTCAGCTCCTAAGAGAGGGATAGGTGTTGGGTAAGGTTTGAAGGAGAGGGTCTCCTTGAGCACGGTGTGAGTGGCCCCGCTATCGAGTGTGAACTCTATGTATTGTGGTGCGTGTGATGAGCCGATGTACTGTGAGGTAGCTTCATTAATCATGGCAGTGCCAGGGAACAACAGGTTGATACGCACATCAGCAGGAGCAGCATCACTAGCACTAGTCGAAGCGGGGTCCTGGACCTCAACTAGGTTGGCCTTGCGAGAGCGCATCCAATTCGGCGGCTTCTTGTCCACTCCGTGAATGGCGTACCATTCGTCGTCTTTCTTCTTGAAGCACGTGGCGAGGGGGTGGTTAGTGCCACCACACACTTGTCCCTTGCGATTCCCATACTTGACGACGTAGGGGCACGGAGGAAAGCGGTTGCGCTGGAAGGGCGCCGAGGCGAGAGCCGCTGCGACACTTGCTTGAGGCATGGGAGCGCGGATAGCGTACGCCTTGGCCTGAGCCGTGGAGTCTTTCTCGGCAGAGAGGAGTGCGGTGGAGACCTTAGCAAAGGTGAGGTCCTCTGCTGAGAGTGTGAGGAGCATCTTCCTCGTGACCTCATATGCCGAGGTGAGTCCAACAAGTAGGGCGGCTGCAGGGGCTTGCTCGGGGAAGACTATACCCAGCTCCTTGAGTTCGCCATGAATGGTCTGCACCTTGGCAATGTAATCGGCCATTCCCGAGCAGTCCTCAAGGCGGACCTGAAACATGCTAGGGATGAGAATGGCCACGCCGACCGCCGTCTTGTTCATGAACCGATCCTGGAGGTACTTCCAGATGGCGTTGGAGGTAGGGTAGTTATGGAACGTGTTGACAAGTTCGGGAGGGGTGGAGGCGATGAAGACGCTGATGATGGCAGCATCGGCCTTCTCCCATTTCCGGTACTTCTCAACAGCCTCCTCGTACGCCCTCACGTCAGTATCACTTGGAGATTCGGTCGGCTCACGGGGAATAGTAGGCTGTTTCCCCTTGCCACGGTTGAGGAGGACGTCCTTGAGGTCAAGGCCCTGCACGTCACGGCTCAGGAGGTG
Organism: Closterium sp. Yama58-4; assembly: GCA_947470075.1. Lineage (NCBI taxonomy): Eukaryota > Viridiplantae > Streptophyta > Zygnematophyceae > Desmidiales > Closteriaceae > Closterium > Closterium sp. Yama58-4. Next base: position 124,973 of record CANIUD010000102.1, read on the forward strand.
CTTGTCAACTCCGTAGCTCCACGCCTTGAAGTTGGAGCTAGAGCCATCAGCTTCAAGGCGGAGCGGGGTGATGGGGTTCGCCATGGTGGAAGACGAGAGAGCCATGGTGGAGACCCCTTCTCGCGCGGAGCGCCGCTCTTAAGTCACCGATAGGAACTTCGACGGACCGGAATAGCGAAAATCGTCAATGTCGGCCGCGTCGGAATGTCACGTAGAAGGTTTTTTTTTTTTTTCTTTTTTTCCTTTTCAGGCCGCCAAAATTAGGTCGAATCGGCCGATTTCCGTAGATCTATCACTAATCCCACACATCCCCCCACACACCACCCTCGGCTTCGCGGCTACACGGCTGCTCTGCTTCGCGGCTACACGGCTGCTCGGCTGCGCTGCTGCACCTGTTCAGCTGCGGGAAGGGGGAAGGGGTAGGAGTGCAGATGCGGGGCGACGGGCGGCAGCCCGACGTGAAGCTGCGGGGCGACGGGCGGCGGCCCGACGAGAAGCTGCAGGGCGACGGGCGGCAGCCCGACGAGAAGCTGCGAGGCGACGGGCGGCGGCCCGACGTGAAGCTGCGAGGCGACGGGCGGCGGCCCGACGAGAAGCTGCAGGGCGACGGGCGGCAGCCCGACGAGAAGCTGCGAGGCGACGGGCGGCGGCCCGACGAGGAGGAAAGCGAGCGTTAGGTTATAGCGCGGACGATGCGCTTACCAGATAAATTACCGTCGAAAGTGACGGGAAGGTGCAGCGGGAAAATTTCCGCCGACGAATGTCGCGAATCACCGGCGACGAGGTTGACGATGGCTTCGCCGAGGTTTGCGGGACGAGTATCCGCAGAGGTAAGAAGATCACGATCCGCGTATGCGGTTGAAGGGCTCTGATACCATGTCAGAAATAGGCTTAGAAGCGATGCATTAGTAATGAGCTTGAAGCTCTTTAAGTACATCCAAGAGGGGTAGGAAAAGGATGGGGAAGGGAATCGGGGGCAATCTCTAGGGATTGGGGGTAATCCCAAGGCAATCTCCAATTGGTGGGTTGGAGATTGGTTGGAGATTACATTTGGGTTTGGTTGGGATGTAGGTGTACACCCAACCAAACACAATGTGCAAACTACACTACTCTAGGATATAGAAAATACAAAGTACAAATTGTGAGATTGAAGACTAACACTAACAGATATGACTCAATAAGGAAGGTTCTGAGAATTCTTGAAAGAGCGATTGGAGGATCTGGTCTGGGCGGGGAGACGAACACTCCATTTTTCTCTCTTGCATCAAGCGTCATGCGTCACCAACCTCCATCAGGCCCACAGCGCCTTTGTCAAGGCTTTGGAGCCAAACCCCCACAACGGCAGTTGGTTTTTGAGGTTTCCCTTAAGCCTCCTCTCTTGCTCCCTGTGTCATGCGTCCTTTCCCCCCCATGCCTTGCACACCCGCATCAGGCCCACAATGCGTTTGTCAAGGCAGTGGAGCTCGACCCCTACAACGACAAGGCCCGGCGGTTCCGAGGTAAGGCAAGGAAATGCCGCGTTGGGAAGGAAAAGCTCGTGCATTTGCTCGAATAGCACACCATCACACCACCACATATGCAGCTGTTTATTATCACACAGGTGGCGTACTCGCTTCACTGCTGCGCCTCCCTCATCTACCCGTCCTCCTACCCCGTGCCCTCCACATCCCCCACTCATCACAGGCATGAGTGCGTTTGAGATAGAGCACTACGCAGCAGCACTCGACGACCTCGTCCCTGCACTCACCCGTGACCCGACCAACACCCAGCTGCTCACGCAGGTCGGGAACTCGCTGCTGCGCCTGAACCGCTACCGCGAGTCACAGCCGTTCTGGGAGGCGGCTGTACAGGCGGACCCAGGGGAGGCAAGCCCAGAGGAGGGCGAGGCGTGGGTGCAGAAGGGCATCACACACCGCATCCTGGGCGAGGCGGACAAGGCTGTGGACTCGCTGCTCATGGCGCTCTCTGTGCAAGAGTAGGTGCCAGGGGTGGGGTAGGGTAGGGTGGGGTGGGGTAGGGTGGGGTTGGTGGGTGGGAGTGAGTGGCTGCTGTCTTTTCCTCTGCCTGTGGGCGAAGTTTTAGCTTCTTATCTCTGTTTTTTCCCCTGTGTGGTTGTGTGTGGTTGTGCATGATTGTGTGTGGTTCTGCGTGGTTGTGTGTGGTGACAGGAACATTGATGCATACCGCAACCTAGTCGCCACGAGGCGCTATCAAGGGGATCACTGGTGAGCCAGGGAAAACGGCTTTCAATAGTCCTACAGTACACCCAGCTGATGAAAATTGCTTCTAATGGTCTTCTAGTACACCCAGCTCTACACCATGAACCATCAAAAGCCTTGCGCTCTGAATAAGGGTTGGTTCTGTTCTGTGTGTGTCTGTCACCATGCTACAGATGAGTGCTGCAGCTAGCAATGGCTTGGTTTCCCTTGGTGCTTTCCACAGCAGCACATGTTCTCAGCTCTCTCTTGCATCCCCCCCATCGACCCCCTTCGCCCCAACCAGCCACACACGAATGCCATAGAGCTGACTACTAACTCGACTCAGAACACACCCCACCCATCTCCACCCCTCTGCACCCCAACCAACCGCACAGGGGCGCCATAGAGTGGTGCAACAAGGGCTTGGCGTTTAGCCCAGAGGACAGCGAGCTGCTGTACGTGCGGGCCTCCATGCACCACGCCCTGGGCGACCATGCTGCAGCCGTGAGTCACTGCTGCTACGCATGTGAATGCTACAGATGTTGATGGTACAGATGTGGCCGCTATGGCTATCAAGGCTGCTCAATATGCGAGCCTCCATGCAACATGCCCTGGGCGACCATGCCACAGCCGTGAGTCACTGTTCCTGCAGATGTTGGTGCTCCGTCCTCCCACACCCCTCTCTGCTCTCTGCCTACAACCATCGCATGCCAACTCTTGAGTCAACTCAAAAGTCACTGCGTGCTGCGCTCCCTCTGTCCTCTGACTGCTTCGTCTGCTTTGTTCCCTCTGTCACTCTTTCCCTTCGTCCCACTGCCCTCTCTGCATCTCTCCATCTGTCCCTCTGTCCCGCTTTCCTCTGTCCCGTGCTCATCTCTCCCACGCTCTTCTGTCCTTCGCAGCTCTCCTTTTACGACCATCTCCTTGCAACAGCCACAGAGCAGCACATGACATTCAACCAGGCAGTCGCCTTTTACCAGGTAGGTACCATCCACCCCTCGCCTTTTACCAGGTAAGTACCATCCACCCCTCGCCTTTTACCAGGTAGGTACCATCCACCCCTCGCCTTTTAAAAGGTAGGTACCACCATCCACCCCTCGCCGTTCGAGAATTCTCAAAAGCGGCCGCAGAGCAGCACATGACGCTCAACCAGGCAGTTGCCTTCTACCAGGTAGGTTCCATCCACCCCTCTCCTTACCTGCTCGTTCCTCCTGCTCGCCCTGTCTGCGCGTCGTCCCTGCTCGCCCCGCCCGTGTCCTCTCGTCCTTCCTGCTCGCTGCCCTGTGTGTTTCCCTGCTTAAATAAGCATTTTTCCTATCAAGGGGAGGGAGGTGCTGCTGTACATAGTGCCCTAGCTGCACCTGCCCTTTTCAACATAACACCCTCTCCTTCCTGCTCGCTCCTTTGCTTGACCTTTTGCCAATGCTCTTCTCTTCTGATTGCTCCTCCATCAGCGGGAGGTGCTGCTATACACGGTGGCGCGGCTCGACCAGCCCTTCTCAGCCTTTCAGATAGACGACGACATGGATGTGGACTTCAAGGTGTGTCTGTACCATGCCATGCCATGCAGTGACTTTAAGGTCGACTAAAAAGTCAACTTGAGAGTCAACGCAAGCGTCGACTCAAAAGTCACCGGCCCTTCTTAGCCTTCAAGTTAGACGATGACATGGACGTGGACTTTAAGGTTTGTGCTGCCTTGCCTACTGATGGCTTTTCCCAATCGACCGGCCTGGCCTTGGATGGCAACGTAGTTGAAAGAGTCCTGGTTGTCTCGACTTGAAAGGGCAAAGTGGCTGGTATTCGTCGTTTTTGTACAGAGCGGCTCTGATCAGGTTGGCCTTGGTTGTTGACTCACATTGACTTTGCCTGGTTTTCGCTATTGACTGGCGTTGACTGGCGTTGACCTGGCAGGTGGCGTGGCTTAACAGGAGGGTGCCCCCTGGCCTGCCAGACTACCAGAACCTCTCTGTCTCTACCAGCCAATTGGAGCGCGCCACGTGGCAGTTGCTGCCACAGCTGTCAGAGGAGGCGTTGGCTGTGATCGCAGCGGCTGATGAGATTGGCTGGCGGGCCCACTACGATACGGATGGCGTGATGCCAAACAAGCAGCAGGTGAGACACGTGGCACCAAGTCCAGCTGTCCGGGTATGACACGTGGCATCATGTCCAGCTGTCACACGACGCGACCTCCACGTGGGATGCCTTTCCCACCCACCCCTTCCTCCTCAACCCGTTCATCTCCTCCTCCTCCCCCTCCCTCCTTCCCCACAATCCTCCCACCCATCTCAGCTGCGCATGGCAGGGCTGGCAGCCCTAGACGTGATGCAGCGGGTGCGGGCCACATGGGAGGCCATAGCAGACGGGGGGCGCCTGCCCAGCATCGTGAACGACGAAGACGAGGAGGAGGAGGGGGGAAGGGGAGAGGACGAGGGAGACAAGGACGGCGAGGGCCCATGGGACGGGCTCACGTCGCCTCCTCGGATGCCGTGGAGTCGTTTTTCAGGCAGCGGTGGGAGCAGTGGTAGTGGTGGGAGCAGTGGCAGTGGTGGGAGCAGTGGGAGTGGTGGGGACGGTGGGAGTGGAGGGAGTGAGTCCGTGCAGCTGGTGGGCAGCTGGAGGCAGCTGTTCCAAGTCATGGTGCCGTGGAGACAACTCTCCGACCCCACTGAGCCTCCGCTCTGGAAGGCCATGTTCAAGTAAGTCCATCCCTGCTGCTTCGGCTCACTCCCTCGTGTCTGCTCCCTGCCTCTTTCCTGCTCGCTGCTGGCCTTTCTACCTCCCTTCCCTTCCCTTCCCTTCCCTTCCCTTCCCTTCCCTTCCCTTCCCTTCCCTTCCCTTCCCTTCCCTTCCCTTCCCTTCCCTTCCTTTCCCACCCCACCGAATCTCCCCTCTGGAAGGCCATGTTCAAGTCCGTCCGTCCCAACCCCCCCTCCCCACTACCTCCCTGCCTCTCACCTGCTCGCTGCCGCTGTTTGTACTTTACCTTTCCATTCCCATTTCCTTAGCCATAGCCCGATTCGCTGAACATGTGGGTGTGTATATGATTGCGCTGCGCCTTGAGTGTTCTCCCCTTAATCCCCTCTGTCTTAAGCTACCTTCTTCTCATTCACCCTTGTGTGCGGGCCCCCCTTTCCTCCCCCTGCCCCTGCCACCACTTACAGGAACCAGCGCTTCCAGGGTAACTTTCAATCGTTCACTCCAATCCACACGTGGAAGCAGCTCAGCGCCAAGTACAATGCCATCTATGACAGGTGTGCCCTTTTGCTACCCCCACAACATTGTACTTGTGCCCTTGTGTTATCCTTTTGTTGTGCTGCCCCCACTCGCAGGAACCAGCGCTTTCAGGGGAGCTTTCATTCGCACACTCCCATTCACACGTGGAAGCAGTTCAGTGCCAAATACAATGCTATCTACGATAGGTGCGGGGCCATGTAGACGGGTTTTGAGACGTCTCGATAATCTCGCACAAGAAGCACTTAACCGCCAATTACAATGCTGTCTATGACATGTGCGTGCGGTGCCCAGTAGACCGATGCACATGCTGGCCTCGTTTCTTCAAGCAGACAAACGGTTTACTTACGGCTTGTGGCTTGTGCTGCTTGTGGCTTGTTAACCCTGCTGCTTCTTGCCACTCAGTCCCCATCCAACTCTCCCCACCTTTCTCCCTTTCCACTGCCCTGCCCTCACCACTGCCTCGCTGTGTGTGAGCCCATCAGGGCAGTGGAGGTGACGCGGAGGGGGCTACTGGAGGGGCAGCAGGCACTGGACGAGGACAGCAACGATATTCTCTGAGTTGACTCAAACATCACCAGTGGCTGCACTCCACCCACCTCTCCCTATATTTTCTCCTCTTCCTCACACTCTTTCCCCCCCACTGCTTCACTTTGAGCCTATCAGGGCAGTGGAGGTGACACGGCGGGGGCTGCTGGAGGGGCAGGAGGCATTGGATGAGGATGGCAACGTTATCCCTGTCCCCCGTGACGTGTACGGACCCAAGGTGCGGTGTATCTTGAGTTTCTAGCCGGAGAGGATCAGTCTTTGCTTGGAGGCAGGAGGTACTGGACGAGGATGGCAACGTTATCCCTGTCCCCCGTGACGTGTACGGACCCAAGGTGAAGCGCGACTCTCGAGATATTTATGCCTGCCTCAAGGGTCACCTTGTTACAGTGCTATTATGCCATGAAGGCAGCAGGGTCCCATGAGATGAGAGGCTGTACAATGCTTCATTGTGCTCCTCCTTACTGCTCTTTCCATCCCTGCGCTTCCCTGCTTTGTGTGAGGCAGATAGAAGCAGCAAAGGGCCATGAGGGGCTGTACCATGCAATCGGTCGGGACTTCTACCTGTGCCTGCCCTTGCACAGCATGGCCAACCCTGGGTCAGTTGATCCATCAGTTGAGTCGACTCAACTGTCGGCACCATGGCAGTTTTTCGCTCGACTAAACATTCTGTACCAAGCTGATTTCTGAGTCGACTCAAGAATCTGTACCATGCGATCGGTCGGTACTTCTACCTGCGCTTGCCCTTGCACAGTATGGCCAACCCTGGGTCAGTTGATTTGCAACGTGATGTGAGCGTGCTGATACGTGCTCGCATATCAGCATGGCCCACCCCTACCTCCGTCCTGCTGGGTTGCGCACTCGATGTCACCTGTGTGCTCGCATGATGGGAGATGTTTGTTTGATATGCCAATTCCTGGCTGCATTCCTGTTTGATATGTTTGTTTGTCCCCACCCCCCTGTCTCCAACTCTGGCCCCTCTTTCTCGTTCAAATGCCCCTTTTCTCCCTCCCTCGCAAGCAGGACCATTCTGCACGGGACAGAGTTCAAGCTGGAAAAGAAGTAAGCACTCACCTCCCTGCACCTCCTCTCTCTATCTCCCTCTCATGCCGTTCTTGCAATTCCAAAACCTCGCTGTCCCATGCTACCCTCCTTGCTACCCACGCTTCATCCCCTGTTTCGCCCCTGCGACCCCCCTGCTCTACCCAATCCATTCCGTTGTTCCAACCCTCTCCTCCAATCTCGCCCGCCGTTCTGCCTGACCACCCTGCAGTCCGGCTCCTCAGGGCGCTGTTGATTGGCTTTCTGACGTACTCCAATGACTCTGCTACCCCCCTGCTCCTCCCTATTCCCCATTGTTTCAACACGTTCCCCCAACTGCGCCCACCCGTTCACTCCACCACCAACTGTCCTCCCCACCACCCATCCTCACCCCACAGAGCACTGTTGATTGACTTCCAGACATACACCAAGAACTCTGTTATCCCCCTGCTCCACCCAATCCATCCCGTTGTCCGAACTGCGTCCACCCACCCATCCTGCATGCCTCGCTCCACAGGGCGCTGTCGATTGACTTCCAGACATACACCAAGAACTCTGCCACGCAGTGGGGTCAGCTGGATGACGAGCTCACTGCCGCCTGGGAGGTCAGCGCTGCCATTGCTCATACTGCTACCTGTGCTGCTGGTGCTGGTGGCGCTGGTGGTGCCTTGCTGCTGCTGATACTGGTGGTGCTGGTGCCTGTGCTTCTGGTGCTGGTGCTGGTGATGGTTCTGCTGATAGTGTTGCTTGTGCTGCTGGTACAGGTGCTGGCTGTGCTGCTGACGCAAGCAGTGGAAGTGCGGGTGGTAGGTGCGCTGATGGCAGTGTTAATGGTTGTACTTCCAGGCACCACACTCCCCTTATAACTCATTATCCCCTCTCCCTCTCCCTCTCCCTCTCCCTCTTCCCCGTGTAACTCGTCACCAACCCAGAGCCTGTCAGCAGCAGTGTTAGATCTACCCACGACGGCCACGGACAGCAGCCTGTACCAGCAGCACATTCAAGAGTGCATTCTGCTCATCAGCTACTTCTTGTTCCAGCGCATCCCTCTGCCTCACAACTCGGCCACTTTGAGGCTCTCATTTCACTCCTCTCCCGCTCTCTCTCCCTCTGTCCCGTGCAACTCTGCCCCAACTCAGAGCCTCTCAGCAGCGGTGCTAGATCTACCCACGCGGGCCACAGACAGCAGTCTGTACCAGCAGCGCATCAGAGAGGGAATTCTGCGCATCAGCTACTACTGGTTCCAGCTCATGCCGCTGTCGCGGGGTTCGGCCATGGTGGGGCTGGTTTCCATCCTCGGCCTCTCCATGGCTGCTGACATGCAAACCACAACGCGCATCCCAAGGGATGTCCTGGTGAGTCCAGTCTAGTGCTGCTGGTAGCGCTTCCGCTTTCCATCTCTCCATATTTTCATGTGAATCGCTCTCGCATTCAAAAGGATGTATGGTAAATGACATGCACCACCACATCGCGAGGCGTAAGGATTGTTTCTTGGCTTGCTTGCTTTTCTAAAAGTATTTACATTTATTTTGGGAGGTAAAATCTGCTTGCTGGTGTGTGTCAGGTTGACTGGGAAGGGCTGTTTGCAACTCGCTTTCAAGACTTCTACGATGCGGTTGCTCCATGGCTCTATTCTTCTGTTAAGCGGCCGCCTTGGCACCTCCCTATTGTGCGAGAGGTGCTGCCAACCACACGCCACGTACTGGCTGCTCTGAGTTACAAATGATGTGTGTCCTGGTGTTGGTTAATCTACGTAAGTTTCATGTGATGCAATGTGTGCTATCTAGGGTGATAAAAATGATTACTTATTTAGTAGAAGCTTTTCCTGAATACACTTCTCTCCTTCTGTGAAGTGGTTCGCGGCCGTGCCTCGATGTTGGTTGCGTTGCTGATCCTATCCAGTGCGCATGATGTTAAAATGTTATATGTTGGTAGGTTGTAGTGGGGTAGCCAATATGGGGTACAACCCCAACTAGGGTTTGCTACTTGTACCCAACTGTTTCATTCAATGCATCATTCTTACGCTAGTATCTGAAATGGTAATCAGAGCAGGTGGTCCCTAGGACCATCCGATCGTTTTTTTTTAGGGCCCACCACCGCACGCTGCGGTTACCGCGTTACCCCCGCGCCCTACCCTCGTAGCGCCCTCGTTGCGCCCTAGCGCCCTCGTAGCGCCCTTGTAGCGCCCTCGTGCGCCCTGCCGACCGGCGTCCTGCCAGCCCAGAGCCTTGCGCGCCTCCCCCCCCTCCCCTGCTTTGCCCGTCGCGCCGCCCGCTCTGCCCCGCGCTGCCCGTCGCGCTGCCTCGCAGCCCCGCGCACCGCCCGCTGTGCCCCGAGCCGCCCGTCGATCTGCTGCGCAGCCCCGCGACCCGCCCGCCCTGCCCCGCGCTGCAGCCCCGCGCGCCGCCCGCTCTGCCCCGCGCAGCCCGTCGAGCTGCCTTGCAGCCCCGCGCGCCGCCCGCTGTGCCCCGCGCCGTCCGTCGCGCTGCCCGCTCGCCCGCCGCGCTGCCCGCTTGCAGCGCCGCCTGCCCGCCGCGCTGCCCGCCTGCAGCGCCGCCTGCCTGCCGCACTGCCCGCTCGCAGAGCCGCCCGTCCGCCGCGCTGCCCGCTTGCAGCGCCGCCTGCTGCTCCCTGCCCGTGCGCAATTGCCCACCCCTGCTGCGGCCGCTTGCGTTGCTCTGTCGCACTGTCGCTATGGCTTCCATCCGCGTGCTGTCGTTCGATGCTGAGGGCCGCCCTGTGCAGTTCACCACTTGGCTAGATGACCTGCAGCTGTTCCTCCTGAGCGATAGCAAGGAGCATGTGTCGCTCTATGATTATGCGTCTGGTGCTGCGCCTGCCCCTCCTGCCACAGCTGAGCTTAGTGTTCGTTCCCACTGGCAGACTCGTGACGCAGCTGCTCGCCTAGCCATTCGCAGTCACCTGCCGTTAGCTGAGCTCGAGCATTTTGGCGACTGCAAAACCGCTAAGGCCCTGTACGACGCTGTCGTTGCTCGCTACTCCTCACCTGCCACAGCCGAGCTTAGCCGCCTCATGCTGCCTTACCTGTTCCCTGAGCTGTCCACCTTTGCTACAGTCGCCGATCTTATCACCCACCTTCGCACTAGTGACGCTCGCCTGCGTGCCGCCCTTCCCACCGAGTTCTGCGCTAAGAACCCCCCTCCACTGTACTGGACACTCCACTTCATAGTCACCCGTCTCCCTGACACCCTCAGCTCAGTGCGCGACTATTTCCTTGCTCGCTGTCCCACTGAGCTCACTGTCGCCCTCCTAGAGGAGAAGCTGCTAGCAGCCGAGAAGAGCATTGTAGCTGTAGGTGCTGCTCGCGGCGCTCCTCGCACCCCCATCTTTGAGGGGTGCTCTCCCTCTCCCCTCGCTCCCTCCTACGCTACTGCTGCTGCTGTTGACTTCCTTGGTGCTGAGTCTACTGGCGCTGCTTCTGCTCCTGGTGGGAGGCGCCGCACCGGCAAGGGCAAGGGGGGCAAGGGTGGCGGGGGTGGCGCTGGGGGGGGAGGAGGTGGGGGAGGTGGGGGGGGAGGCGGTGCTGGAGGGAGCGGTGGCGGGAGTGCTGGTGGGAGTGGGGTCGGCAGCGGAGGCGGGGGCGGCGGAGGGAGCGGTGGCGGTGGTGGCGGCGGCGGCGGTGGCGGTGGCGGCGGTGGCGGTGGCGGCGGTGGCGGTCGGAGCGGAGGTAGTGGTGGCGGCGGAGGTCGGAGTGGAGGCACCGGCTCGGGCCAGAGCTCCCAGCAGCAGCAGCGTCCCCAGACGACCCAGCAGCTTCATGAGTGGCTTGCTCAGCGTGGGACGTCGGGGGGCAGTGGCCGCTGTTCCTATGTCATTCGCACAGGTGACCGCAAGGGACAGACGTGTGGGAGGTTCCACACCCCGTACCGCTGCTTCTCCCGCCTTGACGACGCTTGGCGTGAGGAGATCGGCGAGGATGTTGAGCGCCCCCGCTGGGCGGAGCTGATGAGGGCTGGTGTTGATATCTTTGCTCTTGACTATGATGCTATTATTGCTGCCATGTATGCATTGACTGTTAGTGCCGAGGGAGACTGTTACTTGTGTGTGCCGCCTGACCCAGGTATAGAGCCCGCTGCCCTAGGTACTAGTGAGTCTGCTCTCTCTGGTCTGGTGCCCTCTGTGGCTGCTCCCTCCAGTACTGTCCCTACTGCTTGTGAGTCTGCTCTCTCAGGTACTGCACCGGCTGAGGCCTGTCACACCTTCACCCTTGACTCAGGTGCTTCCCACTGTTTCTTTCGTGACAGTACTGAGCTCACACCGCTTCCTGCACCGGTCCCAGTCTCCTTGGCTGACCCCTCGGGGGGCCCAGTCCTTGCACGGTCCACCACTGTGCTCCCTTGTCCGGCGGCTCCGTCTGGCTCGTTGTCGGGTTTCCACCTCCCCTCGTTCTCGACGAACCTGGTGAGCAACGCTGTCATCCAGGATCAGTGGGTTGACACCTTTACCCCTGGAGGACAGCGTGTGGCGATCCTCACGTGCTCCAGGACCGGCCGTCACCTGGCCACGTTTACCCGTCAGCCGGGGTCGAGTCTCTACACACTGACCACTGCGTCTCCTCAGGTCGCTGCTGTCGGTCAGGTGTCCGCGTCAGGTCTGGTAGCCCACGCCTGTGAGTGTCGTTCCCTGTCGCACCAGACTCTTCTCTGGCACCACCGCCTGGGCCACCCCTCCTTGCCACGCCTCCGTGGCATGCACCGTCGCCACCTTGTGTCTGGTCTTCCCAGGTCCCTCCCTCCCCTCCCTGCCTCGCCTGCGCCGCCTTGCCTTCCTTGCGTCGAGGGGCGGCAGCGCGCCGCTCCTCACTCCTCCTCGTTCCCCCCGACAGAGGCTCCTCTGCAGACCCTCCACCTGGACGTGTGGGGCCCAGCCCGCGTTCGTGGCCAGGGCGGTGAGCGGTACTTTTTGCTGGTTGTTGACGACTACTCGCGTTACACCACGGTCTTCCCCTTGCGCACCAAGGGTGAGGTCCCTGCTGTTCTGATCCCTTGGATCCGCACAGTTCGTCTCCAGCTCCGCCGCCGTTTCCGGACAGATCTTCCTGTCCTGCGTCTGCACTCTGACAGAGGTGGTGAGTTTTCCTCCGACCTCTTGAGGACCTTCTGTCAGGCGGAGGGCATCGAGCAGACCTTCACGCTTCCGGACTCCCCACAGCAGAATGGGGTTGCTGAGCGCCGCATTGGCCTGGTCATGGAGGTCGCTCGTACCTCCTTGGTCCATGCGGCGGCTCCCCATTTTCTGTGGCCGTTTGCTGTCCGGTACGCCGCGCATCAGCTCAACCTCTGGCCCCGTGTCTCCTTGCCGGAGACCTCGCCCACACTGCGTTGGACGGGGGAGGTTGGCGATGCGTCGCGCTTCCGGGTGTGGGGTGCTCGTGCCCTTGTCCGCGATACGTCCGCGGACAAGCTCTCCTCCCGCACGCTTCCCTGTGTCTTCCTTGGCTTTGTCCCTGACGCGCCTGGCTGGCAGTTTTACCACCCCACCTCGCGCCGGGTCTTCGCCTCTCAGGACGTCACCTTTGACGAGTCGGTCCCCTTTTACCGTCTCTTCCCCTACCGCACTGCCCCCCTCCCTCCCCCGCCGCTTTTCCTCGCTCCTGGTCCCCCTCCGGTAGACCCCCTTCCCCCTCAGGGTCCTGCTCCTTCAGGTGTCTCTCAGGTAGACCCTCCTCCCGTCGCTGAGCCTGTCGAGGTCACAGGTGACTCAGGTGCTGCTGCGGGTGGTGCTGCTGGGAGTGCTGAGCCTGGGGGTACTGAGCCTGCGGGTGCTGGGCCTGCGTGTACGCAGCCTGGGTGTACTGAGTCTGGGGGTGCTGAGCCTGGGGGTGCTGCGCCTGAGGGTACTGAGCCTGGGGGTGCTGCGACTGAGCCTACGGAGCCTGGGGTTGCTGCGTCTGGGGGTGCTCCGGTTCGGGGTGCTGAGCAGTCTCTCACACAGCAGCAGCTTCGTGACTGGTACGTCCGGCGCTTTCGCCGTCCTCGTGGCCCTGCTGGAGTTGGAGGTTCTGGAGCTGCTCGTCCTGGAGGTGCTCGTACTGGAGGTACTGGAGCTGCCGGGGCTGGTTGTTCTGGGAGCACTGAGGCTGGAGCTGCTGGAGCTGGGGACTCTGGCGCTGGCGGTGCTAGCGGAGTTGGAGCTGCCGGCTCTGGGGGTGCTCTTCCTGGAGGTACTGGAGCTGCTGGAGCTGACGACACTGGAGCTGACGGTTCTGGACACGGTGGTCCTGCTGGTTCTGGAGGTGCTGGCGAGGGGAGGTCTGACGCTGCTGGGGCCTCTGGTGCTGACGTCGCCGACTCTGGGGGTGCTGCGGCGGAGGGTGCTGGTCCTGGTGCTTCTGGTGCTGCGGGTGCTGGAGGTGCTGGCGGAGCTCCGCCGTCGCGCCTGTTCTTCGCTCCACCGTCGCCGTCGGCTTTGCCACCGCCTGACACGGTGCTTCGCCAGGTTCTTTCCCTCCCGTCTTCCACTGGCCTTCCCCTCCAGCCTGGCTCCCCCCTCCCTGCTCCTGTGCCTTACACTGCACAGCCGGACTCGCTTACGGAGCGTCGTGAGCCTGTGTCTCGTCCTGCCTCGCCTGTTCGTGCTGCTCGCACTGCTCGCACTGCGCGCACTGGTCCCACTGGTCGTCGTGTCGCGCGTCCGCGTCCTCCTCCTGTTCCTGGCACGCATATTATGGCCCTTCGTCCTTCCACTGGTCCACAGCGTGTCCCCCTGCCGTCTCCTCCTGCGTCTTCTCTTCCTGACGTTCCCGACCCTGAGTCTGACAGTGTTCGTGCTGCCCACCCTACTGTTACGCGTCTTCTCGCCACTGTTGTCACTGACCCGTCGTTTGAGTCTTCTGCTGCGTCTGCCCTGGTCGCTGAGCTTGTCGACTTTGCTGCTGCCTGTCGCCTAGACTACGCCGCCAGTCTTGTTGCTGAGTCTGAGTCTGTCTGTCCTCCGTCCGTCGGGGGTGAGTGTGCTCTTGGCACGGACGTCCTTGAGGACAGGCAGGAGGACTTTGACTCTCTTGCGGCTGCTGTACCTCATCTCGTGGCCTGGTTGCTTGCCCCTGAGGGAGACCCGGATGCACTAGACATCCCCACTCCGCGCTCTTACGCAGAGGCGATCTCGGGTCCCTACTCCTCTCAGTGGCAGACAGCCATGGACGCAGAGATGGCATCCTGGAAGTCCACAGGCACCTACGTCGACGAGGTTCCCCCTCCTGGGGCGAACATCGTCGATGACATGTGGATTTTCAGGGTGAAGCGGCCGCCAGGTTCTCCACCTGTCTTCAAGGCTCGTTACGTTGCTAGAGGCTTCAGTCAGCGTCAGGGGGTTGACTTCTTCCAGACCTTCTCCCCCACCCCGAAGATGACCACTCTTCGGGTTTTGCTGCACGTTGCTGCTCAGCGTGACTACGAGCTTCACTCTCTTGACTTCAGCACAGCGTTCTTGCAGGGCAGCCTGCACGAGGAGATCTGGCTGCGCCGCCCACCTGGCTTTACTGGGTCGTTTCCTCCTGGTACCCAGTGGAGCCTCCGGCGGCCAGTCTACGGTCTCCGCCAGGCGCCACGTGAGTGGCACGACACACTGAGGACTACACTTGCGGCTCTTGGGTTCGCGCCGTCTACTGCTGACCCGTCGCTGTTTCTGCGCACAGACACGTCGCTGCCGCCGTTCTACATCCTCGTGTACGTCGACGACTTGGTCTTTGCTACTGCTGACACTGAGGCACTCGCTCGTGTGAAGTCGGAGCTGCAGAAGAGACACACCTGCACTGACCTGGGTGAGCTGCGTAGCTACCTTGGCTTGCAGATCACCCGGGACAGAGCACGCCGCACCATTACCCTGACTCAGTCACACATGGTGCAGCAGGTCCTTCAGCGCTTCGGCTTCCAGTTCTCCTCACCACAGGCCACACCTCTGGCTACCAGCCACTCGCTCTCAGCTCCACCTTCGGACGAGTCCGTAGAGCCGAGTGGCCCGTACCCAGAGCTTGTAGGCTGCCTCATGTACCTGATGACTTGCACGCGACCTGACCTCGCGTACCCTCTTAGCATCCTTGCTCGTTACGTTGCGCCTGGGAGACACAGGCGAGAGCACTGGGAGGCTGCTAAGAGGGTGCTGCGTTACTTGTGCAGTACATCAGGCATGGGGCTGGTGCTTGGAGGACGCGACAGAGTTGTCCTCACTGGTCACTCGGACGCTTCTTGGGTGGACGACCTGGCTACGCAGCGGTCGTCGCAGGGTTACACCTTCAGCCTTGGCTCTGGTTCTGTCTCGTGGCGGTCCACCCACTCTTCTTCTGTTCTCAGCTCTAGTTGTGAGGCTGAGATCTACGCCACGGCCATGGCTGCACAGGAGTTACGCTGGCTCACCTACCTGCTGACTGACTTGGGAGAGCGGCCTAGTTCTCCTCCAGTTCTGTACGGCGACAACAAGGCGGCCCTTGCCTTGTGTCAGGAGCACAGACTGGAGCACAGGACGAAGCACATTGCTCTTCGCTACTTTCTTGCTCGAGAGCTGCAGCAGCGAGGTCAGCTTCGGCTTGTGTACGTGGACTCGAAGGCCAACACTGCTGATATCTTCACCAAGGCGCTCCCGCCTAGTGATCATCAGCGGCACTGTACTTCTTTAGGCCTTGTGTCCACATTCCCTCATTTGCTTACTGCTTGACTTTCTTTGTACTGTACTTTATATATATATCTTGTTGCTTGCTTGCTAGATTTTGATCACTGTGTTGTTTGTCTTGTACTATATCTAGCACTGCATGTGAACTGGCCTTGTGGCCTTTACTTGTGCTCGGAGTGTGGTGACGTTGTGATCCACCCTGGGCTTGCGTTGCTTTGCTGGACTGGTCTTGTGACCCTTTGTTCTCCCCCACTTTGCCTATGGGGGTGTGTTAAAATGTTATATGTTGGTAGGCTGTAGTGGGGTAGCCAATATGGGGTACAACCCCAACTAGGGTTTGCTACTTGTACCCAACTGTTTCATTCAATGCATCATTCTTACGCTAGTATCTGAAACATGAAGCATGGTGTGGTACCAACACACATTTCGCCACGGACTTCTGAAGGAAAACACGTGTTCATTCTTCTTCAGACAGCAGTCAGCCGGTATCATGATGCAAACTGGGTCACACCATGGATGGAGATCTTTCGAGATACACACATTATCAGCGCTTCCCGATAAATGAATCCGTGACAGGAGCAGCGGGTTGTCTCAGGCTTTCAGTTCATGATTCGTCGTGAGTTCGATGCTGATTATGTACCTAACAGTCATCCGCTCGAAGATCTAAAACAAGTTCTGAAGTTCGTCTTAAAGCTGCGGTCTACATTCTAAAGAGATTTTCTTGGGGTAATCTAAGTGCACACCCTTTGGCGCAAGATGATTCGAGAGCGAAATGAAGTTCTTCCCCAAACACCCGTGCGAGTAATTCGAAATCCGCTGGCGATGACAAACAACTTCGTGAGGTGGTTTGCTTGGGGGAAGGGTTTGGCGGAACGGCGGGAAATCCAGCGCCCAACACAAACAACGAAGCGCCAAGGAACGAATGCCCTGCTTACTTGTGCTTGGAACAAAACAGCCTCAAAACAAGGTCGCGTAGGCAAGTTCTTAGTTAGGACTTAGACGATGAGCTACTCGCTCCTCTCCCAACACCCTCATGCTCCGCAATCCAGGGTTTACGATACGAATAACTCATGAGATGCGCTCGCTACCTGTGCGAGGAGCTACATCTCTCCACGTTCTCACATGTCCGTCGCGTCGCCTCCGTCACTAACTCCCCGCCGCCTCGTCACTGCCACGCCACCCCGTGGCATCCTCACCGCGACTAGAATAGGGGTCTCGCGACGCCAAGGTCGATGTGGACTCCTCGCATGACGCCGTCACGCGGGAGGCTATCCCGTAGGTCGTCAAAGTTGGAGCTGCGCCGTGTCGCGAAATTACGAGCGCATCGCCTCGTCGCCACCACCACACCTCATCATCTCTATCTCACGTTGACATTGCAGCCCCCAGTCCGTGTCACGCCTGTTGATATCCGGCGACGAGACCAGCTGATCTAAGGCGACGAGGCGAACAGACCTTAGGCGAGGAGGTGAACCACTGTTAGGCGAGGCGGCGCTCTGATATCGCGCGACGAGTACAGGGCAGAACACGACGGTATGTTTGACTGCGCTGGTAATCCGCGGCCGACGTGGCCTAACAACCTAGGTAAAGGTTTCATTTTGATCGAGGTAAAGGTTGGTGAAGCAGGTTTCATTTCGTGGCGCGTATAATCTCGAAATCACTAGGGGTCTATCGACTGAGCATACAGGCAACAATGGTGTGCAGAGTATTGGTCTACAAACTGAGATGCGGGTCAAGTTCTAATCTGGCGAACTTGTTTCGGCTGTGGGTTTGCTCACCCCCACCCCCCTCCCTCCTTCCGCCTCGACTTTCGTTTATCCGCAAAGGGGTACTTTTGGGGACAGTGTTACCCTGTTTCCAAGTGATAAACCTTTGCCTCCCGCTTAAGGTATGTAGACCACAGCTTTAAGCAAGTCCATTCTCAAGAATGCGGTCTGCTTACGCGTGAATGTCAGACAGTGTTCTGTGAGTCATGATTTTCGTGTCAGAGGTCCACTGGTGATCCCCGATTGATCCTAGGGAAGGGTTACAGGCATGGCGGCCTGGGGGGTTATGGGCGCACTCACCCGCTACATAAACAAGCCCTTTTATCCTAGTGGTTAGTGGCTGGGATTCTGACATGTTATCAGAGCGAAGGTCTCGGGTTCGAATCCCGGTGTGTGCACCTCGGGCATCCCAGTGCGGGGGGGTGTCAGAGGTCCACTGGTGATCCCCGATTGATCCTAGGGAAGGGTTACAGGCATGGCGGCCTGGGGGGTTATGGGCGCACTCACCCGCTACATAAACAAGCCCTTTTATCCCAGTGGTTAGTGGCTGGGATTCTGACATTTCGTGCCATTCAAACATGAAAATATGGATGCTTCACGCAATGATTAAGCATTGACATCGACTGCATTTTCAGGTTATTGCCAGCAAGAGCTGTGTGGCCGGTGCAGGTAACTGGCCATAATCCCTAAAGAATCTGGATGAATTCGAAGTTCCGCTTCAGGAAATAACAAGCTTGAATCAGAATGCCGGCTCTGTCAACGCTATGGACAAGATACTGATACAAGCGAGTATGATCCGTCAACATGTCATGAACCGTGAGTCTTAAGTCAAGAATGCAAGCTACTTGAGCATAGTATAGAAGTGACGACTCAGCTGTGTTCTGCAGGTAATCATGAGCGAGTCCCTTATCAACAATGCGGAGTGTTGTCCATTATGTACAATCTTCTGTGGATCGTGTATTGGTGAGTGTGAAGTCAATCAAGAATGTAGCTCACTTACAGAGTGACTGTCGTTGCAGGTACTATCTGTCAGGAGTTTACTGAAATCGTTCGCGTTATCGGTCCTACTTACTCCAGAATCATGCTGGCTGTTCTGGATCATGCATTTTTACCACCAACCATGGTCAACAAGTTCAATGTCCAAAATTTTGGTTGTGGGTCATCTCAGTTGCTTCTGTGATGTATTGACTCTGGTGCAAGACACAGTCAATCAGGATTGAACCGCTACCCACCAGTCTGAGCACTGATGCATAGATTGTAAAGGAACTCGTTCTGACCCATTTTGATGGAGCCACTGGTATGCCTGGTCAGGGGGTTTACAACGTTCTGTGCATGCCTGGCTGGTTCGAAGTATCGCTGCTGCATTTTGGCCTCAGTCGTGTCTGACTGGTGAATCTGTGTTGCTTGCAGGTATCAATTCATGCCTCTCACTAGAGGATCTGCCATGGTGGGGCTGATCTCCATGCTGGTTTTGTCCTGGCTGCTTACATGGAAACCACCGCTTATTCCTGAGTGCTACTGGTGCGTTCTTTCACACCCTCAGTCATAGGTCAAGAATCCCTCTAAGTTCTTTATTTTTTTTTTTCTGTTAAGTGTTCTTAATGTGATTACCGTATGTTGTATCATAAATGTGTGCATTGCAGGTTGATTTGGAAGCACTTTTTTTTTCAGCAATTGCAACGTCCATCAGTTTTATGGCGCCATGGCTAAATGAGGGCTTGAAGCCTGCACCTTGGGACTGATGCATGATACATGCATGATGCACTTCCCAAAACACATTATCTCTCTCATCAGTGCAATACTTATTGACCTGTCAGACCATAATATGTCAGTTATCACATGTTCGTCTGGATGCTTCAAGCCTCTGCGGAGCAGATTCGGGTGTTTGTCACTATGTGCTCACTTTGCAAGTGTGAGTGTGCAAGCATCTTCCATTTTGTAGTCCTTTTTTTAAACAAAGCTTGTAGCGAGCGTTCTTATGCGAAGATTTACCTGTCAGTATTCCCAGGACCAGGACCATTCATCTCTGCTTCCATTTGAAGCAACAGTCTCGCCTCGCCCGAGCCCGTCAGGCAGAAACGAAGTGGTATTTTTCACTCCGATAGGTTCGCGCGGCAGCCAAGTTACACATTGCACGTGATCGAGCTCATAATTGCAAGACTTCATTGGAGACTCGGTCGCATTGGTCGCAGGTTTCACAGCAGTCTTTCCAGTCGCATTGATCGTAGGACTGACGAAACAGACCTAGTCGCAGGACGTCGTCGCGAGATCAAGCGAGCTTTGGTCGAATTTCGATAGATACGATTTCTGGCGGGGGTCCAGTCGCGAGCTCGACCCACCTGACCCGCACATCGACCTGCGTCAATGCGGACCTCCTAAGAACGTCGGAACCTCGTAGTCCCATCGTAGGCGCGAGTCCATCCGCTCGCTTTTACTGATGGTTCTGAGGCGCTTCGGACTTAACACTCCGCGACGCTTAGGCCCTTTGGAATGGCTCCTTCGCTTCGTGCGGTTCGTGCGACGTTCGTATGCCTTTCTCTGAACCTGACCCTATGCAATGTCTTCACCGGACGCTACTATACCGCACCGAATCTCGCCCCTCACGCAACTCGCAATCGGGAGGGTGAATCGGCGGAGGCGGCAGCGGGGTTCGTGCTGCCGAGCTCGGCGCGCAGCTGCGACGAGGATGAGAGGAACAATGGAGCCAAGGGTGTCCTTCCTTCTTTGAAAGAGCTCACGTGGTGCGAATTGCAAACTCGCTTTGACATGTCTCAGTGACACGGCTCAGGGACCCACGCATGCTTCCACTGGTGTTCGTCCAGTGTCCTGCTTCCCCTCCGCTTTTTCTGATCTAAGTGCTTCTGCTTGGGCTCACCGTCATGGAATAATCCTTTTTTCTGATCATTATACGTCACCCGCACGATGTCCAGGAATCCCTCTTTATGTAACTGGGAGCTGCATTTGATCGCGTCTGTGCCAGCTCAGCAACTGACAACGCACGACCGTCGTCAACGCTTGCATGATCACACATGCCTTCTTCCATACATTAAAAAAGGTGCACGCACGCATCCATAGCTTGTCGTTTCCTCTCTTCCTTCACACTCCGTCCCCTTCCTCGCACTTGCGACCAGCTATCACATCCACCTGGATTGACTCAATTTCGCTTATCCCGTGACATCCTCCCCCCCTCCCCGTCCTCTTCTCCCTGCCACAGGAACCAAACTGCTCAAGCTCCTTCCTCCGCCTCCCTCCTCCGCGTCTCCTTCACCCTCCTGTGATCCCCCCTCCCCTGTTCGAGGAGGGAAGCCGTTGCTGGGGGGAGCAGATCTGTGCTCTCTGATGCACCTGGATAGGGGAGGGGGGGAAGGAAGAACAGCAGGGGGAGGCGCGGGGGGAAGCTTGGGAGAAGTAGGGCGGGCAAGGAGCGGAGGGGCAGAGGAGAAACTGACATTTGAAAAAACCAGAAGCGGGATGGAAGAGGCACCGGGTATCGCGAGAACGGGACTAGAGAGGCAGACGACGCAGAAACAAGAGAAAGCAGAGGCAGAGAGGAAAAAGAGTGAGGAGGGTAAAGAGGAGACTAAAGAGGAGAGACTGAGGCGGATAATGAGGCAGCAGGAGGAGAAGCTAGAGGCGGATAAGCAGCAGAGGCAGAAGGGAGCGAAGCAAGGGTCGGGCAGTGGGGCTCAGGGCATGAGAGCGGATCCCGCCCACCACTTGGTGCTCGGCAGAGCGTTTACTGCGGTAAGATGAGAAGGTGCTACTTTGATTTGGGTGCTACTTTGATTTGGGTGCTACTTTGATTTGGGTGCTACTTTGATTTGGGTGCTACTTTGATTTGGGTGCTACTTTGATTTGGGTGCTACTTTGATTTGGGTGCTACTTTGATTTGGGTGCTACTTTGATTTGGGTGCTACTTTGATTTGGGTGCTACTTTGATTTGGGTGCTACTTTGATTTGGGTGCTACTTTGATTTGGGTGCTACTTTGATTTGGGTGCTACTTTGATTTGGGTGCTACTTTGATTTGGGTGCTACTTTGATTTGGGTGCTACTTTGATTTGGGTGCTACTTTGATTTGGGTGCTACTTTGATTTGGGTGCTACTTTGATTTGGGTGCTACTTTGATTTGGGTGCTACTTTGATTTGGGTGCTACTTTGATTTGGGTGCTACTTTGATTTGGGTGCTACTTTGATTTGGGTGCTACTTTGATTTGGGTGCTACTTTGATTTGGGTGCTACTTTGATTTGGGTGCTACTTTGATTTGGGTGCTACTTTGATTTGGGTGCTACTTTGATTTGGGTGCTACTTTGATTTGGGTGCTACTTTGATTTGGGTGCTACTTTGATTTGGGTGCTACTTTGATTTGGGTGCTACTTTGATTTGGGTGCTACTTTGATTTGGGTGCTACTTTGATTTGGGTGCTACTTTGATTTGGGTGCTACTTTGATTTGGGTGCTACTTTGATTTGGGTGCTACTTTGATTTGGGTGCTACTTTGATTTGGGTGCTACTTTGATTTGGGTGCTACTTTGATTTGGGTGCTACTTTGATTTGGGTGCTACTTTGATTTGGGTGCTACTTTGATTTGGGTGCTACTTTGATTTGGGTGCTACTTTGATTTGGGTGCTACTTTGATTTGGGTGCTACTTTGATTTGGGTGCTACTTTGATTTGGGTGCTACTTTGATTTGGGTGCTACTTTGATTTGGGTGCTACTTTGATTTGGGTGCTACTTTGATTTGGGTGCTACTTTGATTTGGGTGCTACTTTGATTTGGGTGCTACTTTGATTTGGGTGCTACTTTGATTTGGGTGCTACTTTGATTTGGGTGCTACTTTGATTTGGGTGCTACTTTGATTTGGGTGCTACTTTGATTTGGGTGCTACTTTGATTTGGGTGCTACTTTGATTTGGGTGCTACTTTGATTTGGGTGCTACTTTGATTTGGGTGCTACTTTGATTTGGGTGCTACTTTGATTTGGGTGCTACTTTGATTTGGGTGCTACTTTGATTTGGGTGCTACTTTGATTTGGGTGCTACTTTGATTTGGGTGCTACTTTGATTTGGGTGCTACTTTGATTTGGGTGCTACTTTGATTTGGGTGCTACTTTGATTTGGGCTCGTGCGTGCTACTTTGATTTGGGTGCGAGTCGAAAGGCGGAGAGAAGGGTATGAAGGAGCTCTGCATTGTGAGGCTGGCGGACGCTTTTGTTCAGGAAACAAAAGGAAAATACGAGCTTAGGAGTGGCTTCAGTTCCCGTGTACTTCATGCTTTGCTTCACCTTTTTATGACATCGTCTCTATCTCCCCCTTCGAGCGTTCTCGACCCAACAGTTACGGCAGGGAAGCTACTCGGAAGCTGCTCTTGAATTCAGCAAGGTGAGCAGAAGTGACGGGGGCTTTAAGCGAGCATTAATGCATTGTTCTTCACTGGTGGCTCGTCGAGGGAGGGATGGGAAGCTTTGCTCCTTCCAGCTCCTCCTCGCTATCTCTATTGACACCCCCCACTCCATTATCTCCCCTGGCAGCTGGACAAAGTGGATCATCCCGAGGTGCAACAGCACGTGCTGTTGGGCCGAGGCATCGCAAACACATTCCTGGGGCATAAGGATAAGGCACTCAAGGACCTCACCAAGGTGAGTAACGTCCAATGCTGGCTAAGTCCTCTCCTCTTGGCTAAATTGCCTGCTCTGATCTCAGCTACCCGGTCGTCGTGCTTCACTTTCCCCACGGTTTCAACTCTTCCTCAACCGCGAGGTCAGCTGCTGCTCTCTTTCATGCTCACACTCCTCCGCCTTCCTTGAATCATTTTTCGCTCATCCTTCATGCTTTCTCCTACCCACCTGCTTCCACCACCCCTCAGGGCACAGAGCGCTACCCACATGTGGAGGACTTCTGGCGGCGCCGGGCTCACCTGCTGGGGTCCATGGGGAGGCAGGCATACTGATGAAGGCAGGCTTACTCACCTGCTGCTCTCCTCCCTGCTTTCACTCCTCCGCTTCTCTCAAAACCCCACGCCTCTCAGGGCACAGAGCACTACCCACATGTGGCGGACTTTTGGAGGCGCCGGGCTCACCTGCTGGCGTCCATGGGGAGGCAGGCAGACGCCCTGAGCGACTACTCTCGTGCTCTAGAACTCGAGCCAAACCACCCTGAGACGATTCAGGAAAGAGGTGAGGGATGTTTGAGTCGCTCTGCACCTCGAGCCACACTACCTCGTGAGAGTGCAGAGGGGACCATGAGAGAGTGTCATGTCAATTCTTGCCTGCAACTTGAAGATCAAACTTTGCGCTTTGGGCTGTTCTCTTCCCATTCTGAGGGCGTTTCTCTCTGAATTCAGTTGCCAACTTAACAATTACGGTAGCAGCAGACATCCTAACAGACAGTCTCCCTAGAGAGATGCTATGCTCTGCTTCTCTCTCCCTACCACATGCTATGCCCTCAGGAGTGCTGGCATTCCAGGCAGGTGACTTCTGGACGGCAATCAGCGACCTCACTGCTTCACTCAAGCGCCAGCCCAAGGACCCCATGCTCATCCGTGCCGTCGTAAGCATTGAGATGGCTTGATAGTTATATTTTCCCGCACCTCGTTTAGGACGGCAATCAGCGACCTCACTACCGCACTCAAACGGCAACCCAAGGACCCCATGCTCATCCGTGCCGTGGTAAGTTTGGGCGCCTCAGAGGAGACAATCCATGATCTCACTGCCTCAGTCGAGTCGAGCCCATCCCAGTGAACCCATGCTCATCAGTGTCGTGCTAAGTCCCGCACGTCCATACTCGAAACACATTCCTCCCTCCCCCTAAATCAGGCCCTGCACGGCGGTTGAAGTGATGGAGGAGGCAGTGAGGTGGCACTCAAAGGTCGCTCTGCTGTGGAGTGACAAGGATTGGACACGTAGGAACGCACTCGGTACTTCTCTAGATTCTTCAAGCTCCCTCCTTCCCTCTCTCTCCCCACTTCGTTCGGGCATTAAGCTATGGAGGAGCAGGGCAGTGGAGGGACGCGGTTGAGGTGATGGAGGAGGCAGTGAGGCGGCATCCACGGGTGGCGCTGCTGTGGAGTGACAAGGGCCGCGCACACAAGGAGCTGGGGCAGGCGGACCTTGCAGTGGATGCACTGCACAAGGCACTAGCTCTGGAAGAGTGAGTTGAGAGGCGGGTGACGTGGTGTGTGAAGGCAGAGTGTCAGAGGCAGTGAGATTGTTGGCAGCAAAGGCACTGTGCACGGGGGGGGCACTGTGCACGGGGGGGGCACTGTGCACGGGGGGGGGCACTGTGCACGGGGGGGCGGGTGGTGAGGAAGAAGGGGGAGAGGGGGGGATGTGTGTGGGTAGAGGGTGCTGAGAGCATATGCTGTTTGTGTCTACTCTTAAGCTGTTTGTGTACGAATGCCCGCGTGACTGTGTTCCTGTGCGTGTGTTTTCGTCTTGTTGTATCTGAGCATGCATGTATGATGTCCGCTCCGCATGCATGTGTGCCTGTCTGAGGATGCGTGTGTGTGTGTGTGTGTGTGTGCATGTTGGCATGTGTGCATGTCCGCACATGTGCATGCATGCAT
The DNA here is from genome assembly GCA_947470075.1 of Closterium sp. Yama58-4. Classification (NCBI taxonomy): domain Eukaryota; kingdom Viridiplantae; phylum Streptophyta; class Zygnematophyceae; order Desmidiales; family Closteriaceae; genus Closterium; species Closterium sp. Yama58-4. The sequence goes on from CANIUD010000102.1 coordinate 149,940, forward strand.
TTTCACATGTGTGCATCTTGTATGGGTGCATGGGTGCATGAGTGCAGGTCACCAGAGGCATATCTACGGCTGGGCCTTCAGTTGCAGAGCATTGGGGACCACAGGTGAGCCTGGTTACCCAAATTGGGCAACAGGAGGGCTCAGCAAGCTCAAGAAAAGGGGGGGGGGAGGGGGGACACAAGGATCTTCATTTATTCCTGCTTCATCGCCTCTCTCTGTTATCCCCTTCCCCTTTTTTCGTCTCGCCACAGTTTCTCCTTCCCTTCCCATTATCTTTCTAGCCCACTTCCCCACTCCTTCCCTTTTCCCATTGTTCTCACCTCAGCTCCGCCTGTGCCTGTGTGCCTGTATATCCGTTCCACAACCTTTCCTTTCTTCATAACTCTGCCTGTGTGCATCCTCTCTCCCTTCGTCCCCTATCAGTGATGCCATCAAGTACGCCCACAAGGGGCTGAAGCTCAGGCCGATGGACATTGAGCTCAACTACTTAGAAGCTTCGTCGCTGCATGCAGTCGGGAACTACAATGCTGCTGTAAGTTGTGCCTTACATCTCTTGATGGCTGATCGCTGATGGCTGATGGCTGATGGCTGATGGCTGATGGCTGGTGGCTGGTGGCTGATGGCTGGTGGCTGGTGGCTGGTGGCTGGTGGCTGGTGGCTGGTGGCTGGTGGCTGATGGCTGATGGCTGATGGCTGATGGCTGATGGCTGATGGCTGATGGCTGATGGCTGATGGCTGATGGCTGATGGCTGATGGCTGATGGCTGATGGCTGATGGCTGATGGCTGATGGCTGATGGCTGATGGCTGATGGCTGATGGCTGATGGCTGATGGCTGATCTCTGATCCGCTGATCGCTGCTGATGGCTGATCGCTGCTGATCGCTTATCGCTGATCGTTGATGGCTGATCGCTGATCGCTGATCGCTGATGGCTGATCGCTGATCGCTGATCGCTGATGGCTGATGGCTGATGCCTGATCGCTGATGGCTGATGGCTGATGGCTGATGGCTGATGGCTGATGGCTGGTCGCTGATCGCTGATCGCTGATGGCTGATCGCTGATCGCTGATCGCTGATGGCTGATCGCTGATGCCTGATGCCTGATGGCTGATGCCTGATGCCTGATCGCTGATCGCTGATCGCTGATCGCTGATCGCTGATCGCTGATCGCTGATTGCTGATGGCTGATGGCTGATGGCTGATGGCCGATCGCTGATCGCTGATGGCTGATGGCCGATTGCTGATCGCTGATCGCTGATCGCTGATGGCTGATCGCTGATCGCTGATGCCTGATGGCTGATGGCTGATGCCTGATCTCTGATCGCTGATCGCTGATCGCTGATCGCTGATCGCTGATGGCTGATGGCTGATGGATGATGGCTGATGGCTGATGGCTGATGGCTGATGGCCGATCGCTGATCGCTGATCGCTGCTGATCGCCGCTCGCTAATCGCTGATCGCTTATCGCTAATTCTCTATATTTCATTTGGTAATGGTACGTAGTTTTTGAAGCTAAACCTTATCTAGTACTTGTGACATTGACATTTCAGACTTTGAACACATTTAAAGTTGAAAAATTAGGCATTGAATGCAGTCAGACAGATGCATTTCATGTCTATCATCTCATTTTCATCAAGTACTGAATCAGGTGTCCAATGCTATCATACAGATGCATCTCATGACTGTCATCTCATGGGTACTGAAACAGCCCAGCACATATCGAGTTTTGCGTGCAACTCACGGGTTCGTGTTGTTTTCACACATACTTGTCATGCTTATTCAACCAAAAAGCCAATTCTTAATCCTCCCACCCCTTTTCCTCCCCCCCCCCCCCCTCAACACTACCTCCCCTCCCTTTCCTCCTCCCAATATGGTATGCATCCATGCTGTTAAATTGAATGTTGCAGATAAAGCAGTACAGTGTGATTATAGCGCTGCCCTCTCAGGCAGCCAGCGAGTATGCGCAGGTCCAGCAGTCCTTGGCCTTCTATCAGGTATGCTCACGTGTGGCATTCTATCAGGTGTGCTCACATGTGGCCTTCCATCAGGTGTGCTCACATGTGGCCTTCTATCAGGTGTGCTCACATGTGGCCTTCTATCAGGTGTGCTCACATGTGGCCTCCTATCAGGTGCAAGCTCTTTCTAGCGCCCCACCTGTGCTCTTGTCCGCAGTGGTTTGAGTCAAACTTTAAACATGCTGCCCTCTCAACAAGTCAGCAGGTATGCGCAGGTCCAGCAGTCCTCTAATTCGCAATCTCGTTCACCGCATTATGCGCCTTGCCCCGTGCACCATGCACCATGCGCCTTGCCCCATGCACCATGCACCATGCACCATGTATGTTGCACATGCTGCAGAGGGACATTGCCACGTACACGTGGTCCAAATGACCTCTCATTTGACTCAAAAGTCACCTGCATGATACACCCTCTCAATCTCTCTCCTTGCCCATCTTGCAGAGGGACATTGCCACGTACACGTGGTCCAAGCTAGCACGGCCCTTCATTGACTTCCAGATCGATGAAGATCTCGACACCAACTTCAAGGTGAGGCTTTGATTGTTGAGGTGCATCAAAGATGAGAGGGTTTTTGAGGCTCTTCAATGATCGTCTCAATTGATGTCAGCTTCAAGGTAAGGTTCTTGCATGATCAAAATTTCTCTCCACAGTTGCTTCAGGGCTGCAGTATTTGATGTCCCTGTTTTGCACTCCTGTCCGTTAGATCTCTCTTCCGTTTTGTTCTTTGTCCTGCCTTCTCTTCCCTCCTCCTTCCCATCCACCCACCCTCCTCATCCTCAACTTCCCCCCGTTCACAGGAAGCTTGGATCCGCCGACTACCACCCACAGTGCTGCCCCGCTCATACCGCCCCCTAGATCTACCCCCAGGCGCCAGGAGCAAAGGCAAATTCCCTGGCCTACCTGAGCTGTCAGAGGGGGCCCTTGAGATAATTACCAGAGCGGATGAGATTGGGAAGCGGACTCAGTACTTTCTGGACGGCTTCATGCCCAACAAGCGCCAGGTGAGCCGACTGTGGAGGCGGATGAGATTGGAGCTGAGGCGGCATGTGATTGGCAGGGCGGATGAGATTGGAGCTGAGGCGGCATGTGATTGGCAGGGCGGATGAGATTGGGGGAGGACGCAGTACTTTCTTGCATCAGGAAAGTACTGCGTCCTCCCCCAAATGGGGAAAGCTGGTAGCATCTGAGGCGCCTCAAATGGGGCAAGGGCAAGTCTCTGGCCTGCCTGTGCTGTGCTGTTAGAGAGGCCCCTCGGTCTGATTAGCAGGGCGGATGAGATTGGCACGAGGGCTCTGTACTTTTTGGACGGCTTGTTGCCCGACAAGAGGCAGGACGGCAAATGGTCATGAATGAATTTTTAGTCCCCCTCTGCTAGTACACGGTGCTATGTTACAACGCTTGAAAGGATAGAGCGAGCACAGGCTGAAGCACGAGCAGCAAGGGGCACATCGCCTGTGCACACTGGCATGTCAGCTCTCCTTCTGCCCTCCCTTCCTTGCTCTCGTCTGCCTGCCCCAATCCTTCTGCAGTTCCGCATGGCAGGACTGGCAGCTCTGGACGTAATGCAGCAGGTGAAACCCGTTCATTCCCCCCTGTCCTTTCCTTTCCTATTCCCTTGCTCTCTAGCAACTTCTGTTGACCACCATCCCCCAGTTTGTCCTCGCTTTCCCCCTCAACCACTCCCCATTCCCTTCCTTCTTCCCTCCCTTCTTACAATCGTATGGCATGCCAGGTTCGGACTGCATGGGAGGAGATGGCACAGGAGGGCGAAGAAGACGAGGAAGGAGAGGGAGGAGCAGTAGAAAGAGGGGAAGAGAAGGAGCGAGGGGATGAGGATGATGATGCGTCCAGGACCAGTCCTCAGGGAACGAGCTCAGAATGGGCACAATCGAGGCGAAGAACCAGCAAGAGGGGAAAGCCGAGAAGACGGGCTTTCACAGACTCGTTCTACAAGCTGACTAAAGGAGGCAGCAGGAAGGGAGAGAGGGGCCCAAAGGCAGGCAGGAAAGGGGGAGGAAAGGGGGGAGGGCGGCTGATGGAAGGCTGGAGGGACGTGTTCAATGTGATTGTGCCGTGGAGGCAGATAGGCGAGCCCACTGACCTTGTGGCTTGGATCGACCTGCTGGAGTGAGTACACCGACTCTTGGGACGTCTCAACAGGGAGGGTTGAAGGGACGTGGATGCAGGAAAGGGAACGAAATGGGGGAGGGAAGGGGGGAGGGAAGGTGGGAGAGGGCAGCTGATGGCAGGCTGGAGGGACGTGTTGAATGTGATTGTGCCGTGGAGGCAGATAGGCGAGCCCACTGACCTTGTGGCTTGGATCGACCTGCTGGAGTGAGTACACACACCTGCGTGTGGGACTGATAAGGTAAGTACTTTGCTCCAGCGTTTTTCCTCTGACGCTGATTCCCTTCCAATAGTGAGTGGCCACGGACCTTGTGAGTACAGCTGTGTGTACAAGCAACCTTCGTATTCACCACCCTGCCTCAAGTTGATGTTGTGGGCGTTGGAATCGTTTTTTACTGCCTGTGCTGTGCGTCTGTGTTGCTGTGGTGCAAGCAGGAACGAGATCGAGAGGGGGTATGGAGGCCTGACAGCTCTCCAGGTGGGCCAGATGCAGAACGTCAAGTACTACCCTCTCAAGGACAGGTGAGGCTCAACGAAGCTCCTGTATGATGGTTGTGTTGATTCTAAAGCCACCACATCGAACAATTTGTGGTCCAGTAGGACTTGGCTTTGCGTTGAAAAATCTGTCTTTTTTTTATTATTTTCCCAGCACATGCCTGTTGCCATCATGCAGTTTTCAACGCATTGTGTCTACGAATTGTTTATCTCCTGTCCTACCTGCCAACTGTCTCCATGGACCAATCAGAACGTTGGAGGTGGTGAAGCAGCGGCTGCTGGAAGCAGAAGAAGCTTTCAACGCGACGGGCATGACCATGAGCTCTAAGAGTGTTCATGGCCTCATGGTGTGGGATAGGTCATGCTATGGTGGAATGCAAACTGAAAGTATGGTGTGGATGTAGTTTTGAGGCGCCTCAAAACTAAACTGGTATATAATGGACTCTCCATGCTCCTCCCACTGTATTGCCATTTCATCCACTGTGTTGCGCTTTGCCTACTGTTTGCCGTCGCCGTTCTATCCTCACCACCCTTGCCCTCTCTCCATTTCTCATTCAGGGTGCAGCCTTGGGAGGCAAGTTCAGCATTCCCAAGGCCAAATACAGTGAAAAGGTGAGCCGAAAGGGCTGCTGAAAAAATCGAGGGTGTGAGTTTGGTGTGCTGATATACGAGTGGGAGGTTGGGAGATGTGAAGTAGGGGGGTGTGATGCAAGCGACTGTGGGATGTGGTGGTGGGAAGAATCAGGTCGGATTCAGGGAAGTGAGGTGCACGCGCTTGGGGTGGTCTTCGTTTTTTTTTTTTTTTTTTTTTTTTCAATTCTAAAAAACGACGTTCCTTCACAAAAGTGACATTCTTTCACTCCCATCTCTTCATGCTCTGCCCCGTGGCATCAGATCAAGCGGGCCAAGACTCTACAGGAGCTCCATGCGGTCGTGGGCTGTGACTTCTTCATCAACTCGCAGTGCTTCAGCGAAGCCATTCCAGGGTAACTAAGAGCAGCGCTCACGTGCCTCAATGTCATTTCTTGCCGTCATCCTTGCTGTCTGATCAACCCGATCCTCAGGAGTTCCTCGTCGCCTTCCTCCCTCTCACCGTCCTTTCTCTTTCCCCTCTTCTCTTTGTCTCCCTCCTAACCTCCCCCGTCCATCTCCCCTCATGTGCATGACTGCTGCTCGCATGGTGGCTGCCAATTTGACCCCGCCCGCATGGCTCCTGCTGGCATCGCTCCTGCACTCATCTGTGTTCCAGCAAGGCTATTCTGGGGACGGAGTTTTCCATTGTTGCATCGTGAGTGCAACACTACTCTCATTGTGTCTAACACTTTACCATGTCACACTGTTGGCACCTTCGTCTTCTGCCTCTGTGTTTCTACATGTGCTCACCGTTCTTGCTCTACCTGCATACACAACGCACCTGCTGCATCGTTTTCTTGCAAAATTCTTCACTTGCCTGCACACAGCCACGCTATTCCATCTTTCCTGCACCTGCTGCCCGCATTCACCAACCCTTCCCGAATTTCGTCCTCTTCACCCCGCTGTCCTCATCGTTTTCTTCCTGTGCATCCCCCATTCGCTTGGCCCCGTACCTGCAGCGCGCGGTCATTTGACTTTGCCATTCGCACCTCGGTGGACCGGCCACGTTGGAAGCACCTAGACTTGGAGCTCACAGCAGCATGGCAGGTGCGTGTGCACAGCACAGATGCACAGATGCACAGATGCACTGGGAGCACTGCACTTGGAATTTCCCCCTTGGAACCATCCTTGGAACTATCTCCCTCATCTCCATCCGTCGATTTCCTCTTTGCATTGTGATGGACTCTCACCAGGCGCTGTGTGTGGCAGCGATGCACACACGGATGCCTCTGAAATGATTGTCCATCCATTTCTGATTCCCCCTCCTCTCTCCCGCCAGGCGCTGTGTGTTGCAGTGATGGACGCACACACAGAAACAGCGGACCCTCATCGCTACCGCCAGAAGATTCAAGACGCCATCCTCCGCCTGGGGTACTTCTGGTCAGTACGGCTCATTATGTGTGTGTGTTCAGCGGGGTACTTCTGGTCAGTACGGCACATTGTGCATGGCTGTTCTTGCCCGGGCAGTGGGGTTACACCATGCCATACACGCCTGGTCGGGGAATCTGTGGTGCATTTTGGCCTCAGTTGTGTTTGACTGGTCAACTTCTGTTGCCTGCAGGTATCAGTTCATGCCTCTCACTAGAGGGTCTGCTATGGTGGGACTTATCTCCATTCTGGGTCTGTCCCTGGCTGCTGACATGGAAACCACTGCTTTTATCCCCAAGGGAGTGCAGGTATATGTGAACGCATACCCTCATGGGCATGGGGCAAGATGTCCTCTTGTCCTAGAGATCATTCTTCACAAGAGATCATTCTTCACATTCGATTGTTTTTTACGATAAGTATGGCACATCCTCATTTTTCGCATTGCAGGTTGATTGGGAAGCACTCCTTTCTCCAACATTTGCCAAGTTCAATGATTCAGTGGCGCCATGGCTATATGAGGGTGTGAAGCCTGCACCTTGGGAATTGCCCCTAGTGCGTGATGCGCTTCCCACAACCCATCATGTTGTCAGTGCACTCAGCAACTACTATTGACTTGTCAAGCCATTTCATGTATCTATTCTGATGCTTCAATCATTGGCAGTGCAGATTCTGGAGTAAACAGAAAACTCTGTTTGCTGAAGTTTACAAGTATAAGCATCAATCCACCACTTCCTTCTAATAACGAGTTTCTTCGGTATGCTATAGCGCTCACTTCGTCGGTACTCCCAGGACCTGGGCTGGACGACTTACAACGACCCGTTCCATTGAAAGCCGGCTCTGCTAGTCTCTAGTCTTCTAAACTCAATCATCAGGCCGGCATACCGGTATTCTCCTCACCCTGATCACCTTATGTTCGAAGGCAGGGATTCACAACAAAATCAGTCGCATTGTTCGCAGGAGTGTCGCAACAGCCTTAGTCGCAGACTGTGTCACAAAGACTTGGTCGCACGACTACGTCGCGAGACCAAGTGATCGAGTCGTCAAATCAAGGCGAACGTCGATTTCCGTTTGATACAATTATCGGCTAAGGAGGAAAGACGGATTTTTGTCAAGTTTTCGTAGTCTTATAGCGAGCTCGACTCACCTCTCCACCGCATCGATCAGCGTCAATGCGTACATCCTAAGATCGTCGGAACCTCCTTCCCGTTGCACATTGTTGGCGAGGGTCCAACCGTCAACGAAATCTCTTACTGATGATTCCCAGGCGCTTCAGACTCACACTCCGCCACGCTTAGGCCGTGTGCGATGGCGCCATCTCTTCGTGCGATTCGTGCGACGTTCGTTTGTCTTTCGTTGAACCTGACCCTGTGCAATGTCTTTACCGGGCGCTACTACACCGCGTCGAATCTTGCCTCTCCCGCAACTCGCAATCTGGAAGCTGAATCGACGGAGGCAGCAGCGGGGTTCGTGCTGCCGAGCTCGGCGCGCAGCTGCGACGAAGATGAGAGTATCAATGGAGCCAAGGGGTTGGTACCCTCATTGAACCAACTCAACTGGTGCGTTTCACTCTGACTTCCTTTGCCTTCAATCGGCCCTGCCTTGGTTCGGTTGCCCTCTCGAAATCCTTCCGCTGCAGTCCTTTCCCACTTTCTTGCTCTGCGAACTCTCATTGTGATTATCAACATTTCAACACCCCACTCATGCCACGTCACCCCCTGACATGCCACGTCATGTGCAGGAGTCCCGGTCTATGTGATTGGGAAATGCGTCTAATCGCATCAGTGCCAAAGCAGAGGACCGCAGCACAGCGTTACCGTCATCGCACAGGCATCCGCACCTGCCTCCTCCCTCTGATTAAAAAGGGTACGCCTAAAATGCTCCCACAGTCTCCCAAATTCCAACCCTCCTATCGACCATATCCCCCCCTCTTCCCCCTTTCCCCCCACGCACTTGTGACCTGCGGCCATATTCGCCGCTGTCTTTCTCCTCGCAGTGTTGAGAAGTCTCAGTGCGCGACCATCTCCCTCACTCACTCATCAACATTCCTGCAGTCTCTAAGCGTTGCCCCTTGCGAATTAAAAGTTTCACCTCCTCCTCATCGCCGCTTTCCAACATTTCACCCGTCTCCTTTCCCCCCACAGGAACGAAGCTGTTCAAACTCCTTCCTCCGCCGCCCCTCTCTGCTCCCCCTCTCCCCGCCTGCGATTCCCCCTCATCTGGCCGAGGGGGGAAGCTGCTGCTGGGGGGAGCGGACCTGTGCGCCCTGATGCACGCGGAGGGAGGGGGGAGTGGATGGGCAGGCGGTGGGGTAAAGGGGGCTGCGGAGGAGAGCAGGGGGGAGCGCAGAGGAGCGGTAGGGAGTTCAGATGCCAGTGTTGAGAAAGGGGGGGAGAGAGGAGGTGCGTCAGGTTCTGCGGCTGCTGGTGCAGGACGAGCGACACAAAAAAAGGCAGAGGCAGCAGCGAAATCAGAAAAGGAGAGGTCGGATGAGGGGGACCGGAAGAAGGGACGTGTGGGCAGTGGGGAGCAAAAGGGGCGTGGAACGACCAGGGGTCACAAGGAAGAGCAGGAGGATGAGGAGGATGAGGAGGAGGACAGGGGACGGAGAGGAAGGGAAGGAGTGAAGAAAGGGAGGGAGCAGGCGAAGCAGACAGTCAAGAGAAGTGAGATTAGGGATGATGGGAAGGGGAGTGGTGGTGGTAGTGGTGCGTTTGAGGGCATGAAAAAGGAGGGGGGACGCGAGAAGGAGAAGCAGGGCGGGCATGTGAACAAGGAGATGATGATTCGAGCAGCCATCAGCATGGTTAGTGCAGCAGCTAGCCAGCTGACTCGCATTCCCCTCCCTGCATTCCAGCACATGCATCCATCCATCCTATGCCTTTCGCATGCCACAATCTCCACAATCTCACACGGTACACAGTAGAGGCAACATCCCCGTCCAGTGCTCCTGATCCATTCACCATACATGATGCATCTCTTTCCTCCCTCCCCCACCACGGCACGCCTGCATTCCCTCAGATGCAAGCCAAGAAGTTCAACGAAGCGATCAACCTCTTCAACCAGGTGCGTCCACCCACTAGATCTTGTTTGTCCCCAGACTCTCGTTCTTGATTCACCATGGCGCATTCGCATGCCCTCAGATCAGATGCAAGCCAAGAAGTTCAACGAAGCGATCAACCTCTTCAACCAGGTGCGTCCACCCACTAGATCTTGTGTGTCCCCAGACTCTCGTTCTTGATTCACCATGGCGCATTCGCATGCCCTCAGATCAGATGCAAGCCAAGAAGTTCAACGAAGCGATCAACCTCTTCAACCACGTGCGTCCACCCACTAGATCTTGTGTGTCCCCAGACTCTCGTTCTTGATTCACCATGGCGCATTCGCATGCCCTCAGATCAGATGCAAGCCAAGAAGTTCAACGAAGCGATCAACCTCTTCAACCACGTGCGTGCACCCACTAGATCTTGTGTGTCCCCAGACTCTCGTTCTTGATTCACCATGGCGCATTTGCATGCCCTCAGATCAGATGCAAGCCAAGAAGTTCAACGAAGCGATCAACCTCTTCAACCACGTGCGTCCACCCCACTCGATATCGCACGTACTTTCCTGGTTCATTTGTGGCTGGCCACTCAACTCCCCTCACTACCCACCCACTCACTCCCTCAACCCCTCACTACCCACCCACCCACCCACTCACTCAAACCCCTCACCACGTCCTCCCTGGACCCCGTTCACTACATTCCTGCTCGCTACACTATCAGAAGGGGGGCTTCAAGACATCTCACTTTCCGCCTTCGTTTCTCACCCGCCCCCCTCCTTTCTCTCTCTCCCCCCCACAGGTGGAAGCGGAGGGGGGGAGCTGTCGGATCAGCTGTACATCGGCAGGGGCCTCTGCCTTGTGATGCTCAAGCGAAGTGGGATGGCCTAATCACATGCCTCCCTCCCTACTCTCTATCTCTCCCCCATGCTCAGGTGGAAGCAGAGGGCGGAGAGCTCTCAGATCAGCTGTACATCAGCAGGGGCCTCTGCCTCCTGATGCTCAAGCGAAGTGGGATGGTCTTCTCACATGCCTCCCTCCCTCCTCTCTATCTCTCCCCCATGCTCAGGTAGAAGCAGAGGGCGGAGAGCTCTCAGATCAGCTGTACATCGGCAGGGGCCTCTGCCACCTCATGCTCAAGCGGTTGGACGAGGCAGAAGACGACTTCACAGAGGTGAGCTGACTTCACAGAAGACGACTTCACAAAGGCAGTTTCTCAACTCTTTGATTCACCTGGTCCACCTGGCTCAACCCACCCGTATTGCAACTTCTGAGACGTCGAAACTCTCTTCCTGCTGGCCTTCACCACAGGGCATCCATCACTTACCCAGGGCCAGGAGTGCAAAGCTGTACAGGCGGAGGGCCATGCTGTACATTTATTGACTCTCTGGGTGACTCCTGATCCGACCTGGCACTCACCGCTCCCCACCTCTCACCACCGCCCATCACCCATCCACCTCTCTCCCACCCCTCTGCTGCCCCTCACCACAGGGCATCCAGCGCTTCCCCAGGAGCGCAGAGCTGTACAGGCGGAGGGCCATGCTGTACATCGAGAGGAACGAACGGGAGGCGGTGCGTGCTCTGTGGGGGGTTGGGTGAGTGTGAGTGTGCAAGTGCTTGCGTGGAGTGAATGACTGAGTGACTAGGTGAGTGACTAGGTGAGTGACTAGGTGAGTGACTAGGTGAGTGTGCGCACGTTGGGAACGCGAGAAGGGGATGAGATGCAGGATTTGGGGAAGTAGTAAGGTGCATGCGATGCGATGCACAAGGGGGGAGGATGGGGGTTGCACAAGGGGGGAGGATGGGGGTTGCACAAGGGGGGAGGATGGGGGTTGCACAAGGAAAGTGATGAGCTTGCGAGGGTGTCAGGACAGCAGTGGTGCAGATGCAGTGAGGTTAGAAAGGCTTTGTGGGAGGTAGTTAGTTGGCAGTCCAGACAAACTTTCAAGTTGACTGAAAACTCCATCTATTCTTTTTTTTTCCTCTCGACGCTTGAGACGATTCCTGAAGCGCCCCGATATTCCACGTGCCCTGATATCCTTGCCTCACATGTGCCTCAGCCCATCCATCATGACAATTTCCTTGCCTCACATCTGCCTCAGCCCATCCATCATCACAGTCTCCATGCCTGTCCCATGTTTCTCATCTCTCCGTATGGCAGGCTGTGGAGGATCTGAGCCGGTCCCTGGAGATAGACCCCGACAACCAGGACGCCCTGCAGCACCGCGGTGAGGCCTGTGTGCTGGCCGGCCGCACGGAGGTGTCACATGTGTGCTGGCCAAGGGGGTGTGAGGCTGCATGCCATGGACATGGGTTGGTATGATATGATGTGATCCACCTGGCATGGCATGGCATGGCGTGGCATGGCATGGTGCTGTATAGTATGGCATAACATCACCCATCTAACTATTCGTGTCTGACCCGTGGCTTGCCCCCATGCAGGCATCATCGCCTTCCACATACACCTGTACAGCATGGCCATCGCTGATCTCTCCAAGGCGCTTGACATGCGACCCATGGATGCCTACCTCATCCGCGCCAAGGTACAATCTCCTCCTCTCTGGCCTGCTTGGACCTGCGTTGACCTGCATTGACATGCGTTGACCTGGTATGACCTGGGTCATACCAACCGCACCAAGTTGTGAACCTCCGTTCCTACATTGACCTCTCATGACCTCAGTCATAACGGCCATTGCTCATCTCTCCCGAGGTATCAACTCCTGCTCGTGAGCTACTGACCTGCCTCTTCTCCTCCGCTCCCTCCTCCCCTTCCTCTTTTGTTCCCTCCTCCCCTTCCTCTTCCGCTCCCTCCTCCCCTCCCTCCACCGCTCCCTACTCTTCTCCCACCTCCCTCCCTCCTCCCCTCCCTCCTCTCCCCCACCACAGGGCATAGCCCTGACGGAGGCAGGTCAGTGACGCAACGCGAGTGCCGTGTTCGCAGAGGCAGTGAAACGCCACCCAATGTCTGATCCTCTAGTGAACCCTTTCCCTTTCCTTCCCTCCCCCCCTCCCCTTCTCTTCCTCTGTCACCACAGAGCATAGCCCTGGCGGGTGCAGGGCAGTGGCGCAACGCGAGTGCCGTGTTCGCAGAGGCAGTGAAATGCCACCCAATATCTGATCCTCTAGTGAACCCTTTCCCTTTCCTTCCCTCCCCCCCTCCCCTTCTCTTCCTCTATCACCACAGGGCATAGCCCTGGCGGGGGCAGGGCAGTGGCGCAATGCGAGTGCCGTGTTCGCAGAGGCAGTGAAACGCCACCCCATGTCGGCGCACCTGTGGACGGAGAAGGGCCGCGTGCACAAGGAGCTGGGGGAGGTGGACCTTGCACTGGCTGCCCTGCATAAAGCGCTGGCTCTGGAAGAGTGAGTTGGCGGAGGGAGTGTGAATGGCGGGTGGGAGAGTGAGTGGGGAGTGGGAGTGTGAATGGCGGGCGGGAGAGTGGGTGGGGAGTGGAGGGGTTGAGGAAGGGAGAGCTGGGTTTGGGGGAAAGAAGGAGAGTTGGGGTTGAAAAACAAGAGTTCCCTGTGCTCTCACAGCCTTTTGAGACGGCTCAAAAGTGCTCTGCTCTCACAGCCATGCCACCCCCGCCCATCTAAGTCCCCTGACTCTCTACAAGCACGCATGCTTTATCATCAATGCCTGCCCCCATCCTCCCCCCATCCTTCCCCCATCCTACCCCCAACCGCCCCCAACCTCCCCCCATCCTCCCCCAACCTCTCCCCATCCGCCCCCAGCACTCTGGAGGCGTACATCCGCCTCACGTCGCTCATGCAGCTGGTGGGCCGCCACAGGTGAGTTCAATTCAATCTGGGGCGAGCCTGTGGTTAGTCAAGTCAGATCACAACGGGCCACTCCATCATGCTGCATCAAAAACACCCTGCAGCATCACAACGGGCCCACTAGGCATGCACTGCCTTCCAGCTGGAATCGAGTTCCTAGCCTGGAATCGCATTCCCAGCTGGAATTGCATTCCCAACCTGAAATCGAATTCCCAGCTGTAATCGAATTCCCCAGCTGGAATCGAATTCCTCCTTCCACACCAACCTCCCTGTAGTCCCCTGCACTCGGCTCTATAGCGTATATACAGTACATCCCACGCACACAAAAAGAAATTAGAGTACATAACCAGAAATGCACCATTACCTGGCTGCTGTGTAATTCACACCTTAGCCACCGGCTAGGTGTTAATAACGCGACAGCTGTCGTGATGCAGGTCCAGCCGAACCTTCCTCATTGCAGCCTTCTATCCTCTTTCTCTCCTCTTCCCTCCTTCCCCTTCCTTTACTGTCCCTTCCCCCCAGCAGGTGATCCATTCCGCCCCTTGTTCCTCCTGACATATGTAATGAGCTTACTCTCCTCCCCTCCTCGTGTACCAGGCGACCCTGCCCCCTCCCGTGCCTGAGCAGCAGCTCCTGCAGCTCGGGTCACGGGATTCTTAGCCTGAGTCTGCACTCCCTTTGCTCTAGCCACATTCGTCGCATGCTCCTTGATATTCCTTCCGCGCTGGTCCTCCAGCACTAACACTCCCGACCCCCGTACTTCCTTCACCTTCCACCGTTCGGGACCCACAGCTAAGTCCAGCGTGTCCTTCTTCGCCTTCCTCAGGTATACCTCTTGCCCCGCTGCTATAGCCTCTCTCTGCTTTCCGTTACCCTCTTCCTTACGCTGCTGATATCGACGGGCATCCCTCAGCTGAGCCACGTGCAGATTATCCAAGGCTGCAGGTGTCAGCTCCCTCAGGTACCGAGCCCTCTTCTGTGCTACTTCGGCCCATAAACCTGGCTCATCTGCCTCCACGGTCACTGACAACAGCTTCGGCGCATCCACGGGTAAAACTGGGTCTCGACCGTATAGCAGATGGTAGGGTGATAGATCCTTTAGGGCAGACTGCTTAGCAAACCTGTACCCCGCCAGGATCCAGGGGAGCTCCTTATCCCAGTTCCTCTTGTTATTCTCCCCGTATGCCCTTAGTCCCTTCTTCAGGGTTTGTACCATTCGTTCAGTCAACCCATCCGACTGCGGGTGATACCTGGAAGTCACCCGATGGGTGATTCGGTGCTCTTTCAGCATCTCCTCAAAGTTACCTTGGAATTCGGTTCCCTGATCCGTCAGCACCTCCCCGCAAGCTCCGTACCTGGTGAGCACCTCTTGCACGAAGGCCTCCGCAATCAAGCTGCTATTCTTGCTGGGCAAAGCCCTGGCTTCCACCCACTTGCTGGTATGCTCCATCATTACCAGGATGTACTGCTTACCCTTGGTGGACAGAGGTAATTCTCCTGCCAAGTCCAATGACCAACGGTACCCCAAACCTCGGATCGGTAGGGACTGCAGCTCGTCTCTTTCCCTCTCCAAAGCAGCCTTGTTTCGCTGGCAAGCTTCGCAAGATGCCACCATTGCAGCCACGTCTTTCCTCATACCTGACCACCAGTACATCGTGCACAGCAGCTGCCGAGTCCTAGCCATTCCGTAATGCCCTAGTTTCCCATGTACCTTCAACATGATTCTCTCCCTGTCTTGCGGCGGTGGTACGACTCGCCATCCTTCCGTGGTGCGCAGTTGTAGCTGATCCTGAAACCATCGGTAATGCTGCCCCCTAGCCCTGGCTCGTTCACTCACTCCTGAGTCGTCTACCGGCTCCCCTTTGATCCACCCCATAGTCTCCCGATCCTCCCACACATCCCCCTGCCGCTGCTCTCCCTTCTCTTGCCCCCAGGTCGCTTCAGCCACCTGCGCTAACGCTATCAGCTGTGCAACTGGCTGCAGTGGAGGCGGGTTCCTAGATAACCCATCCGCGTGTTGCAGTGTCTTGCCCGGTCGGTGACGGATGTCGAAGTCGAATCCCAGCAGTTTGATTGCCCACCTGGCGTTCCTGCCCGTCAGTTCTTGGTTCTTCATCAACCATAGCAAGGGCTGATGGTCGGTCACTAGCGTGAAGTGTCGGCCTTGCAGGTACACCTTGAAGTGGGTGATTCCCCACACGGCGGTCAGTCCTTCCCCTTCGTACGAGCTGTAATTAGCTTCAGTAGGGCTGCAGCTACGACTGGCAAATGCTACGACTCTCTCCTCTCCGCCTATCTCCTGACAGAGCACTGCCCCCATCCCCATACTGCTCCAGTTGGTGTACAGGACGAATGGCGCATCCGCCCGCGGTATCTGCAGCAGGGTACCCGTCTTCACTGCTTCTAGCAGATCTTGCCTGGCTGCTTCTTCAGTCTCTCCCCACTGCCAACTCTTCCCCTCCCTGAGCAGCTGGTTCAAGGCGTGTGCTCGGCGGCTGAAATTCGGCACGAACTTCCTGTAATAGTTCAGGAAGCCAAGGAGCGCCCGTAGCCCAGATTTATCCTTCGGTGCAGCCAAATCCTCCAGCACCTTGACTTTAGCTTCCTGTATCGCCAGTCGGCCCCCCCTCACCTCAAACCCCAGGTACGCCACTGTGCGGCGGGCTATCTTGCACTTGTCCGGGTGGCACGTAAGTCCTGCAGCTGCTATCGCCTCCAACGTCTGCTTCAAGTCCTGCACGTGCTGTTCGTCGCTTTCACTAAAGATGAGCACGTCGTCAATGTAGCAGGCTGCTGCTGGGATTCCCTTCAGTACCTGATCCATAGCCCGTTGAAACACGGCTGGAGCATTGCGCACCCCAAACGGCATCACGTTGTATTCGTACAGCCCGTCCACTCCGTGGAAAGCTGTTTTCCGCTTGTCCCCCTCTTTGATAGCGATTTGGTTGAACCCCTGCCTTAAGTCCAGCGTGGAGAAGATCGTTGCTCCTTCTAGTTTATCGAAAATCTCATCCGCTGTCGGCATGGGATATCGGTCCGGTTGGGTGATCTTGTTCAGGTCCCTAAAATCCCCGCACATCCGCTTCGCTAACACTTTCCCCGTGATGTCTTTTCTAGTGGCTACTACTGTGGCCGCAGCATAACTCGACTCCGACGGGCGTATTATCCCTGCTGCCAGCAGCTCTTCGCATTTTTCCTTGCAGATAGCCGCATCTTCAGCATTCATCCGCCTCCTGCGCTGATAAGTGGGCAGCTCTGTGGTTAAGTTTAACTCCAGCTCTCCCCCTTTGTACCTTCCTAGCTCCTGTAAGTTGTATGCGAAAGTGCCTCTGTGCTGCTGCAGTACCTGCCTGATAGCTTCCGCTGCCTCCTTCTTTATATTGGCTCCTATCTCCCATCCCTTGCCTGCTTCCGTGTCCTTGACTCCTGCCTGCGCCTCTGCATGTGTCCCTTTTGTAGCCACCTTCTCTATTGCTGCGTATGCTGCTTGTTTATAGCACTGACCTCCTCCTCTCTCCTGTTTCCTTCCCTGCTGCCCTGGACCCTTCCTCATTTCAGTCACCAGCCATCTCAGCGAATGCTGATCGATAGCCCTGCCCAAGGCTGCTCGACGAGCCTCTTCCCCCACTCCCTCCGCTGCAGTGGCTCCCGGAAAGTACCCCATGGCCAACTCGCGTTCCAAGGCGGTCGGCTCTTCCCACTTCCTTTTCCGGTAATCGTACACCTTCCCTGGGCCGGGATTTCCGTCTTGCTCAATAAAGCCTCGAGCTTTCGCGTAAGCCACTAACGTCGGCCAAGCTCTTCTCGCTTCCCCTACCCGGTTGCACTGGTACTGTAGGGGGTGATCCGGTTTGACCACTGGAGCAGCTACCCTCCCTGGCTCGAGGATATCTTCCACAATCCTAGTCCCGTCTCTCTCTATTCCGGCCAACCGAGCCCTAACTCCCCCTCCGGCAGGCCATTCTGCCAGAAGCGCCTAACCCGATGGGTTAGTGCCCCCAGCTGCGCCCCGTCACACCTAACCCCCCTTCCCAATTCCGCTTCCACCAGCTCGCGTACTGCTCGGACCGGTTCCCTGGCGTCACCACTCATGTCCACGTGTTCTAAAATGTAAGCGTACTCTCCTCCTGCCTCCTTTATCCATCTCATGATTTCCAGTAGCGTTGTCACTAGCCCCGTGCGTTCATCTTGCAATCCCTTTCCCTTCCCGGCCCTCGAGGTGCCCTGACACTCCCAGCCAGCTACTAGCAGATCCACCTTGCCCCACTCCCTTACGTCCTCCTTGGTAATCTGCTTCACATCCCATTTCTTGCTCTACATAGCCTCCTTCACCACAGCCTTCCCCAGCTGAGCGGGGTATCGTTGCTGTAGTACCCGTGCGTGGTTCCAGGCCATCCTCCGAACTTCAGGATTTACCTCCACATAGATCCACTTCTTCACCCTCAGGCCAGCCTCTAGCGCTGCCGCTAAACCGGCTCCCAGCCCCCCGAACAGCTCCACCAGGGTAACACCATCTTGGTCTAAGCTTTCCCCCGCCCGAATATCCCTGATCTTCCCAACGCTTTTACTTCCTCCTTGCCCCATGCTTCCCGCTCTCCAAGCTTTCTTGGGTTCAGTCTTGATGAAACGCACTGGCAATTCACTCAGCTCCTTCCCCTCCTCCCAGAAATCCGAGCGGTATAGCACATGTTCCTGCCAGGTGCATATAGTGGTCCCTATCTTGTATAGCAGCTCCATTCCTAGTAATATATTGTAATCGTCTGACTCTGTCAGTCCGCACTGCACCCTTATCGTTGTTTCTCCCTCCCCTCCCGGCTGCAGCGTGATCTCGATTAGATCCTTCGTACAGGGCATCCACTTAGGAGCCCCTCCTTCAGCAGTCATGATCAGTATCCCCCGCCTTACGGTTTCCCATCCTCCTTGCGCCTTTAACTGCTCGGTCAGCTTCCTTCCCAGTAACACACTCTGCGCGCCAGTATCCACCACGGCATTTTCTACTAGTATCCCTCGTACCGCTACGGCCTTCGGATCCACCACCAGAGCCGTAGGCTGGCAGACCAGTCGCTCTTCTGGGTGCCGCCGCGCTGTCGATGACTTGCTAGTCCCCTCGGCCGCTTTAGTAGTCCTCCTCCCCGGCTGCTTCTGCTCTGTTCGGCCGTCTTTCCCTCCACTCCTCAACCCCAAACTTTCTCGGTCTCTAGGTGATATGGCCATAGCTCCATACTCCGCTTCTTCCTCCTCGTATTCTTCCTCTTCCTCATCTTCCCAAGCTAGTAACTCTTTCTCTGGGTCTTCGCTAGTCTCCGCCTTGCCCATCTGAGCTTTCAGCTTTGCTATCTCTCGCTCCAGCTGCTGCTCTCTAGCGGACGTTTCTCCCGCCTTCTCCTTCTTGCTATAGCACCTCTCTTCCGTATGACCCCTTTTCTTACAGAAGGTGCAGCTCGGCGCCTTGGGACAATTCCGCCTGAAATGCCCCTTCTCCCTGCAGATGTCGCATATAATGTCAATGGCGCAGTCCTTTCGCAGATGCCCTGGTTCCCCACACTTGTGACACCGTCGCTTGTCTTCAAAAGGTTTTTCCCTTCGTTCTTCTTCCACCCGCTTTCCTTCCACCGCAGGCCACGCCGGCCTCCTGCGTTCGCCTGATCTTCCTGCGCTCGCCCCGCGCAGCCCATCAAAGAACCTTCTTCCCTCCTCTACCTCCCTCGCCACCTGATACACTTGTCGCAACTTCGCCTTCATCCCCAGCGCGTATAGTCAACTCCGCATGTCTTGCATCAGGTCCTCCTCCAATCCGCCCACAAACTTCGACACTAGGGTCCGTTCTTCCAGGCAGCCCATGTCTTCTGCCAGCTCCAGCAGCCGATTGTAGTAGGCTAGCAGAGATTCCCCCCTTGCTCTCTTAAAGTCCTGAAACTCTGTCATCCGATCTGCCGAATGCCCCGGGAATTGTTCTCGCAGGCTTTCCAGGAATCTGTCGGTGATTTCCGCCGCTGCGAAGTCCCCTCGTTTACTCTGCAGCAACAACCCCTGTCTCTCCACCCGGTAATGTGTCAGCGCTTCTCCCTTGAGGGTTCTCCCCAACCCTCTGAAAAATTCAATGGGATCTAACCCCTCTCTCTCCCAACAGTATCGGATGTCATCTACCATCATAAGGTAATTCTTCAGCGTGGGCTCCTCCCCAGGCGCCCCTGAGAATCGATCCGGCACCTCAATCTTAGGTGGTGCCGCACCCATCATTCTGCCTGATCCCCAGCTCGCCGTTCCCCTCTCACCGATCCCCACAGGCGGATCTCCTCTTCCAGCCCCCATGGATTCGTATCTTCCAGCGGAGAACCCGTGTACCGCCTCTCCCTCTTGTGAGAAATTGTGAAGATGAACCATCCATGATATTAGGAATAGAGGGGGTATACATAGTTGTGCTAGGAGGGATGGTTTGGTTGGGAGCCTAGCCAACATTATTGGCCCCCACCAATAAGTTGGGTTGAGGAATTATTGGGGGGACCAATAATGTTGACCAAAGGTGGTTCAACATTATTGGGGGGGCCAATAATTCCCAACCCAACCTTGGGGGCCAAGTGTTGAGTTCCAACCCCCAATTAGGGTTAGCCCTAGCTCTACACCCAAACTACATTTGGGTGTCTACCTCTAGCCGTAGCTTATAGGATAGATGCAGGTTACAAGTGAGGATGGTATTCTAACACAACCCCTTAACCAGCAGAAATCCATAAGCTGTGGAAGAGGGAAGGGAACAACCCCTGAATCAGCCACCGCGGGGAGCAAGTCCCTGAAGGCGTAGAAGCGCAGAGTGGTTAGAACGGGGGAGAGCCTTGGTGAAAAGATCTGCGAGGTTGTCGTAGGAGGCGATCTTGCGAACGGTGATGTGACCGTCCTGGACAAGGTCACGAACGAAGTAGTAGCGAAGCTCGATGTGTTTGGAGCGACCATGAAAGACGGCTTCTTTGGTGAGGTGGATGGTACTGTCGTTGTCACACCACAACGTGGGGCAGGGTTGTGGGGAACCAAGGTCGGTGAGCAGATAGCTGAGCCAGCGTGCCTCCTGAGCCGCCATCGTGACCGCGTACAATTCGGCTTCGCATGAGGAGAGGGCGACGGAGGAAGAGCGGGTGGAGCGCCAACTGATGAGGCCACTTCCAAGTGTAAAACCATATCCTTGGGAGCTGCGACGGTCGGGCTGTGCGTCAGCCCAAGATGAGTCGCTGAAGCCTTGAAGACTGGGTGGGTTCACACCACCAAGAGTGAGGACATGGTCCTTTGTGCCTTGTAGGTAGCGAAGAACCCGCATGGCCGCCTTCCAATGCTCTTCACCATGCCTGCCGGTGCCAACAAACTGCGCCAAAACACTGACTGGGTATGCAAGGTCGGGACGAGTGCAGACCATGGCGTACATCAGGGCCCCAACGAGTTCTGCATAGGGATGAGGGGAGGTGACAGGGGCGGTGGGAGGGGAGAGCCGATGCCCGAATGCAAGTGGTGTGGGGATGGGTTTGCAGGTTTTCATGCCAAACCTCTCAAGAATCTTCTCGATGTAGAAAGATTGAGAGAGGGTGATGGTCTTGGCTGCGAGGTCGCGAGTGATCTCCATGCCGAGGTAGTTGCGGACCTCCCCCAGGTCTTTGCAGTTGAGACGTTTCTGCAGCTCATCCTTGACCTCCTGAAGTTCAGCAGCTGTGTCAGCGGCCAGCAGCATGTCGTCGACGTAGACGAGGATGAAGAAGGGTGATGGGTTGAGGCGCAGGAAGAGGCAGGAGGCGGCACGAGAGGGGCGAAAGCCAAGTTCGCGAAGGGTGGAGGAGAGTTTGGCGTGCCATTCCCGAGGTGCTTGTTTGAGCCCGTAGACAGGGCGTAGCAGCTTCCAAACAGTGGTAGGGTCGTGAGGGGCGTGGAAGCCTTTGGGTCGTTCCAGAAAGATGAGTTCGTGAAGGTCGCCTTGTAGAAAGGCGGTGGTGACATCCATGGAGTGAAGTATCATTCCACGTCTCCCAACGAAGTCTAAAAACACTCGGATGACCGGTGGAGTGGCGGTGGGCGAATAGGTCTCGAAGAAGTCTGAGCCATAGGTCTGTGTGAAGCCCTTTGCCACATATCGAGCCTTGTACACAGGGGCGTCGCCAGGGAGTAGTTTGACTCGAAAAAGCCACCTGCCTTGGACCACGTTGTGTTTAGAGGGACGAGGAACGTCGATAAACGAGCGGTTGCTGATGAAGGCGTTGCTTTCCTTGACCATGGCCTCGATCCAGAGAGGTGCATCAAGGCAGGCAAGTGCTTGCTCATAGGTGGTGGGTTCGTAGATGGTGGGGGTGTTGGAGAAGAGAAGAACAGTCGTGCCAACCATTGTGCGGACGACGGGGGCGACTGTGGGTGAGAGAAGGTGGAGGAACATTAGCTCATCATGAGAGTCTTCAGAGAGGTCCGGAGTGAGAGGAGGAGGGAGAGGAGGCAGTGGAGTGGAAAGACAGCTGCGCTGGAGGGTCGGGCCGATGCGGGGACACAGCTGCACTGGTGCTCTGCTGCGCTGAGGGTCGGGGCGGGGAGACAGCTGCATTGTAGCTCGGCTTCGCTGAGTTGCCGTGAGGGGCAGAGATACGGGAGCGCGATTGCTGAGAGAACCTGAGGGGCTGGTGCGGGGGAGTGGGGAGGGGAGGTGCTATGGTGGCGGAGAAGGGGGGTGGATGTGAGAGACTGGATGGAGGAAGGGGTGGACCTTGGGGTACCGAGAATGGGGACCGTGGACCGGGTGTGAGGGTAGTGGCGGAGTATGAAAGGGGGAGTGGGAAGTATGGGCCGGGAGGAAGGAGGTGGAGTGAGTGGGGAGGGCGTGGCGAGGGGGGAGGTGGGGAATGTTGTGTATGGGGGGGGGGAGGGGGAGGGGGTGGGGTGGGGAGGGGGAGGGGGCGGGTGAAGGAGGGGGAGGGATGGGGAGGGATGGGGAGCGGGGAGGGTGAGGGAGGGGTAGGGGGTGGGGAGGGATGGGGAGGGGAGGGGGGCAGCGGGTGGGGAGGGAGGGTGGACGGGGTCAAGGATGTCTCCTGATGAGGCGGGGGGAGAGTGGGGAGAGGGTGGGGGTGTAGGTGGGACAATGGTGGGAGGGGGGAGAAGGGAAGGGGAGGGGAGAGGAGGTGGGGGGGGAATGGTGTCAGTCCAGAGGAGGGGACGGGTGGTTAGAGGGAGGGGGTTAGGGACATTGGGGGAGGTGTAGTACGGGTGGGCTTCATCGAATTCCACATCCCGACTACGAATGAGGCGACCTGAGGGGGGATGGAGGAAGAGATAGTCCGGGGAGGAGGTGTTGTGACCAAGGAAAATGCAGGGGAGAGTGCGGGAGGCTAGCTTCCCAGCTTTGCGTGAGCGGTCGGCAGGGTGTATGAGAACATACGCCTTGGAACCCCATACGCGCAGGGGGGTGATGTCGGGCTTTTTGGATGTCCAGAGTGCAGTGGGAGTGGTGGTGGGCCGGGAGGGATGAGGGTATAAGTTAGTGAGGATGGCAGCGTGGAGGATGGCATAGCCCCAGAGAGAGGGCGGGCAGGAGGCATGGACCATGAGACACCGAGCAGTCTTGGTGACCTCGCGGACCCTACTTTCCGCCACACCATTCTGCTGAGGGGAATGAGGCAGGGTGTAGGTGTGAATAATGCCATGAGTGGTGCAGTAGGAGGAGAGCATGTTGTTAAGGAACTCACCACCACCATCAGAGTGGAAGCGGGAGACAGGGCGTTCGAAATGGGTGCGTGCTTGCTCAGCCCAGGCAATGATAGCAGCTGGAGCCTCCGCTTTCGTGCGAAGGAGGGAGACGGAGGAGTAGCGGCTGTGGTCATCCACCAGGATGAGCAGGTATTTATGACCTTGCCTGGTGGGGGAAGGGTTGGGACCCCAGAGGTCCATGTGGACGAGATCAAGAGGCTGGGGGGAAAAGGAGGGATGACTCTTGTGGGGGGCCTGTTTCAGTTTGCTTTCAATGCACACTGAGCAGGGAGGGGAGGGTGACGGGGGGAGAGGGGGAAGGGTGAGGGGGAGTCCGTCGAGGAGTTGGGTGGAGACAGTTTGACGGAGGGTGGCAAAGTTGGGATGACCCAACCTATGGTGAAGGAGGACTGCGGGGTGGGTGAGGTCACGACAGTGACAGGAGGAGGTGGAGGAGGGGGGGGGGGAGGGGGGGGGAAGAGAAGGGGAGGGGAGGGGGGGGGAGGGGATGGGGGAGGGGATGGGGGAGGGGATGGGAAGGGGGGGGGGGAGGTGAGGGGAGGGGGAAGGGGTAATGTGTGGGGCGATGAGGTGGTGAATGGAGGTGCGAGGTGTGCGGTACGTATACAGGTTTGTGCGAGGGCAGAGGGGAATGCGACAGAGGAAGCGGCCAGTGGTGGTGTGAAAGAGGTCGCAGTAGAGTGCATGACCGGGGAAGAGGGCGGTGACATTGAACCTGGTGAGGTCACATAGTGCTACCAGATTGTTACGTAGGGAGGGGATGTAGAGACCTGTGACGGTACCGGAGGGGAAGATGGGACAGGGGAGTGTGGAGGTGTGTTGACTAGAGATGGTGAAACTGGAGTCAGCTCCGTGGATAGTGGAGGGAGTGGGGAGGGGGTACCAGTGTGCCTGCATCGCGCAGAACAGTGTGTGTCGCTCCACTGTCAATGATAAACTCAAGGCATGAGGAGGAGGAGGAAAAGGCGGAGTACTGGAAAAGAGACTCATTAATAGCATGGGCATACAGAGGATCAGCAGGAGCAGAGTTCACATGTCCTATGAAGCCAGCAGAGGGGAACGGAGTAAGTAGCCAGGAGGGTTGTTCGAGGAGGAGGTCTGTTCAGCAGCAGTGGCAGCAGGTGCTGGGGGGCCAGGGCCATATCCAGCATAGGGAGGATAAGGCCAGCCAGCATAGGGTGGGGGATAGTGAGTGGGAGGGACTGGAGGCGGAGGTGTGGGTGGAGGAGGAGTGGGAGTGATGGGAGTGGGGGTGGACGAGGGGAGAAGCTGTTGAACTTGCTGAAGGATGTGAGATGGGAGATGCTGAGCGAGGACATTGTGAAGGTTAGGAGTAGAGGGTTGATAGGCGGGGAGAGTGCGTATGTCATGGAGAGAGGGGCGTGGGAAGACAGTGTTCCACCGAGGTGGAGTGCCAACGTTGCCACGTGCGAACCACTCGTCAGTGAGGGCTTTGAAGCACGTGTCAGTGGTGTGAGTGGTCTGAGAGCATGGCTGACCTTTGTTGGAGCCATAGCGAATGATGTACTGACACGGGGAAGGGTGCCCGAAGGTGAGGCGTTTCCGCCACGTCCACCACGGCCACCACCGCGTCCACCACTGCGTCCTCCTCCTCGTCCTCCACCACGTCCACCACCACGGCTGCCTCCACCACCGCCAGTACCGCCTGGCTGCCACTGCCGCCGTTGGTCTGGTTGCCGGCGGGGGTGGGTGTTGTTGCGAGTCTGAACTGCATTGATAGTGGTGGAGTCACGTTGAAGGTCTGCTTCACTGTCAAGTAGCCATTCGATGGTGTCGGTCACAGGAGGAGGGTGGCGGTGGTAGCGGGAGGTAAGGTGATGCGGTATGTGTCATATGTGGGGGGGAGGCAGTCGAGAATGCGTGCAGTGAGGAGAGATTCAGAGATGACAATGCCCCGATCGTTGAGGCGTTGTGCAGTATCAATGAGCCGGCGGTGTAGGCAGCAGCTGTGGGAGAGGAGTCAAGAGTGGTGTCTTGGAATTTACGAAAGAGAGCAAGGAGGGAGCGAAGATCCTGGCGATCATACTGAGTGGAGAGAGTTTTCCAGAGGCTGGAGGAGGAAAGTGGGTCGGAGGTCACGTTTGAGGTGTGGGGGAATGCAGGAGAAGATGATGATGGCGAGAGCGCGTCGATCCGCGACACGCCATGCTGCGACATCCTTGTGAAGTTTGCGCAGCTCTGCAGCATGATCCCTCTCATCCTTTTCGTACTGGAGAATGCGCTCAGTGGCGATAGCATGGGCTTCCTCAGCAACACGGTATGCCTCACGCTGGATAGTGTAGTTGTCACGTAGCTTATTGTAGTTGTTCAAGTTGGCCGCCCAGCGGTCTGGGTTATCATCATGAACTGGAGCATGGGGGGCGGGGCTAATAGGTTCTGGACGTGGAGGGGCTTGGGGGGGGGGCGGATCAAGGAGGAGGAGGGAGAACGGGTGGAAGGCCGTTAGGGTGTTCAAGGACTATGTCAAGAAGACAGTAGTCCTGGATGATGACAGAGCCAAGGTGGGTGTGGAGTGTATCCTCGAACGACGCCCAGTTCACAGCGGTGGTATCATGAAGGAGCTCGAGCTTGTCGATAGCTCCGAGCTCAATGGGAGTAGAGTCGTCTGCCATGAGGGGGAGGAGGGGGGGGGGGTGACGACACCGGCTGGAGGGCGGGTGCGGTCAATCTGGGTGACGACACCACCTGAAGGGGTGGTGCGGTCGAGAGGCTGCGCCTAGTCGCGTCGCTCACTGTTGCGCCTGATCCTGTCGCCCACAGCTGTGTCAGGTCGCGTTGCCCGCGGCTGCGCCTGGTCGCCTCCGCTGATCGTCTCCCCTGATCGCCTCCGCTGGTCGCGTCCGCGGCGGTCGCCTTCCTCTGGTCGCGTCCGCGGCGGTCGCCTCCGCTGGTCGCCTCCGTTGGTCGCGTTCGCGGCGGTCGCCTCCGCTGGTCGCGTCCACGGCGGTTGCCTCCGCTGGTCGCGTCCGCGGCGGTCGCCTCCGCTGGTCGCGTCCGCGGCGGTCGCCTCCGCTGGTCGAGTCCGCGGCGGTCGCCCGCGGTCGTCGCGGCTGCGGCGGGCGCCCACGGTCGTGGCGTCCGCGACGGTCGCCCGCGGTCGTCGCGTCCGTGGCGGTCGCCCGCGATCGACGCGTCCGCGGCGGTCGCCCGCTGTCGTCGCGTCCGCGGCGGTCGCCCGCAGTCGTTGCGTCCGCGGCTGTCGCCCGCGGTCGTCGCGTCCGCGGCGGTCGCCCGCGTTCGTCGCGTCCGCGGCGGTCGCCCGCGTTCGTCGCGTCCGTGGCGGTCGCCCGCGTTCGTCGCGTCCGCGGCGGTCGCCCGCGTTCGTCGCGTTCGCGGCGGTAGCCCGTGAAACCCTAATCCGCGAAGGGCGTTCGTGTTCGTCGCGTTTGTGGCGGTCGCCCCGGATCAGGGTTGGTGGCGGTCGAAATCGCGTCGTGGTGGCGGAAAGGGGGGAGGGGGGCCTTAAGCGGCAAATCTGACCGTGAGAACGGAGATTGGGCAGAGATTTCGCGTAGGGGGGGAGGGGGGCCGTGAGGGCGTAGGCGTGCACTAGGCACTAAGTACGACTTAGTTGTCGTGTGAGGGGAATGGGCGTGATTTAGCACGCGGAGGTATGGTTCCTAGGATCGAAGAAGGTGTTAGCCGTGTGGCTCTGATTACCATGTGAGAAATTGTGAAGATGAACCATCCATGATATTAGGAATAGAGGGGGTATACATAGTTGTGCTAGGAGGGATGGTTTGGTTGGGAGCCTAGCCAACATTATTGGCCCCCACCAATAAGTTGGGTTGAGGAATTATTGGGGGGACCAATAATGTTGACCAAAGGTGGTTCAACATTATTGGGGGGGCCAATAATTCCCAACCCAACCTTGGGGGCCAAGTGTTGAGTTCCAACCCCCAATTAGGGTTAGCCCTAGCTCTACACCCAAACTACATTTGGGTGTCTACCTCTAGCCGTAGCTTATAGGATAGATGCAGGTTACAAGTGAGGATGGTATTCTAACACCTCTCGCTGACTCTGCTGATCTTCTTGATGGTCTCCCCTTCTCGGCTCTGGAGTTCCGCGTTGAGATCCCCCAACTCCAGCTGCCCCGGGTCCCATCTCTGGCGCTGGCGAATTACAGTTCGAGCTCAGTGGCGGCTCTCCCCGTCTGTCGCCTTCTTTTCCTTGATCTGCGCTGCTAGTACCACTCGCGGTCGTAGTTCCTTCTCCTGCTCGAAACCCAGGTGTCTTAATCGGCAAATCTTGTCCCTCCATCCTCCGCGCAGGAAATCTATGCCCTGAACGCAGTTGATGAGTATGCAGCTCTTGATCAAGGCCGCTCATCCCCTACGGTGCATCACCGCAGGCCCTCCAGGCGTTGTGCCTATTTTGCTGAGATTTCAGCACTACACTATTTTTGCTTGTATGAACAAGTCTTAACTCCCTCGCAAGGGCTCAGTCAGATTGCTCCTGCTTCTCCCTACTGCTAGCTTCCTTTGGCTTAGGAAAACAAGATTACAGTAAGAAGAGAAACATACAAGCAAAAAGCGAGAAACCAGAGTGCTACCCCGGCTACATTCCCTCCTCCTCCTGCCTAGGAGCCTTCCTTCCCTCGCTAGCTCTAGTGCCAAACGCGAGTCAGCTGAGCTGCTCGCGATGGTTCCAAGGTGCTAGCTGGGCCCCACTGGCCCACTAGGCATGCACTGCCTTCCAGCTGGAATCGAGTTCCTAGCCTGGAATCGCATTCCCAGCTGGAATTGCATTCCCAACCTGAAATCGAATTCCCAGCTGTAATCGAATTCCCCAGCTGGAATCGAATTCCTCCTTCCACACCAACCTCCCTGTAGTCCCCTGCACTCGGCTCTATAGCGTATATACAGTACATCCCACGCACACAAAAAGAAATTAGAGTACATAACCAGAAATGCACCATTACCTGGCTGCTGTGTAATTCACACCTTAGCCACCGGCTAGGTGTTAATAACGCGACATCGAGCACAGGCTTGCTGACACCGCACTCAAATGCCTCCACTCCTTCACCGCACTCAAATGCTGCCACTCCTTCACCGCACTCAAATGCCTCCACTCCTTTCCATAAGCTAGCTGCTATGGAGTCGCGCAACTCTTCTTGACTTTCATTGACTCCCCTTGACTCTCCTTGACTCCCGTTGACCGCCATTGACCCAGGGAGGTGGTAACCACGGCGAGGAGGGGCTTGAAGCTGAATCCCGACGACATAGAGCTCAACTACCTGGAAGCTTCTGCACACCATGCGCTGGGTGATTTTGAGGCAGCGGTGAGTGAAGATTTTCACTCCACCCACAAGCCTCAATCTGCCTGCGCTCTCAGGCTCTCACTCCACTTGCCTCGTCAGTTGCTTCCTCGACAGTTGTTTCCTTGTCAGTTGTTTTACAGTCTCTGCTCACAAGCCCACTTCTTGTGCTAGGCAAGCCATTCACTCACTCACTCCGCCATTCCTCCACCCTGCAACCCCCTTCCTCTGCCCCCTATCTATCCATCCACAGCTGCATCAGTATACTCACATCCTCGGGCTCTCGCCCACAGACAGCCACACCTCCACTCTCCAGGGCATGGCATTTTACCAGGTGCTGAGCGGTACCGTGCTGCGTTGAGTGGTGCTGTGCGGTTCGGTGCTGTGAGGTGTGGTGCTGAGCAGTTCCATGCCGTGTTGCATGGTGCTATACGCTTCCGTGCTGTGAGGTGTGGTGCTGAGCAGTTCCGTGCCGTGTTGAATGGTGCTGTGCGCTTCCGTGCTGTGAGGTGTGGTGCTGAGCAGTTCCGTGACGTGTTGCATGGGGCTGTGCGGTTCCGTGCTGTGAGGTGTGGTGTGTGGTCAGCCAACTGGCATGAAGCTGGACCTGGTCATTGCACTCGTGCTCAAGCACCTATGTACTTGCTCTCCCTCTTCCCCGTCCCTGATCTTCCCTTGCTGCCACTGTTTGCTACCACAGCCCATTCTAGGAACATTCCATTCCAAGCTACCCAATAGCCAAGCTGGACCCTCCCATACGGTTCTCCTCGTCTCCCCCTCCCCCTCCCACCGCATCCACCATCAGAGGGAGATAGCAGCCTACACAGTATCCAAGCTGGACCTTCCATTTGCTCAGTTCCGACTGGACTACGAGCTTAACAATGAACTCAAGGTGTGCCTCCCTGCTTCTCATACATGTTTGATTCAACTTACAAGTCACCTTGTTACAGCGCAATGCATAGCCGGTTTTCCTCTTGACCAGCTCAGCAACAAACGAGCTCAACAACGAACTCAAGGTGTGCCCTGCGTCTGGAGCTGCAGATTCTCCTGCGCCTGGAGCTGCAGATTCTCCTGCGCCTGGAGCTGCAGATTCTCCTGCGCCTGGAGCTGCAGATTCTCCTGCGCCTGGAGCTGCAGATTCTCCTGCGTCTGGAGCTGCAGATTCTCCTGCGCCTGGAGCTGCAGATTCTCCTGCGCCTGGAGCTGCAGATTCTCCTGCGCCTGGAGCTGCAGATTCTCCTGCGCCTGGAGCTGCAGATTCTCCTGCGCCTGGAGCTGCAGATTCTCCTGCGCCTGGAGCTGCAGATTCTCCTGCGCCTGGAGCTGCAGATTCTCCTGCGCCTGGAGCTGCAGATTCTCCTGCGTCTGGAGCTGCAGATTCTCCTGCGTCTGGAGCTGCAGATTCTCCTGCGCCTGGAGCTGCAGATTCTCCTGCGCCTGGAGCTGCAGATTCTCCTGCGCCTGGAGCTGCAGATTCTCCTGCGTCTGGAGCTGCAGATTCTCCTGCGTCTGGAGCTGCAGATTCTCCTGCGCCTGGAGCTGCAGATTCTCCTGCGCCTGGAGCTGCAGATTCTCCTGCGTCTGGAGCTGCAGATTCTCCTGCGCCTGGAGCTGCAGATTCTCCTGCGCCTGGAGCTGCAGATTCTCCTGCGCCTGGAGCTGCAGATTCTCCTGCGCCTGGAGCTGCAGATTCTCCTGCGCCTGGAGCTGCAGATTCTCCTGCGCCTGGAGCTGCAGATTCTCCTGCGCCTGGAGCTGCAGATTCTCCTGCGCCTGGAGCTGCAGATTCTCCTGCGCCTGGAGCTGCAGATTCTCCTGCGCCTGGAGCTGCAGATTCTCCTGCGCCTGGAGCTGCAGATTCTCCTGCGCCTGGAGCTGCAGATTCTCCTGCGCCTGGAGCTGCAGATTCTCCTGCGTCTGGAGCTGCAGATTCTCCTGCGTCTGGAGCTGCAGATTCTCCTGCGCCTGGAGCTGCAGATTCTCCTGCGCCTGGAGCTGCAGATTCTCCTGCGTCTGGAGCTGCAGATTCTCCTGCGCCTGGAGCTGCAGATTCTCCTGCGCCTGGAGCTGCAGATTCTCCTGCGCCTGGAGCTGCAGATTCTCCTGCGCCTGGAGCTGCAGATTCTCCTGCGTCTGGAGCTGCAGATTCTCCTGCGCCTGGAGCTGCAGATTCTCCTGCGTCTGGAGCTGCAGATTCTCCTGCGTCTGGAGCTGCAGATTCTCCTGCGCCTGGAGCTGCAGATTCTCCTGCGCCTGGAGCTGCAGATTCTCCTGCGCCTGGAGCTGCAGATTCTCCTGCGCCTGGAGCTGCAGATTCTCCTGCGCCTGGAGCTGCAGATTCTCCTGCGCCTGGAGCTGCAGATTCTCCTGCGTCTGGAGCTGCAGATTCTCCTGCGCCTGGAGCTGCAGATTCTCCTGCGTCTGGAGCTGCAGATTCTCCTGCGTCTGGAGCTGCAGATTCTC
This sequence comes from Closterium sp. Yama58-4, assembly GCA_947470075.1. Classification (NCBI taxonomy): domain Eukaryota; kingdom Viridiplantae; phylum Streptophyta; class Zygnematophyceae; order Desmidiales; family Closteriaceae; genus Closterium; species Closterium sp. Yama58-4. Next base: position 180,859 of record CANIUD010000102.1, read on the forward strand.
CTGCGCCTGGAGCTGCAGATTCTCCTGCGCCTGGAGCTGCAGATTCTCCTGCGTCTGGAGCTGCAGATTCTCCTGCGCCTGGAGCTGCAGATTCTCCTGCGCCTGGAGCTGCAGATTCTCCTGCGCCTGGAGCTGCAGATTCTCCTGCGCCTGGAGCTGCAGATTCTCCTGCGTCTGGAGCTGCAGATTCTCCTGCGCCTGGAGCTGCAGATTCTCCTGCGTCTGGAGCTGCAGATTCTCCTGCGTCTGGAGCTGCAGATTCTCCTGCGCCTGGAGCTGCAGATTCTCCTGCGCCTGGAGCTGCAGATTCTCCTGCGCCTGGAGCTGCAGATTCTCCTGCGCCTGGAGCTGCAGATTCTCCTGCGCCTGGAGCTGCAGATTCTCCTGCGCCTGGAGCTGCAGATTCTCCTGCGCCTGGAGCTGCAGATTCTCCTGCGCCTGGAGCTGCAGATTCTCCTGCGTCTGGAGCTGCAGATTCTCCTGCGCCTGGAGCTGCAGATTCTCCTGCGCCTGGAGCTGCAGATTCTCCTGCGCCTGGAGCTGCAGATTCTCCTGCGCCTGGAGCTGCAGATTCTCCTGCGCCTGGAGCTGCAGATTCTCCTGCGCCTGGAGCTGCAGATTCTCCTGCGCCTGGAGCTGCAGATTCTCCTGCGCCTGGAGCTGCAGATTCTCCTGCGTCTGGAGCTGCAGATTCTCCTGCGTCTGGAGCTGCAGATTCTCCTGCGCCTGGAGCTGCATTCATTTCCTGCACCTGGAGCTGCAGATTCTCCTGCGCCTGGAGCTGCAGATTCTCCTGCGCCTGGAGCTGCAGATTCTCCTGCGTCTGGAGCTGCAGATTCTCCTGCGTCTGGAGCTGCAGATTCTCCTGCGCCTGGAGCTGCAGATTCTCCTGCGTCTGGAGCTGCAGATTCTCCTGCGTCTGGAGCTGCAGATTCTCCTGCGCCTGGAGCTGCAGATTCTCCTGCGCCTGGAGCTGCAGATTCTCCTGCGCCTGGAGCTGCAGATTCTCCTGCGCCTGGAGCTGCAGATTCTCCTGCGCCTGGAGCTGCAGATTCTCCTGCGCCTGGAGCTGCAGATTCTCCTGCGCCTGGAGCTGCAGATTCTCCTGCGCCTGGAGCTGCAGATTCTCCTGCGCCTGGAGCTGCAGATTCTCCTGCGCCTGGAGCTGCAGATTCTCCTGCGTCTGGAGCTGCAGATTCTCCTGCGCCTGGAGCTGCAGATTCTCCTGCGCCTGGAGCTGCAGATTCTCCTGCGCCTGGAGCTGCAGATTCTCCTGCGTCTGGAGCTGCAGATTCTCCTGCGCCTGGAGCTGCAGATTCTCCTGCGTCTGGAGCTGCAGATTCTCCTGCGTCTGGAGCTGCAGATTCTCCTGCGCCTGGAGCTGCAGATTCTCCTGCGCCTGGAGCTGCAGATTCTCCTGCGTCTGGAGCTGCAGATTCTCCTGCGTCTGGAGCTGCAGATTCTCCTGCGCCTGGAGCTGCAGATTCTCCTGCGCCTGGAGCTGCAGATTCTCCTGCGCCTGGAGCTGCAGATTCTCCTGCGCCTGGAGCTGCAGATTCTCCTGCGCCTGGAGCTGCAGATTCTCCTGCGCCTGGAGCTGCAGATTCTCCTGCGCCTGGAGCTGCAGATTCTCCTGCGCCTGGAGCTGCAGATTCTCCTGCGTCTGGAGCTGCAGATTCTCCTGCGCCTGGAGCTGCAGATTCTCCTGCGCCTGGAGCTGCAGATTCTCCTGCGCCTGGAGCTGCAGATTCTCCTGCGCCTGGAGCTGCAGATTCTCCTGCGCCTGGAGCTGCAGATTCTCCTGCGCCTGGAGCTGCAGATTCTCCTGCGCCTGGAGCTGCAGATTCTCCTGCGCCTGGAGCTGCAGATTCTCCTGCGCCTGGAGCTGCAGATTCTCCTGCGCCTGGAGCTGCAGATTCTCCTGCGCCTGGAGCTGCAGATTCTCCTGCGCCTGGAGCTGCAGATTCTCCTGCGCCTGGAGCAGCCTGGCGCTGGAGCTGCAGATTCTCCTGCGCCTGGAGCTGCAGATTCTCCTGCGCCTGGAGCTGCAGATTCTCCTGCGCCTGGAGCTGCAGATTCTCCTGCGCCTGGAGCTGCAGATTCTCCTGCGTCTGGAGCTGCAGATTCTCCTGCGTCTGGAGCTGCAGATTCTCCTGCGCCTGGAGCTGCAGATTCTCCTGCGCCTGGAGCTGCAGATTCTCCTGCGTCTGGAGCTGCAGATTCTCCTGCGCCTGGAGCTGCAGATTCTCCTGCGCCTGGAGCTGCAGATTCTCCTGCGCCTGGAGCTGCAGATTCTCCTGCGCCTGGAGCTGCAGATTCTCCTGCGCCTGGAGCTGCAGATTCTCCTGCGTCTGGAGCTGCAGATTCTCCTGCGCCTGGAGCTGCAGATTCTCCTGCGCCTGGAGCTGCAGATTCTCCTGCGCCTGGAGCTGCAGATTCTCCTGCGCCTGGAGCTGCAGATTCTCCTGCGCCTGGAGCTGCAGATTCTCCTGCGCCTGGAGCTGCAGATTCTCCTGCGCCTGGAGCTGCAGATTCTCCTGCGTCTGGAGCTGCAGATTCTCCTGCGTCTGGAGCTGCAGATTCTCCTGCGCCTGGAGCTGCAGATTCTCCTGCGCCTGGAGCTGCAGATTCTCCTGCGTCTGGAGCTGCAGATTCTCCTGCGCCTGGAGCTGCAGATTCTCCTGCGCCTGGAGCTGCAGATTCTCCTGCGTCTGGAGCTGCAGATTCTCCTGCGTCTGGAGCTGCAGATTCTCCTGCGCCTGGAGCTGCAGATTCTCCTGCGTCTGGAGCTGCAGATTCTCCTGCGTCTGGAGCTGCAGATTCTCCTGCGTCTGGAGCTGCAGATTCTCCTGCGCCTGGAGCTGCAGATTCTCCTGCGCCTGGAGCTGCAGATTCTCCTGCGCCTGGAGCTGCAGATTCTCCTGCGCCTGGAGCTGCAGATTCTCCTGCGCCTGGAGCTGCAGATTCTCCTGCGCCTGGAGCTGCAGATTCTCCTGCGCCTGGAGCTGCAGATTCTCCTGCGCCTGGAGCTGCAGATTCTCCTGCGCCTGGAGCTGCAGATTCTCCTGCGCCTGGAGCTGCAGATTCTCCTGCGCCTGGAGCTGCAGATTCTCCTGCGCCTGGAGCTGCAGATTCTCCTGCGCCTGGAGCTGCAGATTCTCCTGCGCCTGGAGCTGCAGATTCTCCTGCGCCTGGAGCTGCAGATTCTCCTGCGCCTGGAGCTGCAGATTCTCCTGCGTCTGGAGCTGCAGATTCTCCTGCGCCTGGAGCTGCAGATTCTCCTGCGCCTGGAGCTGCAGATTCTCCTGCGCCTGGAGCTGCAGATTCTCCTGCGCCTGGAGCTGCAGATTCTCCTGCGCCTGGAGCTGCAGATTCTCCTGCGCCTGGAGCTGCAGATTCTCCTGCGCCTGGAGCTGCAGATTCTCCTGCGCCTGGAGCTGCAGATTCTCCTGCGTCTGGAGCTGCAGATTCTCCTGCGTCTGGAGCTGCAGATTCTCCTGCGTCTGGAGCTGCAGATTCTCCTGCGCCTGGAGCTGCAGATTCTCCTGCGCCTGGAGCTGCAGATTCTCCTGCGTCTGGAGCTGCAGATTCTCCTGCGCCTGGAGCTGCAGATTCTCCTGCGCCTGGAGCTGCAGATTCTCCTGCGCCTGGAGCTGCAGATTCTCCTGCGCCTGGAGCTGCAGATTCTCCTGCGCCTGGAGCTGCAGATTCTCCTGCGCCTGGAGCTGCAGATTCTCCTGCGCCTGGAGCTGCAGATTCTCCTGCGCCTGGAGCTGCAGATTCTCCTGCGCCTGGAGCTGCAGATTCTCCTGCGCCTGGAGCTGCAGATTCTCCTGCGTCTGGAGCTGCAGATTCTCCTGCGCCTGGAGCTGCAGATTCTCCTGCGCCTGGAGCTGCAGATTCTCCTGCGCCTGGAGCTGCAGATTCTCCTGCGCCTGGAGCTGCAGATTCTCCTGCGTCTGGAGCTGCAGATTCTCCTGCGTCTGGAGCTGCAGATTCTCCTGCGCCTGGAGCTGCAGATTCTCCTGCGTCTGGAGCTGCAGATTCTCCTGCGCTCTAGAGCTGCAGATTCTCTTGCGCCTGGAGCTGCAGATTCTCCTGCGCCTGGAGCTGCAGATTCTCCTGCGCCTGGAGCTGCAGATTCTCCTGCGCCTGGAGCTGCAGATTCTCCTGCGCCTGGAGCTGCAGATTCTCCTGCGCCTGGAGCTGCAGATTCTCCTGCGCCTGGAGCTGCAGATTCTCCTGCGCCTGGAGCTGCAGATTCTCCTGCGCCTGGAGCTGCAGATTCTCCTGCGCCTGGAGCTGCAGATTCTCCTGCGCCTGGAGCTGCAGATTCTCCTGCGCCTGGAGCTGCAGATTCTCCTGCGCCTGGAGCTGCAGATTCTCCTGCGTCTGGAGCTGCAGATTCTCCTGCGTCTGGAGCTGCAGATTCTCCTGCGCCTGGAGCTGCAGATTCTCCTGCGCCTGGAGCTGCAGTATCTCCTGCGTCTGGAGCTGCAGATTCTCCTGCGCCTGGAGCTGCAGATTCTCCTGCGCCTGGAGCTGCAGATTCTCCTGCGTCTGGAGCTGCAGATTCTCCTGCGCCTGGAGCTGCAGATTCTCCTGCGCCTGGAGCTGCAGATTCTCCTGCGTCTGGAGCTGCAGATTCTCCTGCGTCTGGAGCTGCAGATTCTCCTGCGTCTGGAGCTGCAGATTCTCCTGCGCCTGGAGCTGCAGATTCTCCTGCGCCTGGAGCTGCAGATTCTCCTGCGCCTGGAGCTGCAGATTCTCCTGCGCCTGGAGCTGCAGATTCTCCTGCGCCTGGAGCTGCAGATTCTCCTGCGCCTGGAGCTGCAGATTCTCCTGCGCCTGGAGCTGCAGATTCTCCTGCGCCTGGAGCTGCAGATTCTCCTGCGCCTGGAGCTGCAGATTCTCCTGCGCCTGGAGCTGCAGATTCTCCTGCGCCTGGAGCTGCAGATTCTCCTGCGCCTGGAGCTGCAGATTCTCCTGCGCCTGGAGCTGCAGATTCTCCTGCGCCTGGAGCTGCAGATTCTCCTGCGCCTGGAGCTGCAGATTCTCCTGCGCCTGGAGCTGCAGATTCTCCTGCGTCTGGAGCTGCAGATTCTCCTGCGCCTGGAGCTGCAGATTCTCCTGCGCCTGGAGCTGCAGATTCTCCTGCGCCTGGAGCTGCAGATTCTCCTGCGCCTGGAGCTGCAGATTCTCCTGCGCCTGGAGCTGCAGATTCTCCTGCGCCTGGAGCTGCAGATTCTCCTGCGTCTGGAGCTGCAGATTCTCCTGCGTCTGGAGCTGCAGATTCTCCTGCGTCTGGAGCTGCAGATTCTCCTGCGTCTGGAGCTGCAGATTCTCCTGCGCCTGGAGCTGCAGATTCTCCTGCGTCTGGAGCTGCAGATTCTCCTGCGTCTGGAGCTGCAGATTCTCCTGCGTCTGGAGCTGCAGATTCTCCTGCGCCTGGAGCTGCAGATTCTCCTGCGCCTGGAGCTGCAGATTCTCCTGCGCCTGGAGCTGCAGATTCTCCTGCGTCTGGAGCTGCAGATTCTCCTGCGTCTGGAGCTGCAGATTCTCCTGCGCCTGGAGCTGCAGATTCTCCTGCGTCTGGAGCTGCAGATTCTCCTGCGTCTGGAGCTGCAGATTCTCCTGCGCCTGGAGCTGCAGATTCTCCTGCGCCTGGAGCTGCAGATTCTCCTGCGCCTGGAGCTGCAGATTCTCCTGCGCCTGGAGCTGCAGATTCTCCTGCGCCTGGAGCTGCAGATTCTCCTGCGCCTGGAGCTGCAGATTCTCCTGCGCCTGGAGCTGCAGATTCTCCTGCGCCTGGAGCTGCAGATTCTCCTGCGCCTGGAGCTGCAGATTCTCCTGCGCCTGGAGCTGCAGATTCTCCTGCGCCTGGAGCTGCAGATTCTCCTGCGCCTGGAGCTGCAGATTCTCCTGCGCCTGGAGCTGCAGATTCTCCTGCGCCTGGAGCTGCAGATTCTCCTGCGCCTGGAGCTGCAGATTCTCCTGCGCCTGGAGCTGCAGATTCTCCTGCGCCTGGAGCTGCAGATTCTCCTGCGCCTGGAGCTGCAGATTTCCTGCGCCTGGAGCTGCAGATTCTCCTGCGCCTGGAGCTGCAGATTCTCCTGCGCCTGGAGCTGCAGATTCTCCTGCGCCTGGAGCTGCAGATTCTCCTGCGCCTGGAGCTGGAGATTCGATTCTCCTGCGCCTGGAGCTGCAGATTCTCCTGCGTCTGGAGCTGCAGATTCTCCTGCGTCTGGAGCTGCAGATTCTCCTGCGTCTGGAGCTGCAGATTCTCCTGCGCCTGGAGCTGCAGATTCTCCTGCGCCTGGAGCTGCAGATTCTCCTGCGCCTGGAGCTGCAGATTCTCCTGCGCCTGGAGCTGCAGATTCTCCTGCGCCTGGAGCTGCAGATTCTCCTGCGCCTGGAGCTGCAGATTCTCCTGCGCCTGGAGCTGCAGATTCTCCTGCGCCTGGAGCTGCAGATTCTCCTGCGTCTGGAGCTGCAGATTCTCCTGCGTCTGGAGCTGCAGATTCTCCTGCGCCTGGAGCTGCAGATTCTCCTGCGCCTGGAGCTGCAGATTCTCCTGCGCCTGGAGCTGCAGATTCTCCTGCGCCTGGCCTGGAGCTGAGATTCTCCTGCGCCTGGAGCTGCAGATTCTCCTGCGCCTGGAGCTGCAGATTCTCCTGCGTCTGGAGCTGCAGATTCTCCTGCGCCTGGAGCTGCAGATTCTCCTGCGCCTGGAGCTGCAGATTCTCCTGCGCCTGGAGCTGCAGATTCTCCTGCGCCTGGAGCTGCAGATTCTCCTGCGCCTGGAGCTGCAGATTCTCCTGCGCCTGGAGCTGCAGATTCTCCTGCGCCTGGAGCTGCAGATTCTCCTGCGCCTGGAGCTGCAGATTCTCCTGCGTCTGGAGCTGCAGATTCTCCTGCGTCTGGAGCTGCAGATTCTCCTGCGCCTGGAGCTGCAGATTCTCCTGCGCCTGGAGCTGCAGATTCTCCTGCGCCTGGAGCTGCAGATTCTCCTGCGCCTGGAGCTGCAGATTCTCCTGCGTCTGGAGCTGCAGATTCTCCTGCGTCTGGAGCTGCAGATTCTCCTGCGCCTGGAGCTGCAGATTCTCCTGCGTCTGGAGCTGCAGATTCTCCTGCGTCTGGAGCTGCAGATTCTCCTGCGTCTGGAGCTGCAGATTCTCCTGCGCCTGGAGCTGCAGATTCTCCTGCGCCTGGAGCTGCAGATTCTCCTGCGCCTGGAGCTGCAGATTCTCCTGCGCCTGGAGCTGCAGATTCTCCTGCGCCTGGAGCTGCAGATTCTCCTGCGCCTGGAGCTGCAGATTCTCCTGCGCCTGGAGCTGCAGATTCTCCTGCGCCTGGAGCTGCAGATTCTCCTGCGTCTGGAGCTGCAGATTCTCCTGCGTCTGGAGCTGCAGATTCTCCTGCGCCTGGAGCTGCAGATTCTCCTGCGCCTGGAGCTGCAGATTCTCCTGCGTCTGGAGCTGCAGATTCTCCTGCGCCTGGAGCTGCAGATTCTCCTGCGCCTGGAGCTGCAGATTCTCCTGCGCCTGGAGCTGCAGATTCTCCTGCGCCTGGAGCTGCAGATTCTCCTGCGCCTGGAGCTGCAGATTCTCCTGCGCCTGGAGCTGCAGATTCTCCTGCGCCTGGAGCTGCAGATTCTCCTGCGTCTGGAGCTGCAGATTCTCCTGCGCCTGGAGCTGCAGATTCTCCTGCGCCTGGAGCTGCAGATTCTCCTGCGCCTGGAGCTGCAGATTCTCCTGCGCCTGGAGCTGCAGATTCTCCTGCGCCTGGAGCTGCAGATTCTCCTGCGCCTGGAGCTGCAGATTCTCCTGCGCCTGGAGCTGCCAGATTTCTTTCCCTGCGCCTGGAGCTGCAGATTCTCCTGCGCCTGGAGCTGCAGATTCTCCTGCGCCTGGAGCTGCAGATTCTCCTGCGCCTGGAGCTGCAGATTCTCCTGCGCCTGGAGCTGCAGATTCTCCTGCGTCTGGAGCTGCAGATTCTCCTGCGCCTGGAGCTGCAGATTCTCCTGCGCCTGGAGCTGCAGATTCTCCTGCGCCTGGAGCTGCAGATTCTCCTGCGTCTGGAGCTGCAGATTCTCCTGCGCCTGGAGCTGCAGATTCTCCTGCGCCTGGAGCTGCAGATTCTCCTGCGTCTGGAGCTGCAGATTCTCCTGCGCCTGGAGCTGCAGATTCTCCTGCGCCTGGAGCTGCAGATTCTCCTGCGCCTGGAGCTGCAGATTCTCCTGCGCCTGGAGCTGCAGATTCTCCTGCGCCTGGAGCTGCAGATTCTCCTGCGCCTGGAGCTGCAGATTCTCCTGCGCCTGGAGCTGCAGATTCTCCTGCGCCTGGAGCTGCAGATTCTCCTGCGCCTGGAGCTGCAGATTCTCCTGCGCCTGGAGCTGCAGATTCTCCTGCGCCTGGAGCTGCAGATTCTCCTGCGCCTGGAGCTGCAGATTCTCCTGCGCCTGAGCGTGCAGATTCTCCTGCGCCTGGAGCTGCAGATTCTCCTGCGCCTGGAGCTGCAGATTGCCTGCGCCTCTCTGGAGCTGCAGATTCTCCTGCCGTCTGGAGCTGCAGATTTCTCCTGCGCCTGGAGCTGCAGATTCTCCTGCGCCTGGAGCTGCAGATTCTCCTGCGCCTGGAGCTGCAGATTCTCCTGCGCCTGGAGCTGCAGATTCTCCTGCGCCTGGAGCTGCAGATTCTCCTGCGCCTGGAGCTGCAGATTCTCCTGCGCCTGGAGCTGCAGATTCTCCTGCGTGGGAGCTGCAGATTCTCCTGCGCCTGGAGCTGCAGATTCTCCTGCGCCTGGAGCTGCAGATTCTCCTGCGCCTGGAGCTGCAGATTCTCCTGCGCCTGGAGCTGCAGATTCTCCTGCGTCTGGAGCTGCAGATTCTCCTGCGCCTGGAGCTGCAGATTCTCCTGCGCCTGGAGCTGCAGATTCTCCTGCGCCTGGAGCTGCAGATTCTCCTGCGCCTGGAGCTGCAGATTCTCCTGCGCCTGGAGCTGCAGATTCTCCTGCGCCTGGAGCTGCAGATTCTCCTGCGCCTGGAGCTGCAGATTCTCCTGCGCCTGGAGCTGCAGATTCTCCTGCGCCTGGAGCTGCAGATTCTCCTGCGTCTGGAGCTGCAGATTCTCTGCGCTGGAGCTGCAGATTCTCCTGCGCCTGGAGCTGCAGATTTCTCCTGCGCCTGGAGCTGCAGATTCTCCTGCGCCTGGAGCTGCAGATTCTCCTGCGCCTGGAGCTGCAGATTCTCCTGCGCCTGGAGCTGCAGATTCTCCTGCGCCTGGAGCTGCAGATTCTCCTGCGCCTGGAGCTGCAGATTCTCCTGCGCCTGGAGCTGCAGATTCTCCTGCGCCTGGAGCTGCAGATTCTCCTGCGCCTGGAGCTGCAGATTCTCCTGCGCCTGGAGCTGCAGATTCTCCTGCGCCTG